>JANVCQ010000003.1:26869038-26883143 GCA_025531925.1 Erythroxylum plowmanianum
GAAGAAGGAGAAAGAGAAAAAGAAAGAGGAGGAGCCAAAGAAGGAAGTGATCAAATATTACTAGTTGAGATCCCTACCCAAGTAGGGTCAAAATATATAAAAAGAAGATAAAATTGATATGTTTTTAAAACTTTTTAAAAAATTACATAGCAATATACCTTTTGTGGAAACTCTTTTATAGATGCCAAACTATACTAGGTACTTATAAGATCTCCTTTTTAGTAAGAAGAGGCTTAAGGAATTGTCAACAGTGATATCAAGTAAGAAGTAACATGTCATCCTGCAAAACAAGTCACCCCATTAAATCAAAGATATAAGAATTTTTATTATCCCTTATAATGTTGTTAGTTTTTTAATTTATAGATTTTAGAGTTATTACGAACTTGATGTTATATGACATGTTTAACAAGTTAGGATTGGGTGAACTAAAAATAATTAGGATGATCATACAATTAGTAGAAAAGTCAATTAAGCATCTTAGGCAAATTATAGAAGATGTGTTCTCTAAGATTAATAAATTATTCTTTCCTAATTGCTTTTGAGAATTTAGATATGGAGGACGGTGTAAAGGTTTCCTTGATCTTAGAATATACTTTTCTAATCATTATTAAAGCTATCATAGATTTGCATGATGAAAAATTAGTCATAAAGGTGGAGGATGAAGAACTAGATTTTAGGCATCCAAAGCCTTAAAACATACCCTTAATATTAAAGATGATACTTTTTCTTTGTAGATGTGATTGACATTGAACTTTCTCATCTTATGTTAGGTTCCATTGGAGACCTATAAGATGTATTAAAAAGAATGGATATGGATAGCCCAATTCTAATGGAGCATATGACATATTTAGAAGTTAAGAGTTGTAAGTAGGAAAGGAACATTAAAGACTTAAGGAGACTAAAGAAGAGGAGAATCTAGCCTTTATTTGAGGAGTTGTCAAGGTGAAGAGCTTAAGTAAGGAGTTTAGCTAAAAGACTCATATAGAAGTGCTTGTTAGGAGACAAAGCAATGATTTTGGTGTTTTTGTTTAAAATTGGTATCCTTTTAGGATCTTTAGCATTATTTTAAGTTTTTTTTGCATGATTATTTGTTTGTTTCATGTGATTTAGATAAAAATAGTTTCAGGTTATGGATTCAATCATGTAGTTTTAGGTTATGGATTCAATCATGTTTTGAAGTCCTATCACTAATTAGATCATGATACATATTGTGAGTTCGTACTTCTCAAATTGCATCTATAGAGTCTTTTACTATAAGGGAAGTACCAATTATCCTAATTTCCTCTTTTCCCTTATTTTCCAGTTTTGCATTGGTCTTACAGGTCATATACATTAGAGATTATGTATAATTCAAGAGCAATTTTTTATTTTAGTTAGTTTGATTTGTTTGGCTAAGATTAATAAAATTTAGTAGTTATAGTCCTTATTGGATCGATACTCTAAATACATCGATTTTGTTTAATTGCAAATAGATTCAATCACCAAACTTAGCAAAGAAGGCAAGTCATCGTAGGATTTAGTCATTGATAGGCTCGCTAATACAAAAGATGAGAGAATTGAAAGACTAAAATAAATGGTTAATTAGTTTACAACATTAAACAACAACATAGAATTTCAATTAGGATAGTTAGTAAATTCCATTTAACATTTAGGGTAAAGCATCCTTGCTAAGTGAGAAAGAGGTAAATCCTAAATAGTGGTAATGAACTAATTGAGAACAAAAGGAATCGAAGAAATGGGGTTGTTATTATAGAGGAAGAAAAAAAAGGACAACAAAACCTCTTCAGTTTTAACGAGGAAAACAATTCTCCTTCTTATGAAAATTCTTATTATTATGGTGTGAATATAATAGATACTAAAATTTATGATTATTTACATGACATAATCAAGCATTCTAACAAGGTTCGACAAGAATGTAAAGAGGAATAGATAAAAGAAATTTAAAATCTTAAACAAAGAAGACCTTCACATGGCACCCAAAAACTTTTGTAAGAAGAGTGCTTTCTCTAATTTCCCAATGATAGATTCCAGATAAAAAGACTCCAAAGAAGCACTTATTGGGAGGTAATCCAATCTTCTTATATTGTTTTATTTCTTTTGTTGTTCTTTTGTGTAGGTTTCCATTTTAGAAAAATCTTGTAAACTAACTCTAATAAGCAACATTATGGGGCTTGAGATAAATTTTCAAATAAGCATCTCGTGCTCCACAAAAATTTCAAAACAAATTATTTTAGTTCTTTTTTTAGATAAAGTGAGTAAGTGCTTATGAGTTGAGGCTTTTTACTAAAGTGTGCTCGTTTTGTATCCAAATTGTTTGAACCGAGTTGATTTTGAAGGATTGTTGAATTAGATTTCGCTAAATAGAAAGTTATGCAAGTATTTAGAGACTTAGGAAGTTGATGAATGATGTGTTTAGGCAAATAATGTGCACTTTAAATTACCATGATGGAATTGTTGAACTTTACTATAATTTAAATTTACTTAAGTTAAAAGTGATTAAGATTGATTTGTTTAAGGACAACCAATATTTTAAGTGTACGGGAATTTTGATGTGTATGAAATGTTCATTATTTTTGTTATTATGTTTCTATGTTTTCCATATAATTTAACTTGATTTAATTAGTTTTATATATTATTTTTGGTTCTTATGGAAAAGTTTCTTGAGGCATGTAGTCAAGAATTGGAGGAGTTTGTAAGAAAAATATAAAGAAAACTTTATTTTTTGCTAAACACTACTTGACACATGGTTGTGTTCCAACCTATGTTCCTTTAAAGAACTCTAGATGAGGACACAAATTGATACATGACTGAAGGGACGCCAAATGGCTGAGAGAAAAATTTAATGAGAGACATATAATTATATCTCAACCTGTGTACCTCTTCATAAACATTTACAAAAACAACTTCAATACTGCTTCTTAAATTGGTTATAATTGCCACATCCAATCTTTAATTGAGATAATTCAAAAGGCTATGGAAAGCATAGTAAGAGATTTATAACTTCTAATTTTAGTTATTTTAGAAAAAGAAAAAGAAATACATGGCTTGGAACAAGGTATCTCTTAGGACTATCCATTTAAAGAGATGAAACATTACGGTTTGGAAAAGTATTTTAAGTTTTTTTGTCTATTCATTAATTCTCATTATGGTTAGTTATATCAGAGGAGAACCTTAGAACATATCGAAGAGCATTTTTGAAGAGAAATATATATTAAAATTCGTTTTAAGAAAGCACATTACAATTATAGATTAAGTTTATTAGTGAGAGATACCTTAGCATAAGTACTTCTTTCCTTTAAATTATTATTTTTGCTATTTCAAAGATGATTAAAGGCTAAAGAAATTTATATCTAAATTAGATGGAATTATAGCATATTTTTGTTGTCTTGATTTTAGTTTTCTAATAAAGGTTATATATTTTAGATTTGTATGTGTTAATCTTAATGCTGGTCATATATAAGTGAGACCTTACATATGATTTGAAACTATATACAGATAAAGTTGAGAGAACCTATATGTAGATTGACCTAAGCACAAATTGAATAGATATTTAGAGATAGACCTAGATAATCTTTCTATCATTAGGATAACCTTTTGAAAGGTTTCAAAGAAGTATTTTAAGAGTAGTTACTCAGTAAGTATAAATAATTAAAATCCATATAATTGAAAAAAATATAAATGAAGTTAAGGGAAACTTTAACTTGGATATTCATTCATAATAGTAATCCAAAGTAGCTGACATTTTAGTTTATTTTCTAGTCAATTAATCAAAATGCAATTTATTAGTAACAAGACAATAATAGGAAGATTAGATTTGGTACTTATATTCATTCCTTGTGGGATTATCGCTTTACTAGTATGGAACAACAGGTCTACTTTCTTTAATCTTTATTAGAATAGTATAATTATACAAAAAAAATTCTTCATCATCCTTCCCTAACCCAATTTTCATGCCCATGTTCATGCTCATATTCATAGTGACCTACATTATTAAGAGTGTTTTAAAGAACGTAAAACCCTTGTTGGTTTAGACCTTATCTTAGAGACCTAATTTTAGAAAGAGAAATAAAGCCTAGGCAAAACTTGCAGTTGTTTATGAAGAGGAAAGAGATTTAACATCATTCTAACGAAGAAAGAAGATCGAAAGATTAAGAATCACTTTAGAAAACTTCTTATATGATTTACATTTTTTTTTGTTTATGCTTATTATTTAAAAGATGATAGTTTGCTAACTTTTTTAGTGATTCTAGATAAGAGGACCTCTCGTATCACTTTGAATTCTTTTATGGTTAAATTTGATAACTTCAAATATTCTTATTGATTAAGTAATAATATAAGAGTCAAACTAGTATTTATTAAATTTTTGTAGGAAGAATATCATATTCATTATTATATTATTAGAAAATGATTTGTGCCCTTGCATAAGTTGTTAGTGTTAATGTTATGAATCATAAAACTCAACATTCACATCACAACATGATAAATAATAAATTATTATTATAATCCATGTGTATTCTAAACATCTAATTACATTATTCATCGTATTAGTAACATTAATAACAAAGTAAATAACATATTATATTTAAAATAAATTGAAATCTTAAGTACTTATTTAATATAATTTGTAGTTTAGCGTAAAATTGAATAAAGTTTTAAATTTAATAATAAAAACAATTTTCAATATACATAACATTCCTAGTTGTTTACGTTTTATTAATATCATCTTTGAAGAAAGAAAAAGAAAAAACTCGACCAAACAAACCCCGGCTGCTTGAGCATGGCTACTTCATCCGTTCACCGAAACCTGGCACTTTCCCTCTCTCTCTCCCACTCCCACAATTTTAATATTCAGTTCAATTTCAACTGAATCCCTCCCACAAAATATATCAGTTTCCAAGCCAATTCGCCATTTCACAATTTCTCTCCCTGTAATCTTTCTAATTATTGTAGGTTTCCCTTACAGATCTAGTCCCATTTCAAAGTGTTGAAGTTTTGATGATTCGTTAAATTCTTCAACTCTCCGCAGTTGCCATGGTTGCTCTGCAGCGAGTGCCGTCGAGTGTTAGCATGACCGCCAGTAGCTACGGCTCGCTTAAAGATAGTGACTTTGTGATCTCTGATCAGTTCCCAGCTGGGTTTCGAGTTCTAGTTGTTGATGACGATATTACTTGCTTGAGAATTATTGAGAAAATGCTTCGCCGATTACAGTATCGGGGTTAGTCTTGGCTTAATTGTTCTTGTTTCTTGGTTCTCAGCATTAAAAATTTTCTTTTTGTTTGTTTCTTTCTGTGTTTGCAGTTACTTCGTGTTCACAAGCCACAGTTGCTCTTAATCTTCTAAGGGAGAGAAAAGGGTGTTTTGATGTTGTATTAAGTGATGTTCACATGCCTGATATGGATGGTTTTAAGCTTCTAGAATGCGTTGGGTTGGAAATGGACCTTCCAGTCATTAGTGAGTTGTAGTAGTATTTTTGTGTGTCCCTTGTTTGTTTTGGAAATTCGTGCGTTCGTGCGGTATGTGGATGTGACGTATTGATTGATTTGCATTTCAGTGATGTCTGCTGATGGAAGAACGAGTGCAGTGATGCGAGGCATAAGACACGGAGCCTGTGATTACCTAATTAAGCCCATCCGGGACGAAGAGCTGAAGAATATTTGGCAGCATGTTATTAGGAAGAAGTGGAATGGGAATAAAGATCTTGAACATTCTGCTAGCTTGGAAGATCACGATCAACAGAGACAAAGAAATGATGATGCTGATTATGCTTGTTCTGTTTATGAAGGAGCAGATGAGGCTTTAAAAGGTCCAAAAAAGAGAAGCAATACCAAAGAAGAAGATGACGGTGACGTGGAAAATGATGATCCGACCACAACAAAGAAACCACGCGTTGTTTGGTCGGTGGAACTCCATCAGCAATTTGTCAGTGCTGTGAACCAACTTGGAATTGATAGTATGGTCTTTGTTGATGTCTCCTTTGGTTTTGTCAATGAACTTAATTTTCAACACTATATGTCTGTATATTGTCATTTGTGTGATACCTCTATTTGGTTTGATACTGATTTTAAATTTATTAGTAATGTTTCAGAGGCTGTACCGAAGAGAATTCTTGAACTCATGAATGTACCTGGTTTGACTAGAGAAAATGTTGCAAGTCATTTGCAGGTTTGCCCCTTTGCATGTTTGTGTCTTTCATATCACCTCTTTCATGCTTCATGAATGCACTAAAGGAGATTTTATGTGTGGAAATGGTTAAGTCACATTAAATCTCTACAGTATCTATAAAAAGAACTAAACAAGCAGTATAGTATGTGGGAATTAAGTAACCAAAATTGAAATAGAAATTGATGTCAATTAGAAGGATTACTTCTTTTCCCTTTAAGTTTCTACTCAACCATGTTATGTAGGTAAACTTTAAAATTGGTGGAGGGTTATTTATGCCTGGAGAAGTGCTCTTTATATGCTTGTATAAAAGAAGTTTGAGTGTTATTTACATTTAGTCAGGAATGAAGCTGTACAGAGAAATTTTTTCTTCTTATAGGGATTTGGCTATCCCATAAGCCTATAATTAACACATTCAAGATTGAAGGTAAATTGATCTTCCATGTAAAGATCTGCAAATATGTATCTACATTACCATCAATATGAGCAAGAGAAATGTGATAACAAGTGCAAAGCTACGAAGTTCTTTCTATCCATACCATTTAAAATGCCAATTTGAGTAGGCATTTTTGTCTTTCATCTGTTAGCCAGCTCTACAGTGCTATCGTTAATGATCTTTAACTGTTCTTAAGACCACTGTTCAAAATGGTACTTCAAAACGAGTTGAACAGGTTAGGATGTGAAATATGTAATCTTTTAAGAAAGCTCTCTTCATGGTGTCCATCGTTAGACAATTGTTTCCTTATTCATTTCTTTCTTTTTCATAGAGGTAAGGGATTAAATGTTTTGTCCCTAGTGTTTATTCATGTCGTCCTTTTTCATGAAGATGAAAGGGGTTAAATGTTTTGTGACTGGTGGTTTTCACAATGAACAACTTATTTTCAGGTTAAG
The DNA here is from genome assembly GCA_025531925.1 of Erythroxylum plowmanianum. Taxonomy (NCBI): domain Eukaryota; kingdom Viridiplantae; phylum Streptophyta; class Magnoliopsida; order Malpighiales; family Erythroxylaceae; genus Erythroxylum; species Erythroxylum plowmanianum. The sequence continues at coordinate 26,876,089 of JANVCQ010000003.1, forward strand.
TTAACATGAAATCAATGTTAATAGTGGACAGGTATGTGGGCTTGTTTACCTTCAAAACTTTTTATCCTTGAAACTTTTAATACTAATCGTAAAAGCCTTTTTATGAAATCATGGGAAAAGGTTTTACTGGAATCTTTTCTAATAGTTGGGGATGAACATTATTTCCATAAACAAGGTCTGTTGTTGTCATTCACATTCATTCTGTTGGCAGTATATATATATATACACACACATATACATATACATATACATGTACATGTACATGTACATATACATATACATATATATATGTATATATATACATACATATACATACATACATACATTCATTCCGTTGGCAGTATATATATATATACACACACATATACATATACATATATATGTATATATATACATACATATACATACATACATATGTATGTATGTATATATATACATAATACATACATATATATATATATACATACACACACACACATACATACATACATATATATATATATATATATAAAATCTTTTGGCTATAATTTGCAGAAGTTTAGGCTATATCTGAAGAGATTAAGTGGGGTTGCTCAACCAGCGGGGATATCTAATGCCTTTTGTGGGCATGGGGACTTGAATGCTAAATTCAATTCACTTGGAAGGTTTGATATCCAAGCTTTGGCTGCTTCAGTTCAGATTCACCCTCAAACATTAGTAGCATTGCACGCAGAGCTTTTAGGCTGCTCAACCAGTAGCTTAGTTACAGCTTCAGATCGATCGGCTCTTATACAACCATCCATTCAGCTTAACAAGAGCACATCTGTTGAACATGGTGCACTCAGCCAGCCATTGGTAAAATGTGAATCCAACAGCTCCAAACATTTCCAGCAAAATATGGCATCGGCTGGGGAAGTTGCATCAGGGTTTGGAAGTTCGCCTGCTAATAACCTTGGAGCATTAGGACTCAGCAGCAATGTTGGAATTATTAGCAGTCGAAATTGTGATATCATAATGGATATAATGCAGCAACAACTGCAGGATCAGATACAACAACAACCACAACAGTCACTGCTGCCTGAGCCTAGTTGCCCCGTTAATGTTGAGCCATCTTACCTTGTGATCCCTTCTCGGTCATTAGCCAGTTCTAGGTCAGGAAATAGTCCTTCCTTAAATCAGAATTGCAGTAACAAGGGTGTTCCTGTCAATTGCAGTCTTTTGTCGCATCAATCAAATCATTCCTTATTGGATATGGAACACATCTTAGATGGGGATATCAAAACCACTGGACTTGTGACTGGATTTTCAGCTCCATGCTCTGTATCTTCTTCGGTCTTGTCTTGCTTTATAAACTATGACAATAGCCCCATTCAGCATGTTCAAAACTCATCAACCAGATCTGCAGCTGGAAGGCAATTACTGGAAGTTGCTCCTAATATGTGTGACATCCAAATTTTGTATCGATCCAAGGACAATGAAGTGCTTGACCAAGGAATATCGAGGAATCTGGGATTTGATGGGAATACTGCTTCCGTACCTAGCCGATTTGCAGTTGATGAATTTGGATCACCAATTAGTAACTCAAGCCTGGAAAAACTCAGTATGGAAAATAATGTTAATAAAGCGAAAGAGGAGCCAGGCTTAGAAATTTTAGACACTACAAGAGTAGGTATTCCAGCATTGCCTCAATTACCTCCAAATGAGCTAATGGGCATTTTCACAGAATAGGTAAATCAGCTGTTGATTCCTTCTATTTTCTTTCCTCAATTTAAATCTCTAGAAGTGGCTTTTATGTAATCCTGTTTGCTAATGAGAAAACATTATAGTGTTTCACATTTTATAATTAAGGAAAAAAAATTAACAATTTGAAGTAAAGGTTAACACATGTTATCTGTTTTTAATTAATATGAGATAATTATGCATTATTGATCATCTGACCAACTAGCATTATTTCATCTAGAAGCTATTCACATCATCTTGTTTGGATGATATTAAATCAAGCACTAAAATTTTCAGTGCTTATTTCCTTTCATTTCTAGGTCAAAAGCTAAACTTTGTTCTGTCACTGACGCATGTTCTTTTTGTGCTATCAGTATTGGTTAATGAATAACCATGTTTACCTTTATAGCATGTACATGCCTCAGTGATTCACAAAAATCTGAATACCAGTCATTTCATGCTCATAGCTGCCTTTCTAGGCAATTTAAAATGTTAACAAGAAAGAATGTTCTTGTTGTGTAGTTTTTTGTTTGGGAAATGTGATTCCTTTTCCTTCAGTGATGTTTTTGCCATAGTTGGTGGTAATAGTGATGTTATTGTTGCGGGAAAGGTATTTACAAGAGATTACTTGGGTACTTTGTAGTGCACTTGTGCGTTTTTTTCATTATTTTCCTTTTGCGTTGCGTTTAGTTTTGTGCGGTAATAATTGATGGTTCATGCATAGTCCATATAAATGTGAGTTATGATTTATATTTTTGTTGGAGAAGCATTTGATTTGGATGAGCATTGTATGTAATGGAGTTCATGACAGCTTTCAGATTGAGAGCGAGACATCTCTATATATTTGACTAATTAGCTCCTCAAAGTAGAGTTAATAAAAAGATTGGAAAGTTGTACTTTACAAAATGGTACTTTTCTTTGACTTGTTGACCAAGACTGCATACTATTTTTGGCACTTGGTTACCAAGACTCATAGTACTCTAGTTATAGTACTAAAATTTGAGTACTTTTTAAGTAATGGTCTAACTAATCTCGTTTAAGTTGTAAAGTCTTGTTGCATGTGGTTGGTAAATGGAATCACTTTCTAAAGTATTCCTTTTGTCTTGAGAAAATATCACAGTTTTGTTTATTTGGATTTGTTGATGAGGACCTGTGCATGTTTAGATTTGATTACCTTGGGAGTTCAATCTGTGATATTGTGATTCGACTGTAACTTGATGTGAAACATGCATTTCTTTTATTGGAGAGTTTGTTACGTAAGTAATTGCGACTGATCCGCTACAGTTTTCATCTCGGGTGCAGATTTGCTTCTACTTATTCAATGGCATAGGATTCGTTGGTGATTTAAGTTCAAGTCTGTATTTTTTGTCCTTGTTTACTCTACTGCTAGATGATCATACACGTTTCTTAGTCTGTTGCTGATCATGGTGTCCAGAAGTAAATATTGTGCTTTTCTGTGGATTGCTGGCGGAAAAAGTCTGCATACGTTCTCCACTACCACGCGATGTCCTTTTGTGCAAGAGTAAACATAATTGAAATCATGTACTAGATGATGATTTCATGCCACCGGAATTGTGTAGTTGTGTATTTATGTAGTGCTCATTTGTTTAGGTTGTACTATATCAGAACAATGTGTATCATTTTATGGTTATTGTCCTGAAATTCTAGTATCATATTTGAAATCATATTGGGGTTGCAATATCGTGGTTGATTATCTTGTCAACAAGTCCTGCTCAAATCGATGGCCAAAACGACAGGCGCGAATTAACAATAATCAGCGGTAGTGGATGAGGATTGTATACTGCGGCGTTGATTGAAATTGATTCAAGGTTTACAAAGGGAATAGAAAAGGAAAACTTAACCTCAAAATTCGGTGGATGAAGACACACCATACACGTACTTGTAATGTGCATTATTTAAGTGACTTTTTTTAACGTTGAGTTAAAAAAAGTCAACGTTACACATGCACAAGGCTGTAACCTTTTCTTAATATTTTTACAAAGAGGTTGTTTATGTGATTTGAGCATATAATCTTATGATAATAAAAAAAACAACTTTAACAATTGCTCTAAAACTCACTCTCTAATTTTCTTGTTGTTATTATTTATTAAAAATAATTTAATGTTCATTAGAACATATTTAATGTAGATCCTCATCAATAAGGATTAATTTGGTTTATATATTTATGTTACATATACACTTTATTTTTAAAATGTAAATGTTAGTTATATATGTACAAATTTTGTGATGAAATTATTATTTTATTTAATTTCATCACAAAATTTAAAAGAGAGATAAATAATTATTATATATGTACACTTGCTCTATTTTATTTAAAATGTTAGAAGCAATTATTTATCTCTCTTCAAGTTTATTTTCTAATTTTACTCTTTTGATTTAACTTCATATATATTATCAAATGTCAACACATTAAAAGTTTGTTGATTAAATTCAAATAAATTCAAAGATCAAATTCTCTAATTTTAGATTTAATCTCTTACTAGATAAAATTGGCTTGTCAAATTTCTTATTTTATAATTAGTCACCAATTGGGTGATTTTAGGTTTTCTATTCTTTTAAATTTTGTACTATAAATCAATTTAGATCAACTTGATTTTTCAATTTTCACAAGTGTGCAATTAAATACAAAGTGGCTCAAATTAAAATTTTTATTTTCTTAAAAATTTTCAGTTAAATTGAAAATTTTGAGTCAAAGTAATCAAATTGAATTTAATTGAGCTTTATCAACTCTAAATGATTTCTAAGACTAACTCAAATTATTTTTAAAAAGAAGTCAAAGAAAATTCAATGAAAGGAGATTTAACTAGATTAGAGACTAAGCCAACTAATGGCTAATTAATAACTACTGATGATAAACTAACTGTAAATAAAGTTAACAAATCTATGGTTAGAAGTTGAGTTACTAAAATGAAGACTTAATTGGTGAACAAGTGACTTCAATTGGGAAAAAATAATAAAGTATTTTTGTAATCATGAAGTGACAAATTGTGACTAAATGGAACCTAGTTACATGTGAAAACAAGCAGCAAGACATCAAGTTTAAAAGGTTGAAATTTATGCTTAATAAAGATTCAATGTCCAACTTAAAACAAAAAACCTAATTAAAGGTAACAAAATAATAAAACCCTAATTAAACAATTGACCCTCTTAATCTTCTCTTTGACTTTACTAGTTGTAGCATATTCTTTCCTGCTAATACAAAGGTTGGTAGTTTAGTTACAAATGGAAGATGAAATTGGGATAATAGAGGTGAACATTTTTTTAAAGGCTACTTCTCTTAAACTCTCTTGGACTTGTAAATTGAGGATAAGGTAATCTAGCTTAAGCATTTCTTAGGCTCATTTACAAAAAAAATCTTATATGGATGTGATTAGAAACTATATATTAACTATATAAAGTGGTAATTCTCTAATGTGGAGCAAACTACTTGTCCCAAGATTTTCCTTTACTTTTGTGTCTTGTAATTAAAGAAAGTTAACTAATGTAGACATAACTAGATCGAGGCACCAATAATATGAACCGTATGTTGTGTTTGATGGACCAAGAAATTAAAGTATATCTTCTATTTAACTGCCCTTATTCACAAAAGGTTTAGAGGGATGCGATTGTCCATTGTAACTTGGATCTAGAGATTAAAAGTTTGAAATAATCCAATGGCTACGCTCCCTTTTTAGGAGTCATAAAGATGAGAGATTTTTGTATAGCTTGTCATTAGCAACTCAATTTATAGTGTTTAGAGGGAAAGGAACCACTACAACAAAACAACACCTTTAGCGTCGTTTATAAAGTAGACGTCGTGAATGGTTTGAGGCTTTCACGACGTCTGGGAAAACGTCAAGAAAAGATGGAATATTCTCCGACGTTGTATTAAGATGTCGGGGATAAAGGAAGTGTTTAACGTCGTTTTGGTAGGAAGACGTCCCAAAATAGAATAAACGTCGTTTTGGAGAAATAGACGTCGGGAAAGGCCTAGTCCACGTAATTAATTTCCCCTCCCCCCAATTTTCCAAACGAAAACCGAAGCCTCCCTCTCTCATCTTCGTCAGTCTCCCGCGTTCCATACTAAATCATCCAACCTCGTTCCCTCTCTCATCTTCGTCAGTCTCCCGCGCCTGCGTTTCTCCCCTTCCCTCTTCATCATTTTAACCTTCCCTCTCTCATTTTTTTTCGCTCTACAGTCGGCCCTCTATCATCACCAGTCGGAGTGCATGTGCGTGTTGATTGAGGTAAGTCATTGAAGTAGTTTTGCGATTTAATCTGGGTTTAAGATTGCTTAGTCGTTTGTTTTGATTAATTTGGGTTTGCATTGTGTTTTATGAATTTTATACGGTGATTGTGGTCATAAAGATAGTTAATGCTATTAGTGTTTTGTATATCACAAGTATCACATTGTGTTCTCTTTTTGCCTTTTTCTTGTTGAAGTTCTATTTTGTTAATTTTCTTTAGAATGAGCCAGTATGGATTTGGATAGAGCATGCTTGAATCAGCTCATTTAGTTGTCTTGAATTTCTTTATGACTACACTGAATGATGTGATATGGAATAGATGTGTCAGATAGAGTTGCGGAATTTTCAGCCATGGAGACTATAAACTCACTTATGTCAGTCAGAACAGAACTGGTTCTTATTTCTATTGATTGATCTTTTAGCTTGTTTGATTCTTTCATGCATTAATGATGTAAACAACTAACAAAATTGAACTCAAATTTCTAAAACATTAGTATAAAAGCCTGCCGTGAATTTTCCTTTAAGAAGTTGAGTTAAGAAGTTAATTTTTTTTTCATATGCTTGGGCTTCTATTTAGTCTTATTGGTGCTTTCCAAACTTGCATTAGTTTATTGCATGCTTGGGTGCAATTAATACATCCCTAGATGGGTGACACTTGTTTATGTTGGAGAAAACTTGACAGAATCTATTTTGTTTGATTCTTAAATAATTCAACATGTAATTCAACATTTAATGGACTAGAATCAAATATGCTATCAATGATGACAAGAACCGTGTTTAAACCACCTACATATACTAGGATAGCTGAAAGAGAGAAGTTCACTTCCTCTTTAGCATTAGCAACGATATCAAGTCATTAATCAACCATATATAGTTCCTTCTGTAGAACAGAAAACCACCTCTCAGCTGTTCTTACACGCAGTGCAATTAAATAGATGGATCAATGTTGTAGAAAATATGCTGAACTTGATTACCATATATGCTGAACTTGATTACCATATACTGTAATAGTTGTAGAAAATATGCTGAACTTGATTACCATATATGGAAGCTAATAGCTAACAACTAGTTAGAATAATTTTACTAAAGGATCTCACAAAATGAGATAGT
>JANVCQ010000003.1:26892004-26906986 GCA_025531925.1 Erythroxylum plowmanianum
GTTAAAATGAGGAAGACGGAAGGGGAGAAACGCAGGGCGGGAGACTACGAAGATGAGAGAGGGAACGAAGGTAGCGGCTAACGTTTACAAATTTGGAGATGAGACGACGTCGTCTCAACAGGTGGGGAAGGGGAAATTAATTACGTGGACCTGGCCTTCCCCGACTTCTATTTATCATAAACGACATTTATTCTATTTTCCGACGTCTTTTTACCAAAATGACGTCAAACACTTCATTTAACCCCGACGTCTTAATACAACGTCGCAGAATTTTCCATCTTTTATTGACGTTTTTTCAGACGTCGTCAATGCCTCAGACCATTCACGACGTTTACTTTAAAAACGACGCTAAAAGCCTCCTTTTCTTGTAGTGAATGTTCTAAGAGTTATGTTAAATTATTTTATTAACGACATTTAGGCCCCGTTTGGATGTTAGCTGATCAGCTATTTTATAGCCAATTGACCAAAATTAACTGACTGACTTTGTCAATCAGCTATTAGTTCTGTTTGGTTGTTGGCCGGTTGGGTTGGCTGATTCAACCCAACCAGCTAATTTGTGAAAAACTGGTCATGTGTAACGTTTTGGAGAAACAGCTGAATTAGTTGTTTGGCGATTACTATTCTACCCTTACTTTTTCACTGATCTTTGCTATATTTATGTTGTTTTGAAGTATTGATTGTCATGGTGACTAGCCACCCATACTAGTCACGCCCTCTTTTAGTATGTCTTCTTTCCTCACTGATCTGAACAATTGAATACATCCCGCTAAGTAATATCCATCTCCATTGTGATAGTAGCTCTGCAATTAAACTTTCTAAGAATCCAATTATGCATGGTCGTAATAAACACATAGAGGTGGAGTTTGTGCATTGCAGCATGCAGGAACAAGTGGCTGATAAAGCTTCCTCATTTGTCTTCATTACTCTCTGTATGGGGTAAAAGCTACATTTTTATAATCATAAGATAAGATACTCATACAAAATACACGACCTTGTAGCAAAGATGGAGTTAAGATTTTTCATCACTTCTTTTGCATGTTCTCTCGAAGAAATAACAACTTGAAATCAGGAGTTGCACCGTGAATAGCCAGTCACGAGGGTAACTTAATAAATAAAACATGCATCATGTTAGTTCACAGTAAGTGTTTATACAATAAAGATGAGTATTTTTGCTTAAACATGATTATGGATTTTTGAGTACACCGTATGTGTTATTTTGCATATTTGATGATTAATATATTATAAAAAGTTGTTGAAATAATTTTTGAGTTAGAAAATTTATTGAAAGTGTGTATAGGAAGAGTGCAGAAAATTATAAAAAGTTGATACATGTATACTCTATTTTCATGGTCTCTACGTGAATTTTTGGATGTTTTTAGAAATTAAAAAAATGAGTTTTGAGTTAAGGAAAATATGTTAGATGATGTCTTGATATGAGAAAGACATATTTTAGAGAAGAAGTTGGAGAATGAGCAGAAAATAAGAATGCAGTAGAAAAATGAAGAAAAGTGCAAGAAACATGAAGAACATGCGTGGATTTTTCTGTTTTAATGTTTGTACTTTGATTTGGATTTTTGGAATTGGTTGTGAATGAAGTCAAAAATGGAGGTTGAAATAAGTTAGAAATGGAAAAATTAAGAAAAGAGAGGAAGAATAAGAGAAATCAGTAGTATCGAAGGAAGGAAGGATGTCGGGATTGTTCTGAAGCATTTTTGCGACTTTTGATAAATCTCGCGACGTGACTTTTTGAAAAATCTTGCGATCGTGCTTCTGCACAATAACAACTATCGATGGAAGGTTTTTTTTAACATCCTTTGATCTTTTGCTTAAAACTTCTTTTGTAGACATCCAAATGACATAAGACTTGAACCAATAGACTCATAAGACATATTTCTTCATCTACACCAAAAACTATAACCATCTGAAACGAATTGGTCGATGAATTTAAGATTAGAATATTGATTGTGCTGGATTATGATAACCAGAAAGATTTCATTGAATAGGCTTTGGTGTTTTGACCATAACTTGTTCTGTAGTTATCCAAATGGAATGATTCTTAATTTAGATTAAACTAGAGACATAGGGATACAAATTTCTTGAAGAAATAGATTTTCAATTATGTCTCTAAGAGTTCAATAATCTGTCTTGAAGTTGAGTACAAAGTATTGTTTCAGTTTAAGAATAGTCCGAAGTATTTGGAGTATAACTTTCAGAATACTAAATCAAATTGTATGATATTTGTGTCATTAGGAACCTAAGACATAGGGGAACAATTTTTTAGAAGAAAGTGTTGCTAAATTACTTCATTTCTTGTCAAAATGATGGTGTAAAGAAAGTGTTGCCAAATACTGTCTACTTTTGCTTCTAGTGACTATTCACATTGATCTAATTTCAAAAATAGATTGTTATATTCTTATGTGATTTGCATATCGATTTAATGGAATATCAATAACTACAACATGAGATTTAATGAATGCAATATGAGGTTTAATGATTGAAATATGAGGTTGATTTAGTTTCATTAAATGAAGTCTGATAGTAGTTGAGGTTTATATGGATTTGTTGCAGTAAAACTATATGAACCGAAGGTTATTGTAGCAGTTAGTAGAAAGTAGCTACTTTTTGTATTTATTGTATTTAACTTCATTGATTAGTCTCAACTACTCCACTCTCTTTTCACCTTTATAACTTAACCGATTCCTTGTGGGTTCACTTGGATCTTGTCAATGCTGTCTTCCTTTGTCTTCGTTTGTAAGTTATATTCTTTCTATGTTCTGATTATGCCTCATTTTATTGAAAGGAGGATTGTTTCTATTTTTTGATTGAATCTTGTGTTTTTAGGTTCTTATTAGGTTTGTGTAGGTATTGCCTTTACTTTGCTTTTTCATAGTTACTGAGATCGATTAAGGTTTGGTTTACTTTATTGGTTCTCATTAATCAAGGAAAAGGGGTTGTATTGAGTGTTAAGTTTTGTTTGAAATGAAAATTGTTTAATAAAAAGTTAGTGATATGAATGGTTGACTTGAAGGTACCAAGTATAACACGATTGTGTTCCTGTAATTTTGAATAGGGTAAGGAGATTTATTTACTTTGTTGAGCATCTAAGCTTAGAGTAAAATAATTTCTAGGTCATGTGAAGATTACTAGAATTGACTGAAGTCATTATTTGTGTTTGTCAAGTTATTCAATCATTTAGACAATCACAAAGGCTGAATTGCTGTTAAATTAGAAGCATTAACACTAACCAATTTCTTTTAACAGAGCATCAATTTTAAAGTATGGTGGCCTAAGATATACAGTTCACGTGTGATCATTTTTTGATCTTAATTGGTGTGAAGACCCTAGGGTGGACTGGTAAGGATTAGAACTCAATATTTGTATTTGTTGATATTGAAATGTCTATTGCTAATATAAAGAGTATTGTATCACATAATTGTTTCCTGTGATGTTTTCCAACTTTTGTTAGCTTTCATTTTTTATTAAGTCCATGTTTTCCCAATTACGAATTGTTTTCCTATTACCAATATGAGATCTGCTATTCTTGCCACACTTTTGTTTCAATTGGTTTGTTTCTATTGTGTAGTATGTTTTTCTTTTTATGGTAGGAGACTAAAAGGATTATTACTATTCTCCTAGTGTTGTTCTTTAACTTTAATCTATCAATCTAATTTTATAATTTTTCAAAAAATTTAGAGATCTACTACCACTAGTTTGTATTCCATAGCGTAATACATCTAATTTTTGTTATCGTTGAATTTTATTGAAGAGATTTTCTTTAAACACGATATTCATTTATTAACAAGTAAGTTTAATATGATAAATGTTGATATTCATTTATTAATATATAAACCAAGATATATATAAAAAAAAGAGAAAAGAAAGAAAGTTGGACAATCACAATATAATTTGAAAGAGTATTAAGAGAAAGGAAAGAGAGTTGGACAATCACCGTATAATTTGAAAGAGTATTACTTGTCTTGGACAGTCTTGGACAATTCTTATTGATTATTTAATTATTTAATAGTTCCTTTGTTACCAAAAGAACTATAATTATTTTAAATTATTACATATAAACAAATAGTAATTTAATAAAAATGTTTTTATAATATACTATTTTAAAAATATATATATTACAATTTTATATAATTTTTGAATAACATTCACAAGTTAATTCTATTACTCATTTTAAATTAAGAGATCAAATAATTTTAAAATAAGCAATAAATAAAAATATTACAATGATAAAATAGTATTTATATATTTATTTTGTTGAAATAGTCTAATTCAAATTAGTCAAACTAATTAAGTAGTGAAATCAATTGCATATTGATTAACTAGCATTTTTTTTATCATATATGATTGGATGACATCACTCCAAAAAAGAAATAAAGGAGGAAGTCAAGGGGGAATGATATAGGTATGATTTGTTGGCCAAAAGAAATTCTTTTTATTTTTTGTGACATTTGTAACCAACATAATTAAAGGAGTAAGTGAAAACATGGTGGAGTTATTGATCAAATGTTACCATGGAAAAAGGTGGAGGAAGGGTTTCACAAAGCAACAAACTTACCATGGGATAAAACTAAGCTTAAAAATAAGTTCGATTGGATGAGAACTAGATGGAACCTTTGGAAACAATTAAAAGGGAAAGAAATGGGATTAGGATGGGATTATAACAAAGGAACAATTGTTGCTAGGGAGGAGTGGTAGACTTTGAAGATTAAGGTTATCCCCTTTTTCTCATTTCAAGTTATGTTCCTTTACTCTAATGCTAAATAGTTAATTAAATATAAGTTATTTAATTTTTTTAGGAGAACATCAATTTTAAAACATTTAAATAGGAAGGGCTTCAACCTGAGTTTGAATGTAAGTTGAATCAATTTTTTGGATGTTTAGCCCAAGGAGAGACTACATTTTGTCCTGTGGTTGACCTTCCACAAGGACTTGGCCCGAGGAGAGACTACATTTTGTCCTGTGGCTGACCCTCCACAAGGACAACGAGAAGTTGAGGAAGTATATATTCCTTCTCCACTTGATAGTGATAATGCTCATCATCAATTGTCAGCCTATCATGATCATGAGAATATAGATGAGACTAGTGTTCCAAACAATTGGGAAGAAGTGTGGAGAGAATCTACCTCGACCCCTCAAGCTACACATGATGAAGGGAGTGAGAGGAGAAGATGCAAAAGGATTTTGGAGAGTGACAATTCACAAAGTAACAAGAGTGAAGAACTGATTCCGCTAAAAGGGTAGGAAGATCTGCAGCAATGTATGAGAGACTTGACGATATGATGCAATTAATTCAATAGAGGCAGAGTGCAACAATGGAGATAAATAGATCCATTACGAAAATTTTGGACACAATGAATATTAGTGCATTACAAAGTATTGGTGTTGGTGTATCACACCATGATGTTACGAATGCTTTGGAAAAATATGTACTTTGTCTGATTTAGAGACTGATACTCCTGAATTTTACTTTGCTTACATGTTGATTGAAAATCTGCAAAGAAAGTCCATTTTTTTGGTTTACCGAATGATACAAAGATGGTTGAATACATAAAGTTTATGTATGAGTATGACAAACATAAAAAACATTAAATATAGTTTCTAACTATTCATTATTATGTTTAGTTTATTGTTTTTATTATTTGTGCACTTATGTTGACATGGTGTTTTTTAAGACATTATGATTTTAGTTAGCTTATTTTATTATATTATGTTATCTTGTTGATAATATATAATTTTATTACATGCTATATTATTTATTTCTTTATATTTAAATATATAAGTGTCTTGCTTATTTACAATATAACTTTACTAATTAATCTGTAGATATGGAAGATAATGTTATGCAAATTATGCAACTTCTACAAATGAAACAATTTTTGGACAATGAGATTGAATTTTGGGATTCAATGGCTTGTGTAGTAGGTTACATGAGTGTGTATTTTTTAACCACATATACAAAGAACCATGTATGACTTCCTATCAAACAGGAGAACTATGGGTGAATGAATTATTGAATGGTCATGAAAAAAAGGTGTTTTAATACATTTAGGATGAATCAAAATACATTTTGTCAATTATGTAAAGTTTTGGAAAATAATTATGGTTTGAGACCTTTAGATAGGATGTTTATTTTGGAGAAAGTCAGTTTATTCCTGTATGTCCTAAGTAAAGGTCCCTCTAATAGAGATACTCAAGAGCGTTTTTAACATTTTGGAAAAATTGTGAGTAGAGTTTTTAAAGAAGTTTTGACTGCTATGGATGGATTTTCAAAGGATATACTCGCACCAAAAGATTCCAAATTTAAGGACATTTCACCACAAATTGCCAATGATGTTAAATATATGCCACATTTTAAGATAATTGAATATGTTCTTTTTCCCCCTTCATTATATTTTCCATTGAAAAATGTTGTTTTATTATCTTATGATTATAATTTTATATTAGGATTGCATTGGAGCTATTGATGGTACATATATAGCGATAGTTGTTGTAGAGGATGATCAAATGAGATTTAGATGACGGAAAGGAATAACAACAATAAATATATTGGCAACATGTGACTCTAACTTATTATTTACATATGTTTTAGCAGGTTGGGAGAGATTAGCACACGATTTTTATATTTTCCTTGATACAATCGGTAATCCGAGACTTAAATTTTCAAAACCACCGATAGGTAATTTTAAGATTTGTAGGATTTGCTATTAATGATTTATACTTTTTTATGATATCATTTATACTAATTATATTGCTTCTGTAAAAACTCAGGTAAATATTACTCGGTTGATAAAGGTTATCCGGAAAGAGAAAAATATTTAACACCTTACCCAAAGACAAGATATCATCAATTGGAGTTTCATGATGCAAATCCAGGAGGATCTTGAGAAGAATTTAATCAAGCTCATTCATTATTGAGAAGTTGTATTGAGAGAACTTTCGGTATTTTAAGGCTTGATGAAAGATATTGGAGAAAATGCCTATGTATGCATTAATGGATCAAAATAGAATAATTTGTGCAGTTTTTGCGTTGCATAACTATATTAGAAGAAGTACAATTGGCAACCTAGCTTTTAACATCATCGATCATGATCCTGACTTTATACCTCTAGATGTATTTCAAGATGTTGAATTTAACTCTTCACAAGAAGACATTGAAGAACAAAGAACTCGGGAGATAATACTGCTTCTAGTTTAATAGCAATTAAACGTCATTCTTGAATTGTTATAAACCTTTGCTTTAAATGATGATGTTTATTTCTTTTGCTCTATTTGAATTGTGTTGTTAAACTTCATATGTATTGTTATATTTTATATTTGGATGTATCATCATCATCATGCTTATTATTATTGTTGTCGTTATTATTATTATTATTATTATTATTATTATTATTATTATTATATGTTATATGTTTTTATTAGAGTTATAAACTTAATCTTTTTTATAATTTAATATCTAAAATGTAAATTTTTATAAGAATATTGAACAAAATATTAAGATATATAATAGTCACAATCTTATAATTTTTTTAAAGTCACGTCCTCATAAGTTATTTTACATATAAATAACTAATAGTAAACAACTAATTTTACCAAACAACAAATGACAAACAACTAATGCAATCAGCTGGTATGATTAGCTATCAGCTATTCATGTAATCAACTAGTCAAATCAGTTGATATAATCAGCTAACAACTAATACAATCAGTTGATTACCAAACAGAGTTTTAGTTAATTTGCATGTAATATTTATATTATGTGTATTTTTAAAAATATATTTAAAAAAGAAATTTTAAATAAAGTTAAAAATTTTAAAATTAAAAATATAATAAGTTAAATTAAAATATCTCGTGTATTTTACTTTGTATAATTTCCTTAATTCAATAAACGCCTTACTTCGTGCAACAAAATGAAAAATATTTGCTACTCTCCGCCTACTGGTACGGGAGAGGGAGTATATTCCCGCCACCATCAGCTGCTGTGACTAGAAGAACAAAATCAATCAATGGCTAGTCCGAAGACGCTGATGGATCTTTGGCAACCCGCCAAGCGTCTTAAGCTCTCTTCTCTATCAGATCCTTCAAAACCTCTTCATTCCATTGCCAATCCTCTCTCCCAACCAGAGCCTTCTTCCTCTTTAACACTTACTGATCACCAAAAATCCCTCATCGAATTCAACAGATTACGCGCCAAATCGAAGCAAAATCTTAATTTCTGCTCTCGACTAGTATCCAATTCCAAAGGTATGCCAAAAAGTTCCTACCTTGATTATTTCTTGTAGTAATAGTGGTGTTAGTAGTAGTAGGTGTTTTTGTTTTACGGTTTCATGCTTTCATCTCTCTAACCGCAGCTCAAGGGGTGGGCTATGTGAAGTTAGAAGAGCTACTGGTAGAAAATACGTGGTTGGAGGCGCTTCAAGGGGAGCTGCAAAAGCCATATGCAAAGAATCTTTGCAAGTTCGTTGAAAACGAAATATCCAATGGGAGTGTTCCAATTTACCCACCGCAAGATTTAATCTTCAATGCCCTCAACACCACTCCACTTGACAATTTGAAGGCTGTTATCATTGGACAGGATCCTTATCATGGTCCTGGTCAAGCAATGGGCCTGTCTTTTTCTGTCCCCAGTGGAGTTAAACAGCCTTCAAGTCTTGTTAACATTTTCAAAGAGCTTCACCAAGACCTTGGATGTTCCATTCCTTCTCATGGAAATTTAGAACGCTGGGCGATTCAGGTAGACAAAGTTTCTTGCTTAGCCAAATGCCCATGTAACTCCTTTTCTGTTATTCTACTATGAAACATACGCCAATACCTGGATAAAAGTTGTATGAACTTGCTAGATTTGTTCAGCATTACGGACCCCAGTAGGTTTCAATGTTTGTAGTTTGGTTTTACGCGTGAGTAATTGATTTCCTCATTATTTTTGGGTTTCCTTATGCCTATATAGTTCTGCCTAAAGATGAGTCTTCATAAGTTAAGTAGCCTTCTTGTTAATAGGAACAGATTCTAATTTTAAATGTTTATGAACTTAGTCACTTTAGATTAATTCACGAATATTCAAGCAGCTTTGTTCTGGTTTATATCTATGTGCCAAAAATTGCAGAATAAATAGGGCCTCTGTGCATCTATCAAATCTCAACTGAACTTCTCGTCACAAGAATGCCAAACATGGACTCGATTATCTTCTTTCCCTGCATTTGTCTTTGTCTTGTGTTGCGCAACTTGAGATGAACAAAATTACTGCCTTATAATCACCAGAACTGTTGAAATGTTCCCATTTTAGCATTTCCCTTTTCCTTTTGTGATTTATTTTATTTCTCTTGAAGATTTTTTGTTTTTTTCCCCCTTAATATATGACTCCACAGAGGAGTCTTTGTCTTATATTGTGCAACTTGAGAAGAACAAAATTACCGCCTTATAATCACCAGAACTACTGAAATGTTCCCATTTTAGCATTTCCCTCTTCCTTTTGTGATTTCTTTTGTTGTTCTTGAATATTTTTTTGCCTTTTTCCCCCTTAATATATGACTCCACAGAGGAGAGAATATTATTTAAACTGTTTGGGATTATTACTCCAGATAAACGAGGCCTAGATATGTCTTAAAAAAAAGGGTTTGCACAAGCATGACACTGATTCAATTTTTTTTTTACTTTTTTAATGATATAACAGGTGCAATGCCAAAATAATTCTAATGGTCTCTTTCATTATTATTTATATTCCAAATTCATTTCATATTGACCTTGCATATAGTAGACTTGAGGTGTGTGATTCAGATTATAGCTTAGTTGGCTTCCTTTGGTATTCAATGTCTGGACAGTACCATGATTCCAAGAATACTACTGATGAAGTCATTTAACATTTCAGGTTCTGCTTTTGATATTCTAATACTTATATCACAAAAAAACTGTTATACTCATTTTCTTTTTGGAAGAAGTTTGCCTTAGATTTCATTTAATGGAACTTAAATTTCAAAATTTGCAGGGTGTTCTACTGCTTAATGCTGTGCTTACCGGTAAGATATTTTGTTAAGCCAACAAATGATGTTATTATCTTTTTTGGGAACTTACTCATCTTTTCCTGAATTATTCATTGGCCAGGAATCGGTTTATACTTATGTTTAACAATAGAAGGCTGAGTGAGTATTAAGAGGAATTCCAAAATATTTATGCAATATATTGCATGCAATGTATCGTTCCTAGACCATAACCATCTTGGTAATAGTAAACAATTTCTGTTGCTACAAAGATTGTGGGAGATTGTAATGTGAAATATAGATGTTCAGAACTACTTCACAGGTTTAGGTTAATTGCTCATTAACATTGGTTTAGGCACCTCATGAAGTATCAGCCGCAGTTCGGAACTGGTTTCAATACTTTTTCAGCCATCCAAATTAGAATGTATAGCAATGCAGAAAACTGGGCCTAACTGCACTCTCATATTGTAGAAACTGGTGACCAGCCAGTGTGGCAGAGATCCTAGCTTTTATTCCTAATGTGTTATAATGATGCATAAACTATGTTATTACAAACGAGTGACTTTTCAACTTTGCAAAAAATAGACATTTTGAGCCCAATAATTCCATTAGTGCTTTATGTAAATTCATTTCTAATTATTTTGCAAAGGATAATCAAGGTTGAGATTCGAATGATGCACCTACTAGATCCAAAAAATTACTGCTCAACCATCTACATGCCCAATTTTATGTCAATTTTGCCAACTTAAAAAATATAATATGTTTCTATAAAACAGTCTTTATAAAACCATCAATCTTCACATTCTAGATTACAATCATATATCTATTTTAACTGATTATACCATAGCAGTTTGATCTTTCTTGAAACCTTTTTTCTTGACCTTTTTGCCATCCCAATCTGGTTTTCTAAACAATGATATATAAAATCATCTTTTTTTGTTTGTGTTTAAGTGCCTCCAGTGATTGGTAATGGAAATAAAATATTGGTCATACTTATCCTGCAAATTAGTAATTTATTTCTTTAGAAATAAATTACTAGCTGTATCCTCCTTACCCATCAAAATTTACTGTTTTTAAGTTTATGAAAGGACAATTCTTTCATGTTTCACTAATAGGATTTAATCCTTCTCCTGTTCATTCCCTGATAATAGTGTTTTTCCTTTGAATCACTTCAAGATGAAGCACAAGTAGTGTGGCAAACATAGGTTATAGTTTTATGGAAATCCATTTCCGAGATTTGGGTTATAGTTTTATGGAAATCCATTTATGAGATTTGCTCATAACTTTTATAAGCTATTTGCAATTGTTTTTTTTGTTGGAAATAAGATTCTCCTCCCTACCCACTCTGTTCTTTATCAAATTTTAGGGTTTTAAGTTGTTACCTATTGAACCACTTAATGGGTAATATATATATATACAAAGAGTACAACACAAATCAGGAAACTAATCCCACTAAGCTAGGAAGCTGACTCTAACAGAAAATCCCTTAAATTTTGGGATCATAACAATACATATCTTATACCCAATATTTACCTAAAGCAGAATTACGAATTCTCACACTCCCCCTCAGGTTGGTGAGTAGGAATTTTCCATTCCTAGCTTGGACACAATACCCTCAAACATTGAGCTACTCAATCCTTTAGTGAGGCTATCAGCAAGTTGCCCCTTTGTTGACACCGCGAATGCATATCAAGCCGCTGTCTAACTTCTCCTTGATGAAATGTTTATCCATATAAACCACTATTAGTGTCACTCTCCCTATGGTTGAATGCTTAATAAACAATGTGTGATCCCTTTGACTTATATCCCATAGATAACATGACCCTTGCAAATTTGCCAAACCAGGCCTGAGGAGTTTGTTTTAATCCATACAAGGCTTTATTCAGCTTATATACGGTATTGGTGGTCACTTTTGTTTCATAGGCTATTGGGACTTACATTTAAATCTCCTCCTCAAGATCCCCATGTAGAAATGCATTCTTTACATCAAATTGTTGTAGTTCCCAACCATGGATTGCAGCTAGAGATAAATTACTCTGATTGTATTCATCTTAGCCACAGGAGCAAACGTCTCTAGATAGTCAATCCCATATGTTTGAGTGTATCCTTTGGCTATCAATCTTGTCTTGTACCTTTCAATCGACCCATCAACCCTATATTTCACCGTATACAGCCATTTGCAACCCACCAGTCTTTTTCTAGCTGGCAATTCCACCAAACTCTAGGTTTTATTCTTTCTTAGTGCCTCCATTTCCACATCCATGGCTTGTTTCCAATTTTTACTAGACAATGCCTAATATAAGGTTGTAGGAATGGTTGTGGTATTGAGGTTTACAAGAAAGGCTTTGAATGTTGGTAAGAAGTTTTGAAAGGAGATGTAGTGTAAGAGTGGGTATAACGGTCATTTGGTGCATGTTATGGTCCTTCCTAATGGCAATTGGTTGGTCTTGATCTTCCTCACTAATTTATTTGAGGAATCTGAATTAGATTCTTGTACATGCACAAATTTCGGATTGACCTCTTTTTACCTTAGGTACACCAAAATTTGCCAAATTACACATCTCCAGAAGTAGATTCAGGTTCAAGAATGGGTTCAAATTCAGGAGATTTTGGTTTGGACACATGGTTTGATTCCGGTTGAACCGAAGGCATTTGACTGGGTTTAGATAGAAGTAAGGGATCATATTCAGACACTTCAAGAATGGGCTCATTATCTTCCTTGAGATTCTGCCCATGAAGATAAGGTTGGACGAAATAGGCTTCTTGTTCATTAAGGTTACATCTCGGGATACATGAAATTTCTTGGAAGGAGGATGATAGCACAAGTACCCTTTTTGAGTTGATGAATACCCTACAAAGATGCACTTCAGTACTCTAGGGTCTAATTTCTCATGATCTTGGCTATGAATATGAACAAAGGACACACGCCTAAAAATGCGAGGTACAAGATTTTTGTAGTGGATATATTTGGGTAGAATGAAGAGAGTACCTCCATTGGACTTTTGAACCCTAGAACTCTAGAGGGTAGTCTGTTAATGAGATGAGTGGCTGTTAGAACTGCTTCCTCCAAAAATATTTCGGTACATTTTTCTGACATTACAATGCTCGTGTTTGGTCTAAAACGTGTCCATTTTTCTTTTCGGCTACACCATTTTGTTGGGGTGTTTTAACATAGGAAGACCCATGAAGTATCCCTTCTTTTTGTCAATAGGGAGTAAGAGTTTGGTTGAAGTAGTCTGGGCATTGTCTGATATGAGTCTCTTGATATATACACCAAATTGGTTTTTCACCATAGAGAGAAATGTGGAAAATACAGAACTAACGTCAGACTTGTGTTTGAGCAAGAAAACCCATGTAACTCAGGTGCAGTCATCAATAAAGGTTACAAACCATCGTGCCCCCTGACATGTTTGAAATAGTTGAGGGGCCCCAGATATTAGTATGAACAAGATAAAAAGGAAAGTGCTTCTTTTATTGCTAATAGGAAAAGTTGTACGTTTGTGTTTAGCAAGTTCACACACCTCATAATGAAGACTCTCAACATCTAGCTTTGTAAACAAAGTAGGAAACAAAGATTTAATAAATTTAAATGATGGATGACCTAACTTACGATGATATAGGAAGACTTTTTCTTTATTTGACGACAAAGACTCAGACATGAATGAGTAGGGTGATTTGCTTTTGGAAATGTTTGACCCGTTTGCTTCCTCAAGGTAGTAGAGACCATCCTGTTCTCTGGCACTAAAAATCATCTTCCCCAAATCCCTCTTCTGAAATAAACAATGGCTTGAGTGAAATGTAACATTACAAAGTAAATCTAGTGTGAGTTTCCTTATAGATATTAAATTCATGGATAGCTTAGGGATATGGAGAACATTTCTCAATGTTATGCATGGGTTTATTTTGACATCTCCTATGCCGGCTATAGTTGCTAAGGATCTATTTGCTGTGGCTATTTTCTTATTGCTTGGGCAAGGGGAATTGGTGGTAAAGTATTTGGATCAATGAGTCATGTGGTTTGTGGCTCTTGAATCCATGATCCAAGATTGCTGAAAAAGTGTATTTGAGGCATTTAATCCAAATGAAAAAGAACACATACTTGAATGCACCAAAGTACATGTACCTACACATTTCTCTATGTTGCTATAGAATGCTCTCACCCTTTCTACTTCATTTTGATTGAGGCCCTTTAATTCTTGCTTGTCTTCCTATTGGGATGTACTTGTAGCAACTTGCGCTTGTCCATTACCCCTCAGTTGATATCCTTTCTGTCCCCACTCACGGCTAGGAGGCTTTCCATGCAACTTCCAGCACTGTTCTTTCGTATGATGCGGTTTTGCAGTAGGTGCACCACAAATCATCACAATTTTGAGGCTTGGATTGAACCCCCTTTCCAGTCTCTGCATCATATCTTTTTCCAACCTGCTTTTCACTCCTAGCTACCATAGTCGAACCATCGGAAGGATGAGGATTAAGCATTAAGGTTCTCCTACTTTCTTCACTCAGAATAATAGCCACTGCCTCATTAAAGCATGGAACTTTCAGCTTTTCGAGTATCTGGATCCTTATTTGATCAAACTCGGAATTCAGTCCCACAAGGAAGTCATAGACTCTATTCTGTTTAATGAACTCTTTTAGTATAGCAGCATCATCAGGACACTTGGTCTGAATTACTCAATAATGATCAAGTTCTAGCCATAACGACTTCAACTGGTTGGCATACTCAGCCACAAATTTGTTTTCTTGCTTGGAAGCAATGATCTTAAGTTTCACTTCATATCCTTGGGCCGCATCCTTAGCTTTTGAGTACGTCTGTTGGATCGCATCCCAAATGTCTTTGGCTGTAGCCATGAATGTTACTGTGTCGCTTATTTCAGGCATCATTGAATTCCAAAGCCACCCCATGATCCAAGTCCTAATTGATGCAGGAGCAGTTAGTTTAGATTCCTAGTTAATATTGGATTTCTTACTATTTAGTACTTCTTAAGTTATTTGG
>JANVCQ010000003.1:26907086-26918370 GCA_025531925.1 Erythroxylum plowmanianum
GTCTTTTATCAATCAAATAATTTTATGCTTTTAGAGGTTTTTCTACAAACCCTAAGCCCTATTTTCAAGTTCCAACTGCAGTCTACATCAATTATAGCCTATTCTATTCTACTTATCTTTGTTTTTCCTTCCCACACTACGTCACCTATGCTTACAAACCTTGATCTTCTTGCCTTGATCCAGTTCCTAACAAATGACTAATCCTTCCCTTACCTTTTAAGATAGTTTGAACAAGTTGTGATCACTTGAGATAATTTTTTCCATCCAATTTATAGGCAATTTGAATGGTTTGCAAATCCCCCGAAGATTGAGTCTTGGTTACTTCATCTGATGAAGCCACAATGATTGATCCAGCCTCCTTGTTTTCTATCATTGTCCTTCACTTCTATGTGCAACCATCTAGTTGACGAAATTAATCAGCGATGAAGGCTGACTGTTTGAATGAATCAGTGATGAAAGGCTGATTCGATGAGAAAAATAATCTCAAAAGAAGAAGAGAACGACAATGAAGGCTCAACCCCCCTCCTTAATTTTCCCAAAAGAATTCGAGCCTCCTGTTAAGTGGTTCAATAGATAACAACTTAGACCATAGGCATTGCTTTGAATTTGGAATCCAATAATGTTGGGGTTGTATTGATGGGTGACGGTTTTAAGCACCAAAGAATTTCCCACTGCTACCATATAGTATTCATCTTTATTTGGTGATAAATAAAGCAACCGTGCTTTTTTTAATTCCTTAGATATTTCATAAAATGGGCTATGTTCAATTCTATGTATTCCTTTATCTGTAGAGTACATTGAATGTATAGAAATGACTATAACAGAGTTTCTCTTATTCGTATTAACAGCTACTCTACGAGGAATGTTTTTATGCGGCGCTAAAAGAAAATGCCTATTAAACCAATCACAGTAATACCAGTTACAGTACCTATATATATAAGAAAATACCAGGAATATAGAATTGAGTAAATGAACTTATTCTTCTTTTATTTTTATTTTCGTTTTCCTGTCTTATGAGGTTTTCTATAAAGTATCAATAAGCTTTTTCAAAGTCCTAGAACTAGAAACTAGAACCTCAGGCTCAGGCTTAGGCTCGCGGACGGGGTTATCTCATAAAAAGACTGACTTACCATATAACTATTGTATTAAAAAAGTGCACGGTGAGCCCATGCAAAGGGTTTGGTTAAGATATGCCAGATTCCCCCAAGTAAGTTGTTATCTATTGAACCACTTAACGGGAGGTTCGAATTCTTCTGGGAAAATTAAGGAGGGGGGTTGAGCCTTCATTGTCATTCTCTTCTTCTTTTGAGATTCCTTTTCTCACTGAATCAGCCTTTCAGTGATGCCATATCAGATTTTAGGGTTTTAAGTTGTTATCTATTGAACCACTTGGGGTAATATATATACAAAGAATGCAACACAGATCAAGAAACTAATCCCACTAAACTAGGAAACTGACTCAGAAAATCCCTTAAATTTTGGGATCCTAACAATACATATCTTATACCCAATATTTACCTAAAAGAGAATTACGAATTCTCACATGCTTCATATTTCATTCTCTAATTTGTTTATTTTTTCATTTTCAGTTAGAAGTCACCAAGCTAACTCACACGCTAATAAAGGATGGGAGCAATTTACTGATGCTGTGATCAAAACAGTTTCTCAGAAGAAGAAAGGAGTTGTTTTTCTCCTTTGGGGGAACTTTGCTCAAAAGAAGTCCAGGTATCTCCATTCAGCAACCAAATTTTAGTGCATGTAATAATCTCTTTTCATTTAATTTCTCTCTCTCTCTCTCTCCCCTGCTGCTGCTGCCAACTTGCTCTGACTGATATGAAGAAAATTGGTGCTGAGAACATCTATTCCCTACTCAATAAACAATATGTAAACTTATTCAATAATAGGTTGGTATGGTAAATGACAACCGAATATTATCTTTGCACTGTTGTAACTTATATTTGCGGGATTCATACTGGGTGGTGGTGTTGTACTGATGGTAACTTGTGTATTTCTGCTTGAAAAATCTTATAGACAGATTAAGTAGATCTTTCTAAATTTTAGCTGATGAAATAAGAAATTCCAACTTGATTACTGTATTATAATATATCTATATTTTGTTGAGTCCCAAATAAGAATCTTATAAAGTTTTCCCTTATCAAAATTGGATTTTCTCTTTGGTTTTTAGCTTGTCATGATGCTTGAACAATGTATTATTCGTTTTGCTTGGTCTTTCTATGCTTTGTAGATTTGCTGGAAACAAGCAGTAAGTCAGGGAGATGAAACACAGATTTGAATATTTGGTCTTCTTAAGTTCTTATGAATTTGGGTTCAGTTATTCATTTATGGATTTGGGGCTTCTGGTGCAAATAGTTTTTAGTTTGAATGAGAACCAACGGGTGACAGAAATGTTGTCGTTAGGAATTTGCTTTTCTGGCAGCAGAGTGTGTAGCGTTAAAATGTTTTTTTGACTTGTCAATTTGATTATTCAAAATTAGCAAGCTATGAAATTTTTAGGATTTTGAAAAGGCTGATATCAATGTGTAGAAAAATTTGCTTGTGTCTTGAAGGTTAGGAGCATTTATCAATTATTTTCTATAACAACTTGAGAACTGTAACTGGGGAGAAGTAGGAGAATAAGCTGGCACACAAAACCAGACATTTTATTTTATTCCGAGTATCCAACTTTTTAAAGTTGTAAGTTTTATGGTTAATATACGATTTATGCCTCTTAGGAACATATTAGTTAAAATAGATTCAAATGCAATTTTGTGTGTTCTCTATTTGGGTGATTTCTTGGTGAAGTCTTAGGACTGAAATGCTGTTGAGAGTAGGGATGAAATGTTAAATGTATTTGACGATTTGAGGTTTCAAAGTTTTGTGATCGTTGGATTTGTATTAAAACGGTTGTTGAACCAATGGGTTTGAATTGAATACTACATTTACCTTTCTGTGAGCAAGGATGAAGTTGAAGAATAAACAATTGCATCCAAACATTTTTTTCATGATCACAGTAGTCTCACCATATCTAAGCCTATATTTTATAGCACTGGCTTGAGATTTCTCTTTCATTAAAACCAAAAGAGGAAGAAAACCATTTGATAATATCCACAAGCTAATAACAAGCTAAAGCAGAATCAGAATATAAATCTGCCATGATCTATCCTACTTCCAAAGGTATATCCCAATACGAAATCCTTTTTTTGTTGTAAAAATAGTAAGCCTAATACTAGTGCTTCTAACTATTAAGGAATTGTAGGTTCTAGTATATTCACAATTCATTGATTTCATTACATCTTTTATTCCACAGAAAATTCTGGTCTTGTAACTACCCTAAGAATCTCATAAGTGGAAACTACTTTGTATATTGTGAGTGCTGTAATATGGATTATTCACGAACAGTATCCTATTACTAGTTCTTATATCAGATAGTTAAGTCATAGCATCGTAAAGGAGATCTTTAGATCCAGAACTAGATAAAAATGAAGTTGGTATTGTGGTAGGTAATGGAGCTTTGTAGGTATTGCTCTTAGAATTCATTAGGAGTATGCATTGTGAAAATGAAGATCATATACAAAGATGAAGAAAGAATATAAAATTGATCTCTGGGTCATTTTGGCGATCAATTTAAGATGGTCTTAGTTTTTCTTTTTTCTCTGCCAGAGTAGCCATGTATTCCTTCTGTAATAAGTTTGTTGTACAGGTTGATTGATGAGTCAAAGCATCACATTCTTAAGGCAGCCCATCCGTCAGGTTTGTCTGCAAACAGAGGCTTCTTCGGTTGCAGGTCAGTAAACTAAAATAAAATCAGTTTATTCTTTGTAAAAGTAACAATCAACAACATATGTAACCATATTATTCAAAGGAACAATCAGCAACATATGTAACCATATTATTTCTCATGATGTGGTCAGGCATTTTTCTATCACAAACCAGCTTCTGGAGAAGCATGGAGTTGCCCCTATAGATTGGCAGCTTTGATATGCCTATGGATTGGTAGCTTCCGTATAACCAACCAGCATTTGTGATTAAACACAAGTTTTTGAGATTTATCATTATGAGATTTGGTTGGTTTAATGTGATCCATATATAGTATCTCCTACTTTTTAATGATATTTCATGATCTATACATTGTTTATGCGTTATTAATATTCCACAACAATTCTGGATGACGAGATTCCATAGGTTCCTTACCTGTTATAGGGATTGCCCTCCTGGAAAGTTTTAAAATATTAAATAAATTATGATAAAAATATAAATAACTAAAAAGATGTGTACGTAAATTTTGTACATATGATACAATAAATTTCTTTAATTAAAATATATCTTGTTTTTATAATGAAACGCAATGAGCATGTTATCCTTTTAATGCCTTAGAACTATCCAAGTCGTTTCTGCGGTGTTGAGGAAGAAAATGTTGTATCAAGAACGAGTCAAGGATCATGTATAGTCTGGAATGCTTAGCTTTTTTCGTCAAGAACAAGTCGAGGATCATGTATAGTCTGGGATGCTTAGCTAAATTGGTTTGTATTGGACAAAGCTGGTACTTGACGGTGCAAAGGCATGTGATTAAACACTACCTAGAGAAAGAAGTCGAACATAAAGTAATTATTGCCATTTCATGTTTGTACGTAATTTAGTGGGAGAATGTTTTTATAATCTCTTTTCAATAATTGCTTCTTCGCATCAAGTAATTTATAACAATTATTTACCTAATTGTAAATGTTAGTTTTGACTTTGAACGGATTTTTACATATCCTGGTTGCTGACATTTCCGTCGACGTTTCTCGCGTAGAATCTCTGCTTTCAAGGTTAATTCTTTAGCTGGACGACACTTGTTCCTATTGCTCAACAAATACATGTCGATAATCAAGTTGTTAAGCTCAGACAGCCCCCAATGCCTCAATGATTTGAGCCTGTTGATGGAGAGGAGTTCCATCACCGATTCTCTGGCCATTATTTTCCCTATGGTGCAAAATCCAATGGCTATGGAGGTACTTGCTTTGAGATGTATTTGGGCGTGAAGCGAAACTTTTGACAAATTTTGTTTATGGTTAAGACCTTCATAGCTCATCAGGCTCTATCAACATGGCCATTCAGATGCCTTTGAAAAGCGTGACATCGCTTTGTCTAAATGGGGTACTAGTGATGGACGTTTGCTCTAACAATTTCTCTATTTTCTTCAAAAATCAAATATTTATTTTCATATTTTTTTCATATCTTATTCACTTATGTCCTTAATTATAGACCAAATCTTGGATTGATATGAGTGTATACCTAAATGTCCTACAATGCCAATATGAGTCTTTTTGTTATACATGTAGAACAGTGTCAGAGATGCACTCCACTGTGCAAATTCTTAAGAAGCGTGAGAGACATGTGAGATAAGAGAGTAAAGTAAGAGAGATGAGGTTAGAGAAAAAAAAATCTCAAATCATTATAGCTACAGAGGTCCTTATATACGTCATCAGTAAGAAGTTAATTAACTAACTCTAATATAATTACACAATAACATAAGATAACACAGTATTCTTCACAATCCCCCTCAAGTTGTGAACATAGTAAGACTCAACTTGGAAGATAACTGCAGGTGAGAATCGTGACCAAGAGACTTGGTCATGAGATCAACTAGTTGTAGTTTGGAAGGAATATAGGCAGTTTGAAGAAAACCATCTTGAATTTTCTTTCGAGTGAAGTGACAATCAATGTCCAAATGTTTAGTTCTCTCATGAAAACAAGAATTAGCTGCAATTTGTTGAGCAGCTTTATTGTCACAAAATAAAGTAATCAGAACCTGAACTGGAATGGATAAATCTTGAAGCAAATAAGGCAACCAAAGCAGCTCACTAGTTGTAGCAGCCATACACTTAGAAACAGTAGATTGCTTCTTTGTCTTTCAAGAAACTAAAGCATGCCCCAAGAGAATGTAGTAACCAGTAAGCGAGTAACGAGACATCAAGCAAAAAGCCCAATCTACATCCGAAAATGTAGTCTAACTTGAGCTATGACTGCACAGGATAAAATAATCCCGCAGAAATAGAACATTTCGAATACTTGAGGACATGAGTAACAGCCTGCATACGAGGAAGCTTAGGAGCAGATAAAAACTGACTCAAATGCTGCATTGCATAAGAAATATCCGGCCTAGTCATGGTCAAATACAACAACCTGTCAACAATTTTCTGATAAGCTTTTGGATGTTCTAGAGGTTCTCCCTCAGTAAGAGACAATTTGAGATGCTGAGGAAGAGGAGTAGAGCAAGGCTTAGCTCCAGTCAAATCAACATCAGTTAAAATGTCCAAAATAAACGTCCGCTGATGCAAAAATGTACCCTGCTCATTCCTATGCAACTCAATACCCAAGAGATACCGTGCAAGTCCCAAGTCCTTAATTGTGAACTTGGTATGTAAAGCTGTCTTCAAACTAGTAATGTCAGAATTATTATCACCAGTAATCAAAATATCGTCAACATAAATGAGGACAACCGTAAACAAATCTCCTGCCCTCTTAACATACAAGGAATAATCATTAGTGGACTGAACATAACCAAAGTGAGTAATAAACTTAGTAACCTCCTGATTCCACTTTCTTGAGGTCTGTTTAAGGCCATACAAAGACTTTTTTAAACGACAAACCTGACCAGGTTTGGCAGCATAATACCCATCAGGAGGGACTATATATATCTACTCATCAATATGACCATGCAAGAAAGCATTATTAATGTCAACTTGATGTAAAGGCCAATTCCTAGCAGTAGCCAAGGCAATAACAACTCTAATAGTAGCGAGTTTAGCCACAGGAGAAAAAGTATATTTATAATCCTTACCCTCCTTCTGATCAAAACCTCTAACAACCAACCTGGCCTTGTAACTCTCGACTGTTCCATCTGGATTATATTTGATCTTATAAACCCATTTGGAAGAAATAGCTTTATGGCCTACAGGTAAAGTGGTTAGTTCCTAAGTATTATTTCTCTCTAAAGCATTAAGCTCCGACTCCATAGCCTCCACGCATAGCTTATCCTAAATAGCATCAAGAAAGTTAGCAGGTTCATGAGTTGTAAACACATTAGCGAAGGAAACCACATAATCATGAGGTAGGTGTTGAAAATCGGCAAAAGAAAAAAGAGGATGATATGTAGAAAAACCATGGGAAGAGGAAGAAGAAAGCACATTGTTGGCATTGGCATACAGAACAAAATCTTGTAACCAATGGGGCTGTTTTTTTTATCTTTGAGATTTATGCAAATTGAGGAAGGAGCACAAGAAGAATCAGTTGTGGGAGGTAAAGAAGTAGAGTGGACAACAACAAAAGGAGAAGAATGAATAGGAGAATGAGAGACATGCTTAGGTAGAAAAGTATCAACAGAATCAGTGGAAGAACTAATTAAAGAAGGATATATAGTGTGGATAGGTGAAGAAACATGAACTGAAAGACTTTCAGAACAAAATA
This sequence comes from Erythroxylum plowmanianum, assembly GCA_025531925.1. Taxonomy (NCBI): domain Eukaryota; kingdom Viridiplantae; phylum Streptophyta; class Magnoliopsida; order Malpighiales; family Erythroxylaceae; genus Erythroxylum; species Erythroxylum plowmanianum. Next base: position 26,914,536 of record JANVCQ010000003.1, read on the forward strand.
GATTTGGAAAAGATGAAGAATGTTTAAAAGGAAACATAGTCTCACAAAAAGTAACATCTATACTTAATAAAACACATTGTCTCTCAAGATCAAAGAGCTTATAACCCTTTTGTGTAGGAGGATATCCTATAAGTACACAATTATAAGCTCTAGGTTCAAATTTATCACCTTTTGGACCTACCTTAGCAGCATAGCAAAGACAACGTATGGTTCTTAAATGAGTATAATCGAGTTTGGAGTGAAATAATATTTCATGAGGACTTTTCCAGTGCAAAATGGATGTTGGCATTTTGTTAATGAGATAGGTGGCTAACAAAAGACACTCTCCCCAAAAATGATTAGGTAAATTGGTGTGGATTTTGAGAGATCTAGCTGTGTTAAGCAAATGTCTATGCTTTCTCTCAACAATTCCATTTTGTTATGGGGTATAGGTCATTGATTTTTGATGAATAAATCCTGCATCTCTCATAAACTGGCTACATTGTGAGTTAATAAACTCAGAACCATTGCCAGGGCTCCCATACTTTGGTGTTTTTGAAAAATGATTTTGTATGTATTTCACAAAAGAAACAAAGGTACTACTAACTTGATGCTTACTTTGCAAAAGATAGGTCCAAGTAGCACGAGAAAAATCATCCACTATAGCAAGAAAAATATCTTGAACCCTGAAGATTACAAGCTCTATACGGTCCCCAAAGATCCATATGAATAAGCTCAAAAATAATGGAAGAGGAATGTGTGCTTTTTGGAAAAGGAGTTCAATGAGATTTAGCCAATTTGCAAGTATCACAAAACAATTTATTGATATCAAACTGTTTACAATCAGCCACATGAGAAAGTTTAGAAGCTGAAGAATGCCCCAATCTTGCATGAAACGTATGCAAATCTATATTATTTGGAGTGACAAGATATGAATGCTTAACATCAACTAAAGAATTTCCATATGGGATGAATTCTGTAAGAATTGGACAGAATGGTCTACAAAAGTATCATGAGGATCAACCACAAGGTAGTATAATCCTTTTATGCCTTTGCCAACGGCAACAACTTTGCTAGTGATAGGGTCCTGAAAGGTACAACAAGAAATATGAAAATGTGCTTCAAGTTTTTCAAATTTAAGTAACTTTATAACAGAAAGAAGATTGTACCTAAACTCAGGTGCATATAGCACATTATGCAGAGTTAAATTGGAAGTGATGGGTATGGATCCAAGCAGTGTAACATTTTTGGTTGAACCGTCTGGTAAAGTAATGAATATAGGTTGAGAAAGGGATTGGGTGCAAGAGAAAAGATGAATAGATGGGGTCATATGGTCCGAGGCTTCTGTATCTACAATCCATTTATCATGCAAGCTATCATTGTGTAGACAAGAAAAAGTTGATTAGGTAAGAACAATACCTACATAGGTCGTACTTGCACTAGATGCTTCTTGTGGGATAGTAACTTTTCCTTTAAACATTTTCATCATTTCCTAACATAGTTAGGTAATCGTCTGTTGATTCACTTGATTCCCATTGTCATGGTGCAAATCCAGTGGATTATCTTGTTCAATCTCACTACCAGGACTAGCAATGTTGACTTGAGCAACCATCTGACCAGATTTCTTTCCTCTTTTCACTTTGTACCAATTAGGATATCCTATCCTTTCAAAACAGCTCTCAAATAAATGTCCTTCCTGCTTACAATGAGTACAAAATCACCTACCATTCTTTTTGTTTCCTTTTGAAACCACACCAGAAATTTTAGTACCTTCATTATTGGCTGAAAATGCAACAGGATCTATAACTTGACTGGTAACTTCCTTTTGTTTTTCAATTTGTTGTATCAAATAATAAGCTCAATTAACCAAAGGTAAGGGATCCATTGACAATACTTGATTCCTTACTCCTTCATACTCATCATTAAGCTTTAGTAAAAATTGCATGAGCTTGAACCTACTGTCCATTTCAATAAACTTTTGAGTAACTCCACAACTACAACCACATTTACACATAGTAATACCAATCAGACTATTTAACTCTTCCCAGTATCTCTTGAGTTTACTAAAATAAGCAGCCACAGATATGCTTCCTTGAGTTATTTGGTTCAATGTACGTCGTTCCAGTTGATATATCAAAGGACCATTGCTTTGACCATACCTTTCATTAGTTTCCTTCCACAATTGCTCAACAGATTGAGCATATAGAAACGAATCTGAAAGCTGGGGAATCATCAAGTTCAAAATCCAGCAAGTGATCATATAATCACATCTAATCCATCTTTGATAATCAGAATTATCAAAATTTGGTTTAACATAGGAGCCATCCACAAAACCTAATTTCATCTTAGCTACTAAAGCCATTTTTATGGTTCTACTCCAACCCAAAAATCAAACACCAGTAAATTGAACGGTAGTGAGCGACAGACCAGGATGATCTCCACTCGATAAAGTTAGAGGATCAATCGCACTAGGAAGCGCTGCTCCAGATCCAACGCTGCCATATACGTGGTCAATCGAACTTGCCATCTTCAATCACTATCGTCCTTGAACAAAACCAACTTAGAATAGGCAAATGAGCCACAAAAATCAACTATAATCTTTAAGTCAATCAATAATCACTAAAGTAACAAGCAAGATCTGAAGAAAATGAAGCTCTCTGATACCATCATAAGAAACGTGAGAGAGATGTGAGATAAGAGAGTAAAGTAAGAGAGATGAGGTTGGAGAGATAAAAAAATCTCAATTCATTAAAGCTATATATACCGAGGCCCTTATATACATCATCAGTAATAAGCTAATTAACTAAATCTAATTAGTAAGAAGCTAATTAACTAACTCTAATACAATTACACAATAACATAAAATAACACAGTACTCTTCACACAAATGACTCCCATGTCTCAGAGAGAAAGATATGGAAAGCAAGTGTTTTCAAGTAGAGAGGTTTAGGGCATGTGTTACCTAACTCCGAGATATGGGCTCGAATACAATATTTGTACATATCAATTGCTCCCACATCTAATCAAGGATTGATTAAATCCTTAAACCGATCTATACTTGTCTCAGATGTTATTGAGTTCATTTACTACTTATTGGTTCTAGAAGTTAATATTGGGAAAGTACAAGAAATTGAAAATTTTGAAGTCCTTTCGAGTAGAAACATATATCGAGCAGCTAAAAGGTCCTCCATTATGGATCATAGATCCCCTTTGGCATGGACCATTGCTCCCCTCTACCTATGTGATGCTGATTACTTCTTTAAAGAACACATTTGAGACAAAAAAACACCATGTAGCACCCCACTCCCGCAAGAACAGAACCTGACATCGATGGTGATATCCGAGTCCGTGCCTCGTGAGGATGACATGCTAAAGCACTCTATCATTCAAAAGTCGATATAATTTTTTTAAAAACCACAAACATAACATGCAGCAATCGATAACCAATTCTAGCCCACTTTCATTCATAAACATTTTTAATGAACACAATATAATTAACATAATTTTAATAGCCAATTGGGGCCCCTTACAATTACAAAGCACTTTAGTCATAATGTCTTTACATTCCACCATAAAACCCTTTGCATACACATTGAACAAAATTTCGGAATACATTAATTTTCAGAAATGGTGGAATACAAATTTATATAAAAATAAGAAATCGCTAATGCAGATGCAAACTGATCCCGTCCTCTTCTTTCACTCACATGCAGTAAGTATACTCCCGTTTGCCTAACGGGGTATTCTTCTGAGTCCTGAAAAATATTTGCAAATTTTATGTGAGTTTTGCGAACTCAATGAGTGACCATCATCGATGGCTCACCTAGTCACATAACACATAATTCACATTCACATC
>JANVCQ010000003.1:26951875-26965177 GCA_025531925.1 Erythroxylum plowmanianum
ATAAACGACTGTGAAACTGTTTAAAGGCTTTAGCATTTTTTTCTTATATATGTTGTAACATCCCATAACCTGTGGGAAGCTTAGAATAATAAATATGAGTGATTAATGAGAGCTTAGAAATGCATTTTTCAAGCTCCTGCATAATGTGGCATACACATACACGTGAATAGTAAAAATTTTGTACATAAAAATAATTGTACATGCATTCATTGACGTTTCAGGTATAATTGTGTATAAATATGAGTATACTGAGAAATGTTGGCCTTCCAACTTTCTTCTTGATGAATAAGTATGATTTACATTGATTATGAGGACTTTATGAAATTTTGTGGAAGTTAATAATTATGTTGACGTTAGAAAGATTATATGATATAGGTTGATTGGAATAAAGTGTAAAAGTTTTAAGAATGTTCAAAGGGTGTTTTTGCCAAGACACTTAAGGTTAAAAGAACATGAGCTTATAAGGAAGGGTAAAAAGGGCTTTTTGGGCTCATTAAGGATAGAAATGGGAGAAAGAAATGTAGTCTTGCTTTTTAAGAAGGGGGGAACATGAATTGCGAAAGAAGAAGAGAAATTAAGAAAGAAAAAGAAGAGAATTTCGGTGGTTGAGAGAAAAGAAAAGAGTTGAGCTAGGGTTTTAGCATTTCTTAGTCTTGAGAGAGATTTTGAAATGGTTCAAGAAGAAAAAAAGAAGAGGAAAAGAAGAGCTTCTAATTGAGCCAAAGATCTCTTCATTAGGTGAAGAATCAAGGTAAGATCATTTTGAATCTTTTGAATTTTTTTTGAGAGAGTTTTAGGCCATAGAGTTAGGAAATATGTGGGTTTAAATATTCTAGAAACAATTTTAGTGATTGTGTATTGTGGGATTTTTCAATATGAAAACCTTATTGAGTTGAGATTTGAGAGTTTAATAAAGTAAAATTGGTAACTAAATGGTAAGACTCAGGACATTCCAAGTTTTCGAAATGCAAAATTTCAGGTCTTCCATAGGGAAAAATTAGTGTTCTAAGTTCAGGAAAAAATCTGGATTAATTTAGGTAGACTTAGACAAAGTTGTCTTCTGGAAAGTTGTAGTTTAGCTTTCTAGCTTTCCAACGGTATATAGTATGGAATTTTTGGATATCGTAGTCAAAAGTTATGGTCCTTATAAGTGGAGATGCTCATGAGTATAGGACGTATTGCCTGGTGAGGACACTTCATCTGGTGAGGGCGTATCGTATGGTGAGGACGTTTCTTCTAGTGAGGATGTATCATCTGGTGAGGATGCATCATCTGGTGAGGACGTATCATCTGGTGACATCATATCGTCTGGTGATAACGTCATATCATTTGGTGCACTACTCATCTGATCCCTTAGTCTGGTCCCATTTTTCACCTTGGAGATGATAGAATTTTTTTAAAGGTCTTCATAAGTTTGTAGATCTTGAAGTCCTCTTTCAAAACTACTAAAGAACACCTTAATCTGATATCTCTAGGGAAAGTTATGACAATTTTCATAATTCATCTGACTCTTATATTCTAGTCCAATTCTAGCCCTTTAGATGACAAAATCTCACTTCAAAGTCTTCATGAACAATGTAGATATTAAAGCCCTCTTTTGAACCCTTGAAGAATGACCTTGATCTAATATCCCTAGAAAAAGTTATGCCTTTTGTCCTGAAATAGGTTCAATATAGTCGAGGACAGAACCTTGTTTGATTTCCTTCGACCATAACTTTGTCATCTGACCTCCAAATGAAGTGATTCTTGGACCAATAGATTCCTAGAACATTTTTTGCCTCTCCACAAAAGTTAGCCTTAGATACTAAATTAAAAAAGATTGATTGAATTAAATTAAGGGCATCGGATGGAAGAGTATAAATTGTGATTTTAATGGTTCTAGTGAGGTATAAACCTAAGTATAAATTATACTTAGAGGAGTCTTGTTATAGGACTAATTTTGTGATGACACTAATGGATAAATACATGGTATTATCATGAACATGCGTTGTACATGTTTTATTACATACATGTGCATTGTTAAGCACTTATGATTGTACAAATTGTGATGGATGTGTATATGCTATTTGATATAGAGGAGCAACTGGAACGTCAGCGTCCAGACTTTACTGGAACTTCTAGGCGTTAGCTTTGGGAGGAACTAGTGAGTAACCTAGACGGTTTCTTTCAATTATTATTTGCTTAAATTATGTTTTGATTGATAAATGAATGTGAATTGAATTGTGTTGATTTCCATATAGAAGGTCCAATGAATGTTAAATGTGGAGTGTATATTGACTTGAATGTGAATGTGAAGAACTATGTATTTCATAATATGATCGACTGCGATAGATGTACATTAGTGCACAATCAAATAATGGCAGTTATGACCAGAGCAGCCACCGATCAGAGCTTAAAGCTCAAAGTGTGAAAAGGGCCTCGAGCTCAGACAGTGATTAAGAGCTTAAGGCTAACAATGTAAAATGAGCCATGTATCCTCATCGGATAAAGGACAATTATTAATGAGATCGATATCTAAAATAGATATGGGACAATTTAGGCACTCGGTTACAACAATGTAATAATGGAAAAAGAGTCTCATGAGCATTTCATATGCATTTTTAGCAAGTATGTGGATTGTTTGAAATGCCAAATTGATTTGCTCTTAAATGTGAATGTGATAGGTGTCCATTAAGAAAAGTTGTGAATTATATGTTATGTTATTTTTTGTGTTGCATGAATTGAGTGAACCATTGATGATGGTTACCTCATTGAGTTTGCAAAACTCACCAAAATTGCAACGTTGTCTTTTCAGGTCGAGAGACGACTCTAGCTACTGAGAGGCTCTACTAGTCGTGTGGATTGTAAATTGGCAAGAGAAGTCATGGCTCAAAGGTCGATTAGCTAGGATTTTTGGATGGCTTAGACATATTTTATATATTTTCCTCTTTCATATAGTGCTTTTGTACTAGGTATTCATGATGCACATGTAGTAAAGGTTGATAAACACAATGTAGACTTTCGGTTTACCCAATGAAATGAAGAAAAAGTTGGTATTTAAAATCTTGTGATTTTCTTTTGATGTCTATAAGGGATTAATGTTATGATGCCTTGTGAAGTGAATGTAGTGATCTAACGGAGCATACTGTTATCGTAGGATATATACCAAAATGACCTTTGAGCATCCCGATTTGTACCCTACGGTAAAAAGGGGCACTACATTTAGGTAGTATCAAAGCATGCTTGACATCTATTGGGACATATAGGAATGTTAAGCATAAAATATCATCAGAAATGCAAAAAATGATTGAAGTTATTGTTTGTTATAGGTCATCTGCTCTAGGTGATCAAATTGATCAACCAGTTAACCAAGGATTTGTAGGAGCCAGTAGGGAGTCCTCGATACCTCAATTAGAGGAAATGTCTTCTAAAGTTCCCAAAAGAAGGGAGAGGAGGTATGATAGGCTACAAAAGTAGAGAGCTGTGGATTTTTATGGCAGCACAGACCCCGTTAAGGCCAAGGGATGGTTGGAAAGGAATGAGAGGGTCTTTGATCAGATGGACTGTGAGTCTGATGAGAGGTTCGACTATGCAGTGTCTTTACTGTAGGGCCCAGCTTACTAATAGTGGAAGACTATCTCGGGAAGTACCACCAAGCCGTGCCAATTGAAGTGGGAAGACTTTCTGAGGGTCTTCAGAGAAAACTACATACCTAAGATCTACTTGGATAGGAAGATGAAGGAGTTCGTAGACTTAAAGCAGGGTAGGATGCTAGTGGCAAAATATGAGATTCGGTTTATTGAGTTGATGAGCTATGCTACTACTTTGATCCCTACAAAAGGAGACAAGTGTAGGAGGTTTGAGGACAGGCTCAATATGGAGATCAGAACAAGGTTGGTGCTTTCAGATATGGGAACTTTCACTGAGTTAAGAGCTGCTTCGATCAGAATTGAGCAGCTGCTAAGTGAGAAACAATCAGAGGCTAGGCAAGGGTCCAAAATGAAGAGGTCTAGTGAGGGTCAGAGTAGTTCAGGCAGAAGATTCAGTAAGCTCCAAAATAGAGCCTTCAGACCACTAACTGTATCAAGGCAGTCAGGAATCAAACAGAGGGGTGGTTTCGTACAGTCAGGTAGTGGAAGAGGTACAATGCAGAGTCAGGTACCTCCATGTGAGCATTGTGGGAAGAGGCATAGAGGTGAATGTTGGAAATTGAATGGAGCTTGCCTGAAGTGCAGCTCTTATGATCACCAAATTAGAGATTTTCCTGCTATTTTAGGAGCTCAGTTTGGTATAAAGTGGGGGATCTAGAAGTGCTGCTATAGTCCAGCAGAGCAGAGGTAGTGGGTCTGGACAGAGAGGTCGAGGTAGAGGTAGAGTAAGCTCTAGGAGTCCTTCTAGGAGGACTGAGGTGTGGAGCAGTCGACCGGAGTCCCAGGCTCAGGTTTATGCTATGATCAGGCAGGAGGCTCAAGACTCACCAGATGTTGTTGCAGGTGCGCTCCTTACTTATGATTATAAGGCATTTGCTTTGCTAGATCTTGAATCTACGCATTCATTCATTGCACTGCATTTGGCATCTAAGTTGCATTGTGATAGGGAGATACTACAGTATGGGCTAGAGGTGTGTACACCAATGGGTAGTACTATAGTTATAGGAGAGGTCTGCAAGGGGTGTTTGGTTCGGATTGATCAAGTAGAGTTGTAGGTAGATCTGATTGTATTACAAATAAAAGAGATAGATGTTATCTTAGGTATGGATTGGCTCACTACTCATAGGGCTACCATGAACTGCTATACCAAGGAGGTAGTACTAGAATCTCCTGGTCAGCCGAGGACAGTATTCAGAGGAATTAGTCAAGCAATGCCAACTAGGATGATATCTTTCGTGAGTGCACTTAGATTGATGTAGGGAGGATATGAGGCTTATCTGGCCCACGTCATTGATACTACAGCTGAGCAGAGTGTACAGGACATTCCCATAGTTAAGGAGTTCCTAAATGTATTTCCCGATGAGCTACCAGGTTTACCATTAGATCAAGAAACATAGTTCACAATTGATCTATTTCTGGGTGCTGCTCTTATATCTATTCCTCTATATAGGATGACACCTATAGAACTGAAGGAGTTGAAGGCTCAGCTATAAGAGTTGTTGGGAAAGGATTTTATTAAACCTAGTGTATCACCTTGGGGAGTTCTAGTGTTGTTTGTGAAGAAGAAAGATGGGACTTTGAGGTTATGCATTGACTATAGGCAGCTAAATCGGGTGATAGTGAAGAATAAGTACCCTTTACCTAGAATTGATGATTTTTTTGATCAAATGCAGGGAGCTCAGGTACCCACTAAACTAGATTTGGGATCAAGGTACTATCAGTTCAAGATAGTAGAGGTTAATGTACCTAAGAGTGCATTCAGGAGTAAGTATGGACACTTCGAGTTCTTAGTTATGCCATTAGGGTTAACTAGTGCCCTAGCAGCATTTATGGCCTTGATGAATAAGGTGTTTCAGCCCTACCTAGACCGATTCATGATTGTATTCATTGATGATATTTTGGTGTATTCTAAAAGTAGAGAAGAACATGTTGCGCATTTGAGAGTCATTTTACAGATTATGAGGGAAAAGCAGTTGTATGCCAAATTCAGTAAGTGTGAATTTTGGCTGGACCAAGTAGTGTTTTTGGGACATATAGTGATTGGACATGGCATACAGGTAGATCAAAAGAAGATAGAGGGAGTGATGAATTGGGAGGCTCTAAGAAATGTGTCTAAAATCTGAAGCTTCCTAGGATTGATCGGATATTGCCGGAGGTTTGTCGAAGGATTTTCTCTAATCTTAGCTCCTCTAACAAAAATTTTAAGGAAGAATGTAGTGTTTAGATGGAATGAGGAGTGTCAAAAGAGCTTTGAGGAGTTAAAACATCGGTTGACTACGGCACCGGTGCTAACCATTCCATCGAGGACTGGAGGATATGTGGTGTATAGTGATGCTTCGCATCAAGGACTGGGATGTGTATTGATGCAACATGGCAAGGTGATTGCTTATGCATCGAGACAATTAAGGTCTCATGAGATCAATTATTCGATACATGATTTAGAGCTAGCTACAGTTGTCTTTGCTCTAAAGATTTGGAGACACTATTTATATGGAGAGATCTTTTAGATTTATACAAATCATAAGAGTTTGAGGTATCTGCTAAGTCAGAAGAAGTTGAACTTGGGGCAGAGGAGATGGATTGTGTTAGTGAAGGATTATGACTGCACTATTGAGTACCACCTAGGGAAAGCTAATGTGGTGGCGGATGCCTTGAGCAGAAAGTCTAATGCTAGTGTATCTCAGATTCAATTATCAAGGTTACCTAATTTGATTCACTTGAAAGCTCTGAATGTGGAGTTAAATCTGGAGCAAGATGAGGCACCGATTGCTTCTTTGAAGCTGATACCTATACTACATGACAGAGTCAGAAAAGTTCAGGGGAAAGATCCCAATATGGTGAAACTTATAAAGAAAATGAAGGTGAATATAGATTCTGAGTTTGAATTGAGGGATGAGACATTATGGTTGAGACAAAGGCTATATGTGCCTAATGTGAATGATCTAAGGAAGGAGATTCTTAAGGAAGCTCATATGGCCACCTATGTTATGCATCTTTGTACTATTAAGATGTATAATACACTGAAACAACATTTCTGGTAGTCCAGAATGAAGAAGCAAATGGCTAAATATGTATCTAGATGTATAAATGTATAACTTGATAGCAAGTTAAAGCTGAGCACCAGGCTCCAGTAAAGAAACTACATTTGTTGCCCATTTTGGAGTGGAAATGGGAGCATATTATGTTGGACTTTATTATAGGATTGCCTAATACTCTGAGATAGAATGATGTGATATAGGTCATAGTGGACTGATTGACTAAATCGACCCACTTCTTACCAGTGAGACATAGTAACTCACTAGATTAGTTAGCTCGGAGGTATGTGAATAAGGTGGTGAGACTGCATAGGGGTTCCTGTGTCCATAGTATCGAGTCGCGATCCTAGATTTACTTTGAGGTTTTGGAAGAGCTTGCAGTCTGCTATGGGTACTAAATTGAACTCCAGTATAGCATTTCATCCTCAGACAGATGGACAGAGTGAGAGGACAATCAAGACTATTGAGGATATGCTCAGAGCTTATGTATTGGAGTTTAGAGGAGCTTAGGATCAATATATGGCATTGATAGAGTTTGTCTATAACAACTATTACCACAGTAGTAAATGGCGCCGTATGAGGCACTGTATGGTAGAAAATTTCAGACATCATTATATTGAGATAAAGAGGGCTTGAGAATGGTTGAGGGCCTAGATTTGATACAAGATACAGTTGACAAGGTGAAGTTGATCCGAAGCTGAATTAAAGTAGCATCGGATAAACAGAAGAGTTATGTGGATTAACATCGATGTGATATGGAGTACAGTATGGGAAATAGAGTATTTCTAAGAGTATCACCTTCGAGAGGAGTTTTGAGATTCGATAAAAAGGGCAAGTTAAGCCCTAGGTACATTGGTCCTTATAAGATCATTGAGAGGATAGGACCTTTGGCCTATAAGTTGGCTTTACCGAATGAGATGTCTCAACTGCATAATATGTTTCATGTGAGTATGCTCCGAAGATACCGATCTGATCCATCACATGTGATATCAGCTTAGGAGATTGAGGTTGCTAGTAACTTCAGCTATATTGAGGAGCTGATCAAGATTGTGAGATCACATATCGAGCAGTTGAAAAATAGAGTTATTCCATTAGTGAAAGTCCTTTGGAGGAACCACTCAACTAAAGAAGCAACATGGGAGATGGAGGAGTATATGAGGAGACAATATCCCCACCAGTTCGAACAAACAGGTAAAAATTTTGAGGACGAAATTTCTTTTAAGGAGGGGAGAGTTGTAACATCCCATCACCTGTATGGAGGTTAGAATAGTAAGTATGAGTGATTAATTAGAGCTTAGAAATGCATTTTTCATGCTCCTACATAATGTGGCATACACATACATATAAATAGTAAAAATTTTACACATGAAAATAATTGTACATGCATTCATTGACGTTCCAGGTATAATTGTGTATAAATATGAGTATATTGAGAAATGTTGGCCCTCAAACTTTCTTCTTGATGAATAAGTATGATTTACATTGATTATGAGGTCTTTATGAAATTTTGTAGAAATTAATAATTATGTTGATGTTAGAAAGATTATATGATATAGGTTGACTGGAATAAAGTGTAAAAGTTATAAGAATGTTCAAGGGGTATTTTTGGCAAGACACTTAAGGTTAAAAGAACATTAGTCTATAAGGAAGGGTAAAAGGGCTTTTTGGGCTCATTCAAGGTAGAAATGGAAGAAAGAAATGTAGTCTTGTTTTTTAGGAAGGGGGAAACATGAATTCGGAAAGAAGAAGAGAAATTAGGAAAGAAAAAGAAAAGAATTTCGGTGGTTGAGAGAAAAGAAAAGAGTTAAGCTAGGGTTTCAGTATTTCTCAGTCTTGAGAGAGATTTTGAAGTGGTTCAAGAAGAGAAAAAACTAGAGGAAGAGAAAAGCTTCTAATTGAGCCAAAGATCTCTTCAATTGGTGAAGAATCAAGGTAAAATCTTTTTGAATCTTTTGGATTTTTTTTGGAAGAGTTTTAGGCCATGGAGTTAGAAAATACGTGGGTTTAAATATTCTAGAAACAATTTTAGTCATTGTGTTGAGATTTGAGAGTTTAATAAATTCAAATTGGTAGCTGAATGGTAAGGCTCAAGACATTCCAAGTTTTTGAAATGCAAAATTTCAAGTATTCAATAGGGAAAAATTTGTGTTCTGAGTTCAGGGGAAAATCTAAATTAATCTAGGTAGACTTAGACAAAAGTTGTCTTCTAGAAAGTTATAGTTTAGCTTTCTAGATTTTCAACGGTATATAGTATGGAATTTTTAGATATCGGAGTCAAAAATTATGGTCCTTATAAGTGGAGATGCTCAAGAGTATAGGACGTATCGTTTGGTGAGGACGCTTCGTCTGGTGAGGACACTTCATCTGGTGAGGACGTATTGTCTGGTGAGGATGCTTCATCTGGTGAGGACGTATTGTTTGGTAAGGATGCTTCGTCTGTTAATGAATGAGGGCTCTTCGTCTGGTGAGGACGTATCGTCTAGTAAGGACACTTTATCTAGTAAAGGTGTATCATCTGGTGAGGATGCTTCATCTGGTGAAGGCGTATCGCCTGGTGAGGACATATCGTCTGGTGAGGATCCATCATCTGGTGAGGACGTATTGTCTGGTGATGTCATATCGTCTAGTAATGACATCATATTGTTTGGTGCACTGTTCATCTAATCCTTTTGTCTGGTCCCATTTTTAACCCTCGAGATGATAGAATTTGTCTTCAAGGTCTTCATGATTGTAGATCTTGAAGTCCTCTTTCAAACCAACTAAAGAACACCTTAATCCGATATTTATAGGGAAAGTTATGACAATTTTTGAAATTCATCTGACCTTATCATCTGGTCCAATTTTGACCCTTTAAATGACAAAATGTCACTTCAAAGTCTTCATGAAAGATGTAGATATTGAAGTTCTCTTTCGAACCCTTCAAGAATGGCCTTGATCTAATATCCCTATAGCAAGTTACACCTTTTGTCCCGAAATAGGTTCAATATGGTCGAGGACAGATCTGATATCCCTAGACGGTTTCTCTCAATCATTGTCTGCTTAAATTATATTTTGACTGATAAATGGATGTGAATTGAATTATGTTGATTTCTGGACAGAAGGTCCAACGAATGTGAAATGTGGAGTGTATATTGAAGTACTACTTGAATGTGAATGTGAAGAACTATGTGTTTCATAATATGATCGATTGAGATAGATGCATTCCATATATTAGTGCACAATCAGATAATGACAGTTATGACCAGAGCAGCCACCGATCAGAGCTTAAAGCTCAAAGTGTGAAAAGAGCCTTGAGCTCAGACAGTGATTAAGAGCCTAAGGCTCACTATATAAAATGAGCCCTTTATCCTCATCGAATAAGGGACAGTTATTAATGAGCCTGGTATCTAAAATAGATGCGAGATAGTTTAGGCACTCGGTCACAACAACGTAATAATGGGAAAAGAGTCTTATGAGCATTTCATATGCATTACTATCAAGAATGTGGATTGTTTGAAATGCCAAATTGATTTGCTCTTAAATGTGAATGTGATAGGTGTCCATTAAGAAAATTTGTGATTTATATGTTATGTGATTTTTTGTGTTACATGAATTGAGTGAACTATCGATGATGGTTACCTCATTGAGTTCGTAAAACTCACTAAAATTGCAATGTTGTCTTTTCAGGATCAAGAGACGACTCTAGCTACTGAGAGGATCTATTAGCTGTGTGGAATGTGAATTGGCAAGAGAAGTCATGGCTCAAAGGTCGGTCAGCTGGAATTGTTGGATGGCTTAGATAGATTTTATATATTTTCCTATTTCATATATTACTTTTCTACTAGGTTTTGATGATGCACATGTAGTAAAGGTTGAAAGACACAATGTCGACTTTCGGTTTTATGCAATGAAATGATGAAAAAGTTAGTCTTTAAAATATTGTGATTTTTTTATGTCTATAAGGGATTAATGTTATGATGCTTTGTGAAGTGAACGTAGTGATCGAACATAGCATACCATTATCGTAGGATATATACCGGAGTGACCTCCGGGCATCTCGACATGTACCCTACGGTAAAAGGGGGCGCTACATATGTTCACTTTATGAATTAAGTTAAATGGTGTAAGTTAAGTTAAATTTTAAAGAATTGTAAATTAAATTAGATCAATCTATAATTTGATACAGGTAACTAATTATTTAAAAATTTAATGAACTTTGTTATTAAATAAATAATGGAGAATTATGATGGATATCTTTGATTTGTTGAATGCTTTCTTGGAGTTGCTTCTTATTAAGTTAAGACTAATGAAATTGATTTGCTTGAGGATAAGCAAATGCTTAAGTGTAGGGGAGTTTGATAAATGCCAAATAAATTATATTTCTAATCCCATGTTTACTATATATTTTTTATTTGATATTTTTTATTGTTTTTAGTACTTAATTTTTTCATATTATGTTTTTAGGTCTTAATTGCCTTTATAAGTCAAAAGAAGTAAAAATTAGACAAAAGGCAAAAAGTTGAAGATTAAAGTTGTCCTTAGGGAACACTACTGCGTGGCTTAATATAACTTTCTAGGACTATGTTTTTACATGATTTTCAAAGAATTAAAGTAAGATTAAAGGATATAGTCTTGCAAACTAACATACGGGTTACTATGGCCTCTTAATAAATTCTAATTTTGAGATATTAAAGAGAAAAATGAAGAGAAAATAGAGAAGAGTTACTAGCAGGTTTATAGGAGGCTCAAGTTTGGTTTAGGGAAGCAAAAATTGATGGCCTAGAACAATAGAGAATGAATACCAAGCAAGGAAGCACATTTGAAGTGGATTTTTGTCAATTTAAAATAGATTTCATGACTATCAAAGGGGATTTCATCATGTCTCCTTTAGTTTTTTGGTTTTCCTTTAGTTTTGATGTTATGTCTTCAATAATTATGAGCTTAACTTATATTGATACTTAGATTAGATAAACCTTGGGATAGACTTTGTAATGATTTTATTTTAAATTAATTCATTAGTTAGTTTAACTTTTATTAATACTTAGCTTAGCTTTTCATTACTGAACTTTGCAACTAAATGAATAATGGAGAATTTTGAAGGATATCGTCGATTTGTTGAATGCTTTCCTATAGTTATTTCATATTTAGAGTAATGAAATTGATTTGCTTGAGGACAAACAAATACTGAAGTGTAGGGTAGCTTGATAAATGCCTAATAGACTATATTTATAATCCCATATTTACTGAATATTTTTATTATTTGAGAATTTCTTATTATTTTGATACTTAATTCATTCATATTATGTGTTTAGGTCTTAATTTCCTTCATAGGTCAAAATAAGTAGAAATCAGGTAAAATTAAGGCAAAAAGTGAAAGATTAAAGTTGTCCTGGAGGAATATGACCGTGTGGCGCCATATAGCTCTCTAAGATCGTGTTTTTATGCAATTTTTAAAAATTTGAAGAAAGATGAAGGGACAAGATCTTAGACACCGCCATATAAGTGATTGTGGCCACTTCATAAACCTTATATTTGAGTTATAAAAGAGAAAAACTAAGAGAAAACAGAGAGGAGTTAGAAGGAGGTTCGTAGGAGGCTTAAGTTTAGGCTTAGGGAAATGCAAATTGATGGCCTAGAACAATAGAGAGAATGAAGAACAAGCAATGAAGCACATTTAAAGTGGATTTCTATCAATCTAAAATGGAATTCATAAAGATCAAAAAGAGAATTCATCATGTCACTTTTAGTTTTATGGTTTTCCTTTAGTTTTAATGTTACGTTTTCTATAATTTTGAACTCAAATTTTGATGGTACTTGAAGTAGATGAGCATTAGGATAGATCTTATAACAATTTTATTTTATCTTATTTCATTCTTTAGTTTTATTACCATTTAATTACATGTTTTAAGTCTTAAAATAATATGTTCAAGATATTATTTTAATGTATGGTTTCATACAATTAAAATTGAGAAATCCTTTTGTTGGAATAGATCAACCATAATTGAAACGATTTGCATCTAAACCAAGAGATAAATCAACATAAAACTTCTAGATTAGTTCAAACCTAATAGTGAAATTTACGAATCGATTAATGCAATCTTAGGGGTTCTAATTAAAAAGAAATACCAGTTAATCAACTAAAAATTATTCGTTAAAAGTATTGAGAAAGATATTAAAATGAGATAAACTATAAATTAAATCATGTAGTGAAATCATGATTTCAGGAGAAGTCTGAAAGGGATTCGAATTCTAGATACCACTTTTTTCTTTAATTGTTTATAAGTTTAATCTTTGTTCTAGCTAGTCAATTGTGTTAATTTATTTTAGTTTATTATTTAAATTTTAAATTTAATTAATTATTATCACCATAATTTGTTAGACTATGTAATAGAAATATGGTAAGTACTAGTAATTCTAGTTCTTGTGAGATTAAGATGTTTATACCAATGCTAGCTACAACTACACCTTACATTTACGATAAAACATATCAGTCACAAGTTAACTACCAAATGAAGTTCAAATGATGTAATGCGATGTACAAAAATTCAAAAAGGTAAGTTATGGGCTGAACAAATTGTATTGGAGGATAATTAAGTAGTAATGGGATTATTCAACTTGGTTAATAGTGTTGGGATGGATTTGCATGTGTAAGATTCATT
>JANVCQ010000003.1:27052769-27064539 GCA_025531925.1 Erythroxylum plowmanianum
GGGATCAGTTCGCGTCTGCATTAGTGTCTCATAATTGTATTTCAAAATCTCTGTAAAAGAATGTTCTGTATTTATAGTGAGCCCAATATGGTTAAGGCTTTTTGTTCATTAATGGCTATTGTAATTTTGTTGACTGTCTGTAATAACTGAAAATGCTTCCTTTTACCGTAGACTCAAGTTGTCTACTGTTTTTCGCGCGAATGAATGTTTAAAAAAAAATATTTATACTGAGTTCCATCTGACTGACTGATGTAGTACGCCACCCTAGCGGGGCACGGACTTGGATATCACCAACGATGTAGGGTTCGGGTCACGCGGGAGTGGGGTGTTACATTACAACTTTAACTCCTTGCTGTGCTATCCTATCCTCGATAATATATTCTCTCCTAAGTGATGTATCCTCTTCTCGTTATTGTATCCTCTTCTCGATATTGTATCCTCGACCAATCCGATCTACTAATTGTTCTTCTTGGACAACTTTATTAACAAGATCGTTTGGTGGGAAAGGAGAAGAAAACTTTAGAGGAGACTTTTCTTAGAAGAAAGAAGCCAAAGATAAGACACCTCTCATGCAAATTTCGATTAACACATGCAAGAAAGAAGAGAGAGTCAAAAAATGCAAGAACACCACTCTTACACCTTGTCAATTTCAGTTATGCATGGAAAGAAAGAAGAGAAGAGCATCCAATTCATCACTTCATTCTTTAATCAAACATAAAGATGCCATTAAATGAGACTCTTCTCATTTGTTTTAAGATGGCCATATGAAAAGACCAATAACCTAAAATGACATGTCAATTTTGGTTTTAGTGATGAAAGAAGGAAGATCATCTATCAAATGCACCTCTTTCATCTTTAATCAAATGAATGCTAAATGGTTATATTACTACCGTCATTAAAAGACAACCATTACACCATTTAATGGTAACATCATTACTCCATTTAATGATGATAAAGCATGATAAATACCATCTTTATTTAACAATTCGATCCTAAATTTGTAGTTTCACATTCAACCCTAATAAAACTGAAATTGCACCTTCCATTTCTTTAAGAATATTGTTTTAATTTAATTAATCTAATAAATCAAATTAAACCAAAATCTAGCCCATTTCTAAATGTTCATTTGGGCTTCTAATTAACCATTAATTAGTGCAAGCCCAATATTCAATCATGGGCTTTAAAACCTCCATTTATATTTCTTTCTTTGCTTAATAACCTTCCTTGAAGCCAAGTGGGGAATCTTATTGGACTTAGATAATTCAAGCTCCAATAAGCCCATAATTAACTTAATCTCATCAGAATTAATTATAGCTTATTAACTAAATGTCATTCCACTAAAGACAATTAGTTGAACTTTTAAATTACTAAATATTATGAGAACACATATTTCAAATAAAATATCCAATTACAAACCCTATTATGAATTTTATTATAGCCATCCGCACAACAAAGGGTAAAATTACCATTTCGCCCTTATATTGATTTTTTCTTCTAAATCTTCCGCTTTACTCTATATGGTGATTAAAACACAAGATCTTATCTTGGTGTTAAGACTTTATGGGTAGTTAGTCCATCAAACTCTTGATATTAGTTTAATCACCAATCTCCATAAAATATCTAGAAGTGATGATATCACTATAAACTCTTTATTTGAGTGAATGTTCCTTAATACATATTTCAATTAATAATTCCAACATGCAGACACTGGATTAATACTCTGTAAAAATCCATTCTGATCATATCAAGGATTATAATGAAACACATATGAGTTCAGCACTCATAAGATTGTGGTCCATAATAAATAAATGCTAGAATGTATGTTTTAAGACTAAAGTAACGACTTACTTTATTCTTGAAAACATACTTGATTCCAGATTCATTTAATAGTACCATTATCAATAGTCGACTACTATCATGATATAAAACTCATTATTCCCTTGCAGTAAACTCCTTTACATACATGGAGATAAATCACAACACTACAGTCTAAACTATAATTAAGCGACCAACTTGATTATTCAACTGTGAATCAATTAATTTAGATCCTAATAATATACATGTTTCCCATACATCTTCATGTATATGTATATTATTAACAAAAGAATCTTGGTTCCTTATGACTAGTTATATTATGCTTATACAAATAAAACCAAACTATTTTCTTTTATTAATAATAAATATTTTCATTACAAAATTTTAACTAGAAGAAGATTAAGTTACATGTAAATACACTTGCTTTCTTTACATAACTCCAACAGTCTCCCATTTGCCCTAAACCAAGCTTGACATATTCCTCATTTCCATCCCTTCTAGGTGACCCTCAAAGCTCTTTTGAGACAATGTCTTTGTGAACAGATCAATAATGTTTTGCTCTGTGGGAATCTTTACCACATTCATCTCTTCATATTGTATTATCTCCCTTATGAGAAGATACTTTCACTTAATATGTTTAACAACTTTGTGATTCCAAGGTTTTTTAGAATTAGCCACTGCCCCACTATTATCACATTAAAGTGTAATGGCCTTTTTTTGCCTTTGGAACTACCTTCAAATCATTTAGGAACTTGTGGAGCCAGACTATTTCTTTTGCTGCTTCACAAGCAGCAACATACTCAGCCTCTATAGTCAAATTAGTAATGCAAGACTACTTGACACTCCTCTAGACTAAGGCTCCACCTCTTAAAGTAAATATAGACCTAGAAGTTGATTTCCATGAATTAACATTTGATTGGAAATCAGAATCAGTATATCCTATCGGAATAAGATTACGTCCTGAGTAAACAAGCATTAAATTCTTCATCCTATGAAGATACTTAAGTATACACTTAACTGCAGTCTAATGCTCCATTCCTGGATTAGACTAAAATTTGCTTACCAATTCCACTGCGTAACAGATATTCGGTCTAGTGCAAAGCATTGTATACATTAAACTTCCAACTGTCGACGCATATGGAATTATATGTATGCGTTCAACATCCTCTTAGGTTTTTGGTGCTTATTCCTTTGAAAGTTTGATTCCATGTCTAGTAGGTGAGAAACCCCTCTTGGAATCTTACATGGTGAACTTATTGAGTATATTCTCAATGTAGGTGAATTGAGACAAGGCTATCTGTTTGTTCCTACGATCTCTTATAAGTTTGATCCCTAGAATATAGTTAGCCTCTCCTAAATCCTTCATTGAAAATTGTTCATTCAGCCATCCCTTAACCGTAGATAACATTCCCGCATCAGTCCCGATAAGTAGAATGTCATCAACATATAGGATTAGGAAAGTAACCTTGTCTTCTTGTATTCTTTTATAAACACAAGGCTCATCTAGGTTTTGTATGAATCCATAGGTTTTGATAGACTTATCAAACCTAATATTCTAAGACTTAAATGCTTGCTTAAGTCCATAAATGGACCTTTACAACTTGCATTCCTTATGCTTATTACCTGGCTCAACAAAACCTTTTGGTTGGGCTATATAAATGGTTTCCTCAAGATCCCCATTAAGAAATGCGATCTTTACATCCATTTTCCATATTTCATAATCAAAAAAGCCTGCTATGGCTAAAAGAATCCTAATGAACTTAAGCATGAAAACCGGAGAAAAATTCTCCTCATAGTCTATACCCTCTTTTTTAGTATAGCCCTTAGCTACCAATTTAGCTTTAAAATCCTCTACCTTTTCATCTGATCCTTTTTTCCTTTTGTAGTTCCATTCAAACCCTATGGCTTTTATACCTAGTGGTAGATCTATAAGGATCTAGACTTCGTTAGTGTACATGGAATCTATTTTCGATTCCATCGTTTTTAGCCATTTTTCTGCATCAACATCATTAATAGCTTATGTATACGTAATAGGATTCGTTTCTTCTTGGTCTGAGATGACAATTAAGCCTTCTCCTAGACTTAGATACCTATCTGGCTATCTCACAACTCTCCCACTACATGTAGGCACTACTTGATGTTTAGGTTGCTTTTCTGATTCAACTCTTGAATCCATTTCAACATCTTGTTCAGTTATATCCATATCAACCTTGAATTGTATGAAATAGCTAACTCCTTTACTACTACTTCACTTCTTCCTTTGTGATTTCTCACAAATTCTTCCTCTAAGAAGGTCGTATGTATCGACACAAATACCTTCCTATCTTGACGACTGTAAAAATAGTATCCTCGAGTTCCCGTAGGATATCCTACAAACAATCATACTTCTAACCTTGGTTTCATCTTTATGGATTCAGGCCTTAGAACATGGGCTAGGCAACCCCCAGCTCTCAAGTGCCACAATGAAGGCATTCGACCAGTCCACAACTCTTCAGGTATTTTAGGCACTGATTTGGATGGAGAAAAGTTGAGAAGATATGTTGCCATTTATATGGCATATCCCCAAAATGATTCTAGAAAGCTACCATAGGATATCATCGATCTTACCATTTCCAATAGAGTCCTATTCCTCCTCTCAGCTACATCATTCTGTTGAGGTGTTCGAGGAGCTGACAAGTTGGAAACAATTCCATTGCCAATTAGAAATTGCTGGAACTCTCCAAATAAGTATTCACCCCTCAATCTGGTTGAAGTTGTTTTAATGACATGCCTAGCTGCTTCTCAGCTTCAGCTTTGAATTCTTTGAACTTTTCAAAGGACTCACTCTTTTTATGCATCAAATACAAATAACCATGTCTAGAGTAATCATCTATAAAGGTTATAAAGTATTCATAACCTCCTCTAGCTTGTACATTCATGGGCCCACAGACATCTATACGTACCAGGTCCAACGTAGATTCAGATCTGTTTCCTTTAAAAGGAAATGAGGCCTTGGTCATTTTTCCTTCAATACAAGATTCACAAGTGGGTAATGGATAATTATCCAAGCCTGTAAGGATCCCATCCTTCACTAACTTGTCAAGTCTTTTCTGATTGATATGACCCATTCTTAAGTGCTACAAATATTTTGAATTAATGCTAGAGACATTGGATTGTTTTGGTTTTATCAATTTTGTGGTGTTTAGTGAGCCTGTCATAGGTTCTATAAAGAACAATCTCTGTTTAATTATAGCATTACAAGTAAAATCCTTATTCTCATATATTAAAACAACATTTTCAATATATAAGGAATAACCAAATTTTATTAAACAAAAAACAAAAATCATGTTCCCTACAATCATTGGCATATAATAAACATTCTCCAAATATAACCTATGTATACTAGGAAAGTCCAAGATAACTACTTCCACTGATTCTGCTGAAACATAGGATCCATCTGCTATCTTGACTTGAAACTAACCTTTAGGTAGTCTTTTCCTTTGCTGGAACTCCTATAAAGAATTACAAACATGGTTTATGGCTCCTGAATCTAATATCCAAGAGTCAGATAAATCTGCCATATTTCTAGTTCCTAACAAACTTAAGAAACCCATACCTTATTTGTTTTTAAGGGACTCAAGGTAGACGGGACAGTTTCTTTTCTAGTGACCTATCTCATCCCATTGGAAACATTTTCCTTTGATGTTCTCTTTGACCTTCTTTTCCATAGGTTAGGCTTTGTCCCCTATTTGGGCCTTCTTTTTCATTAGATCCTTCTTCTTTTGCTTACCATTACCTTTGGGCCTAAAAGAAGATACTACATTAGCTTCTGGCCTATGAACCTTGATATTTAATATCTCCTCTATACTCTGGAGGGTATTCATCACCTCACTCAAGGTGTAATCCTTGCTGTTGAGCTCATAGTCCAACTTAAACTACTGAAAAGAAGAGATTAAAATGTTGATGATGATAATCATCTGTGTGTCTGCATCTATGTTTGCCCCAAGCATCTCAGCCTTAGTGACCATAGAGATTACCTTAAGCATGTAATCCCACATCGATTCACCAAGTTTTTATCTAAGATTGTGAAAGGTTTGGATAGCTTTAACCCTTACGGACCTAGTCCTCACACCAAATATCTTGTGTAGGTGATGGACCATTGCACTAACAGTTTTCATACAAGCAATTTGCTTTTACAATATGTCGCTGACATAAGCTAGAATATAACACTTAGTAGTCTTATCAGCATTTTTCCATCGCTCATATTGTTGGACTAGCTCAGGAGTTGAATCTCCACCCGAAGGTGTAGGCTCATTTTCAGCTAATACCCATGAATTCGTTCATATTGAAGAACAATGTCAAGGTTACCTCTCCATTCATTAAAATTCTCTCCATTTTCCAATTTGTTATTTATCAAAAGAAAAGTGAGTGGATTCATATTGTGGTTGATTATGTCTAAAAATATAAATTATTAAAGAGTAAGCAAACTAGTCAACGATATTGGAACTTTGAATAAAATTATGATGCATATATGCATGATGATAGATTTTAACAAAACTTTTAAAAACAATTAAATCTTTATACAGTGGTTATTTTTCTTATCTATAATAGACTAAGTGATGGTAGGCCATCTTATCTATTAAAAGAAAAATTGCGACCCTCCCACTCAAAAGGCTACCAAGCATCTTCATGCCTAACTTTTTGAGAAGCGTCATAATTTGGTCCATACATTTATCAACAGAGATATGGTAGGCAGGTTATTTGATAAACTATGTTGAGTGTATAACCATTTGATTCATCTACTAAAGGTACTTGCAAATTATGTCTCATTAGGAGGTCACATTTGCTACCAATGAGTTGACTTATCCTTTCCCAAACCATGCAAGATCTGGAATCTATGTCCTCTAGTGGGGGGTAACACTTCACCACATGCAATAGGCCATCATATGGAGACCGTGGACTCTCACATAAGCATCCTCTCCCACTCAATCTTTTTAGGCTTTAAGTTTTAATAAATACCATCTTATCTAGATGCAATTTATTATCCATCCTATATTGTTTCATTATATATCTCATATATAATGAATGCATGACAAAGCCGAGGGTTGGCAAGTTTCTAAATGACATACAATTACATAATATCACATATTATTTGCATCCATATTCATCCATTCATCTCATGAACAAATAATTCATTTTTTATTGTCCATCCTATAACATAAAAATGATTACATGGCTTTTAGGCCCAAAAATAATCTTCTTGGACTTGGATCTTCCACTTCGAACTCTTTGCTCACATGACCCGGCCCATTCGGTTAAAAATGTGTAATGGCATTTTATAAAACTAAAATTTGTCATTTTGAAAACAAAAATTCCAATATTAGATTTTTCATAAAAAATGAAAATTTTCCCATTAAAATAAACCAGCAATTTGTTTTTTTTATCAAAACCGAAACTTGATTCACTGAAACAAAAATCCATCACTTATTTTATATAAAAACCGAAACTTGATTCATTAAAACAAAAATCTAGCATTTTGGTCTTTGCAAAACCTAAACTATGCCAATACACAACAAAAACATGCACAAAAACCATTACCTTTTCATTTCTTCATCCCATGGCTGCTTTATCTTCATCGTGACATCAATTTGTACATTACAAAATCAGAGTAAACAGAAAAATGAAGCCAAGGAGGAAACATGGTGATGATAGACCACCCTCCTTGTCACAAATCAAATGAAGAAATCTTACATGGTAAATATAAATTCTATGGACAACCAAAAGAGCAAAACGTATACCTTATATATTTCTATCAAATAAAAAAATGCAGTATACAAAAATAATTGCCAACCTATTCATCACATATAGGACCAAAATCATGCATAATAAAAATGGTTGTGATACCAATTGTTGAATCAAAAAATAAAACATGCAAGATTTGGGTAAAACGTTAGATTTCAAAACTTGTTTAGAAATCAAGACACAGCGGAAGCAAGATAACCAAATCAACATACCAAGCCTTAAATGATACGATATATGGAAAATAATTATCATAAGAACAAGATGGAGATTATATTACCGACTCCTTCGCTACAGCTTTAACTCCTCACTGTGCTGTCCTATCATCAGAAATATATCTTCTCCTAAGTGATGTATCCACTTCTTGTTATTGTATCCTCTGCTCGATATTGTATCCTTAACCAATCCGATCTACCACTTGTTCTTTTTTAGATAACTTTGTTAACGAGATCCTTTGGTGGGAAAGGAGAAGAAAACTTTGGAGGAGGTTTTTCTTAGAAGAAAGAAGTCAAAGGTGAGACACCTCTCATGCAAATTTCAGCTAACATATGCAAGAAAGGAGAGAGAGTCAAGAAATGCAAGAACACCTCTCTTATACCTTGTCTATTTCAGTTATGCATGAAAAGAAAGAAGAGAAGAGCATCTAATGCATCACTTCATTCTTTAATCAAACATAAAGAAGCCATTAAATGAGACTCTTCTCATTTTTTTTAAGATGGGTATATGAAAAGACCAATAACCTAAAATGACATGTCAATTTTGATTTTAGTGATGAAAGAAGGAAGATCATCCATCAAATACACCTCTTTCATCTTTAATCAAATGAATGCTAAAAGTTTACATTACATGTCATCATTAAAAGACAACCATTAAACCATTTAATGGTAAGATCATTACTCCATTTAATGACAATAAAGCACGATAAATACCATCTTTATTTAACAATTCAATGCTAAATGTGCAGTTGCACATTCAGCCCTAATAAAAATGAAATTACACTTTCCATTTCTTTAATAATTTTGTTTTAATTTAATTAATCAAATTAAACCAAAGTCTAGCCCATTTCTAAATGTTCATTTGGGCTTCTAATTAGCCATTAATTAGTGCAAGCCCAACATTCAATCATGGGCTTTAAACTCCATTTATATTTTTTACTTTGCTTGATAACTTTCCTTGAAGCCAAGTAGGAAATCTTATTGGATGTAGATAATTCAAGCTCCAATAAGTCCATAATTAATTTAAACTCATTAGAACTAATTAGAGCTTATTAACTAAATATCATTCCACTAAAAACAATTAGTTGAACTCTTGAATTACTAAATATTATGAGAACACATATTTAAAATAAAATGTCCAATTGCAAATCCTATTATGAACCTTATTATAGCCATCTATACAACAAAAGGTAAAATTATTATTTTGCCCTTATATTGGTTTTTCCTTCTAGATCTCCCGTTTTACTCTATATGGTGATTAACACACAAGATCTCATCTTGCTGATAAGACTTTATGGGTAGTTAGACCATCAAACTACTGGCACCAATTTAATTACCAACCTCCATAAAACATCTAGAAGTGATGATATCATTATAAACTCTTTATTTAAGTGGATGTTCCCTGATACATATTTCAATTAATAATTCTAACATGCAGACTGTAACATCACGTCCCATATTAAGGGTTAGAATTTAGATTTCAATAATGGAGAAAATAGCAATGTGAGAGTTAGAAAAAAAATTACATTTCATGTTCAACAAAATGTCAGCATACATGTATTGAATTTGAATTTTTGCACACATAAAAATAATTGTACATGCACTCATTGACATTCCGGGTATATTGAATAGTAATGGGATATGTTGAGAATTATGGTTATAGTGAATGAGTTAAATGCAATGGAGTAAAAGGACTAGAAATAAAAATTTGAAGTGTTGGATTTTAGAAAATGGAAGTTTGGAAATTTTTTGGGAATGAATAGTTGAGAGTTGAATCTTCGGTCTGAACTTCCATGAATTTAATGTATTGATTTAGGTAGATATTGACAAAGTTATCTTCAAAAGTTGTAGTTTAGCTATCTAGCTTTCCAATGGTATATAGTATGAAATTTTTAGATATCGGAGTCAAAAGTTATGGTCCTTATAAGTGGAGATGCTCAGGAGTATAGGACATATCGTATAGTGATGATGTATCATCTGGTGATGACATGTCATCTGATGAGGATGCAACGTCTGGTGAGGACGTATCATCTAGTGAAGACGTATTGTCTAGTGATGACGTGTTGTCTGGTGAGGATGCTTTGTCTGGTGAGGACATATCGTGTAGTGAGGATGTTTCATCTAGTGAGGACGCTTTGTCTAATGAGGATGTATCATCTAGTGAGAATGCTTTGTCTAGTGAAGACGTATCGTCTAATGAGGACGCTTCACCTGGTGAGGACGTATCGTCTGATGATGTCATATCATCTAATCATGATGTCATATCGACTGGTGCACTGTTCATCTAATCCTATTGTCTAGTCCCATTTTTAACCCTCTAGACGATAGAATTTGGCTTTATAGACTTTATGAAAAATGTAGATCTGGAAGTCCTCTTCGAAACAATTCAAAGATAACCTTAATCCAAAATCTCCAGTGAAATTTATGCTAATTTTTTCAAGATAGGTACAACGTGATTGAGGACATAAGCATGGTTGATTCTTTTGGCCATAACTTTATAACGCGACCTCCAAATGAAGTGATTCTTGAACCAATAGATTCCTAACACATTTTTCTATCTTTCAAAAAAAATTCGTAGCATTGTGAATTGAATTGAGAAAGGTTGATCAAATGAAAATATGGAATCTGTTGGAACAGTGAAATAGGATTATCTTATTGAACACACTTCAATATTTTGATTATATTTGGATCTGCAGGATTCCAAATGAGATGATTTTTTTAATTGGAGTAAACTATAGAAATAGGGATACAAATTATATAAAAAAATTCGAATTGTGATTCTATCTCTAAGATGTTCAATTTCTGGCTGGCAGTTGTATATAGTCTATTGTTTTGGATAAGGGCAGTCTGAAAATGTTCGAGGTATATCTTTCAAATCACTAAACCAAATTGAATGATTTTATTGTCAATGGAGACATAAGACATAGGAGAATATGTTTCTAGAAGAAAGTGTTGCAAAATAACTTCAATATCGGGGTCAAAAAGAACATGTAAAGTTGACCCGAAATGTTGTGTTTATGGAAAAATTTGAAAATGATTTAATGGGTTATAACTTGTGATTGCAGTGGTATTATTGAGTTTTAAACTTAAGTATAAATTATACTTAAGTTATTCTTAATGAAGGGAAGTGGATAAGTGGATACGAAATGGATAGGTGTCCTAAAGTTAAGATTTTTATTTCCCTTGAAAGACAAGCTACTATACTTGCCTTTATCTTTCTCGAAACTTCTTTCTCTAAAGTTCATCCAACACAGAGTTTTTCATCAAATTTTCACCAAAGTTAAATCTTGCTTTTCTCTATTTATCATCACTTCCACTTTGATATTTCTTTCTTCTACCCCAAGAAAAACCAAACCTTCTGTCAACTTTCAAGTTGATATACGTGATTGCATAAGGGATTAGGGTTACGTGATTATTGTAGATGTTGGAGCTTTTAAACAAGCAAGCTTATTATGATTATTTATTTTTGTATGAACTGAAGTATGCATCGTGAGTTCACTGTAAAATGGTTAAGAAATAGTGATATTTGTATTTGATGGGAACTGAATGCTGTACATGTTGATTTTTCTGATTTGATTATCAAAATGTTATAAGAGGTTGTAGAAATGATTTTTGAAGTTGTAAGATCAACTAAAATGTGTATGTGATGAGAATAGAAAAATTTGAAGAAATGATTATATAAATACCCTGTTTCTCTTCCTTACTAGTTACATACGGGTTTATATTGGAAAGATTTAGGAATGAGTTATGGATATCAAAGTACCAAAGGATTGAAATTATGATTCAAAGAATTGATGAGCGAATAAGTTATGAAATGAAAATGATCTTAAGATATGAAATTGGTAAAGTACTCGAGATTGTCATTGAGCAAGCATTGTATATAACCCATATACACAATTGTGCATGAATAAATGCTTATAATTGTGCCATTATTAATGAGTGTGCAATGTGTGTCTTGCATA
>JANVCQ010000003.1:27069971-27092137 GCA_025531925.1 Erythroxylum plowmanianum
GAGGGAAAAGGCGACGTCGGGTTGGGGGGAAGGAGATAGTTGGAGGTTTTAACAAAAGCAAGGTGGGGAAAGGAGATAGCCGGAGGTTTTAACAAAAGCAAGGGGGAAAGGAGATAGTCGGCTAGGTTTTAACGAAAGCAAAAGATGTTTTAAAATACCAACAGACGTTTTGATCATGGCGTACTAACTTAACAATTGCTAGACCTTTTGCGACGTTTTATCTGGAAAATCGTCGAAGTTTTCATTGTGACGTTTTGTCTCTAAAACGTCGCAAAAGGTCTGACATTTCTGTGACGTTTTACAAAAACGTCGCAGAAAATGAAATCTTTTTGTGACGTTTTTAAAACGTCACAAAAACTCTACACAATTCGTGATGTTTTTTCAAAAAACGTCGCGAATTATATTGAATTGTTGTAGTCAAAAAACGTCGCGAATTATATTGAATTGTTGTAGTGATCCTAGGGAGCCAATGTCGGTTGATTTCACTATATTGATTAATGATTCACTTCGTGAACATCACAAATTTTTATATATAAACTAGGTTTTCACAAATATAGTTTATTGTAAATTCTAGTTGGTATAATTCTATACAACTTTCCTCTACCGAATTCAATCTAATTTAAATATGACTCTAATAAGTCCTAGAATCTTTGTGAAAATTCACCAAAAAGCATGTTTTCAAAGAAAACTGTTCCTCACAAGCATATTCATGTCTTAAGTTATGTCCTCGACCATGTATTTTTCTGTTTCTCTCTGCGCATATGAACAAGATCCAACATGCTCATATCCTAGGGTATGTAACTCACTGTATCTTCTAAAAATATGAACATGGGCTCTGACACCGTGACACGCTTGTATCTCAAGCCATGTTCTATTAAAAAAATCATTTCCACACCAATTCTCTCATGTTCTAACCCGTGTCTTAACCTTCGTATTCCAGAAAAGCACACCCTAGCGCGTAATCATATGTTAGGTTATGTTCACCCAAATACTTTCAAAAGATACTTGGACTCTTCTAAAAACATTCTAAATTTATAATCTGTATCTAGCACATAATCATGTGATAGGTTGTGTCCACTCAAATATTTTCAAAAGATACCTAGACTCTTTTAAAAACATTCTAAATTTACTAGCCATATATTTGAACCATACACAACAAAATTTCAATCTTATTAGAAGAGTAAGTTCTTCAAATTCCTATAGTAAGACTTCGATAGTTTTATAATTACATTCTATATATATGTCATGTATTTTAGATATTAATTATGTGCACTTGAACATTATTTCTAATTAAAAAAAGAGAATTATCTTTTTCAAAAAATCAAATTTTGTCCATTTTCTGACACCGCCTATTTTCTACAACGAACGAGACAATCTATATACAATTTTGGGATACTACTTGCTACTTCTAAATTAAAAGCTAAGGATTTCCTTGTATCACTTTCCAAAAAAAATTAAAACTAAGCAATTTGTAAAGAATAATACTAAATAATAAAAAATGAAAATAAGTTTAGTTAAATTTAATTAATGAAATCTGTGAAATATTAGGATAAAAACCCAAAAATAGTTCTTATTTCATTTCAATGAAATAAGTTAATATGTTGAGAGGGGGCCAATGTAAATATAACTTCTACTTTTTAAAAAAGAAAATTATTTTTTTCAAAAATCAAAATTTGTCCATTTTCTGACGCCAACTATTTTCCACGAGGGAGACAATCTTTTCTTGATACTATAGCCAGCTCAGTTCAATTGTCAATATGGAAAACATTATGAACTTAAATGAGTTACCTTAAAGCTAATTTTAATTTGATTTATTGTCATTTTCATAGGTATCCTCGATCATGACCAGTGGCACCAAGAAGTACTCATGCAAAATGCAACTGTATTCATGATTATTGGGAACAGCACGCGGGGGAAGATTGATCCATTTTATTGTAGAAAAAATGGTATGCTGCTGATTGACGAAGCAGCTTGAGATGTTGTAAGCAACATTGACTTCTCAAGGTGTTAGTCACGGACAAGGTTTTTGTACTGTTCTAAAACATATCTGTGGTGGACATGAATGACATTAATCATGTACAATTAGCTCATCGCTTGAATTAGCTTCATGACTTGGAGAAGAATCGAATTGTCCTTCTCGTTTATTGGATTCTATAAGCATCAAAACAACTTCCCTCATTGTTGGTCTGTCCAGTGGTGACATACTTGTGCAAAGTAATGCAATTTTCATGACAGTGATCATATGAGACACAATTTTCTCATCTTGTAAGTCCAGCCGGACATCAAGTAGTCCAGGTGACAACGAATGAATCCTGATGTAGTTTCTCACCCATGTTACAAGATCACCGTCTTGCTCAACGGGTTGGACTGGTGTTCTGCCTGTCAGCAGTTCCAGAAGGACAACTCCATAGCTGTATATGTCACATTTTTCTGTCACTTTCATAGTGTATGCATACTCTGGAAAAGGAAACGACATTTGAAACATTCATTAGCATTTTACATAGCATCATATTGGCTTAGATGAATTGAGGATAACACTTCAGCTTGATTTGGAAAAGAAAATGATTTATATGTAGGTTTCATGATCGATCATTAATTATCAGCTCTTGTTACTAACAGAATCAAAAGTTGATTCCCTCTTTCACGTTCAAATTTATGTTAAAATTGACCCAACATTGCCGACCAATTGATCCTATGAAACACAAAGAAGTGTCTTCTCAGGGATGCAACTGAAAATGCAAATAACACTATGACATATTATATAAGTAGGTTTTACGCAAATATGAACCACTAGGTATTTTTGCACTTCCTATCAACTAAGACAGCACTTTTGGTGAACATCCAACGCATTCAGAAAATGAACTAAAAAGTTCAACAAAAACCATGCTGCAAAATGGCAAGTGTATTAATATCCTTAAATATGAGACTTAACTTACAATATGAACTAAGATTGAGATTCTCAGGCTTTCAATACAACTTACCAGGAGCAATGTAACCATAAGAACCAGCAACTGCAGACATTGATTTTGAGTATGGCATATCAATCACTTTTGCTAACCCAAAGTCTCCAACATGAGCCTCATACTTGTCATCAAGTAAAATGTTGTTTGATTTTATGTCACGGTGAAAAATCCGAGGCTTGCAATCGTGATGCAGATAAGCCAGACCCTGAGCAGCTCCAAGTGCAATCTTGAATCTTGTCCACCAATCAAGATTACAAAATGGTCCATGAAGCAGTTCTCCTAAACTACCCTTTTCCATATATTCATAAAGAAGTAAATTAGAACCCTGGTCATAACAAAAACCGTAAAGTTTCACAATGTTTCGATGGCTGATTTTTCCCAAAGTCAAAATTTCAGCACGGAAGCTATTATGAATGTTGCTTCCCTCCCTGTTAGATGCTAACTTCTTGATTGCAATGGTACGACCCCATGGCAGGACTGCTCTATATACAATTCCACAAGCTCCCCTTCCGATCACAAAGCTGTCATCAAAATTATCAGTGGCTGCAACCAAATCCTGGAATGTGAATCCTTCCTTGGGAGGACAATATATGTCTAAAGCTGGAGAAGATAAGGATCTTTCTTGTGAATGAGCAATTATTTCAACTGGACGTCTCATGAAGTATATAAGGATGACAATTAGAATAAGAGAAAGGCCACCAATTACTGCTGCAATGATAGCAACAATTTTACCTAAACGAGCATTTTTGCCTTGTCTATCTAATGGAAGAGGAGGAGAATTTGGAAATTCGTTGCAATTAGCAAAAGGTCCACCACAAAGCCCTTTATTTCCAAGAAAACTGTTAATGCCTGAATTTTGAAAGACTGTTAAAGAAGGTATAGGGCCCGTTAAGTCGTTGTAAGAAAAGTTGCACCCAAGTAAGCTCGACAAGTGAGTCAAAGAAACTGGAATTTGACCACTCAGATGGTTGTTATTGAGCAGCAGGATTTCCAATAACACCAAATTGCCAAGCTCATCAGGGATTGGTCCAGAAAGATTGTTATAACTAAGATTCAACGCTATCTGCAAGCTTGACAGTTTACCGAACTCAGCAGCTATCCTGCCTGAAAACAAGTTGCCTCCCATTTGTAACTCTGTTAGGCGCCCCAAATTTCCCAACCGTACAGGTATAACACCAGAAAGTTGATTATCTGAAAGCTTGAGAAGCTCCAACTGGGAAAGATTACCTATCTCACTTTTTAAAGCACCAACAAAAGTATTCTGGCTGATATCAAGTCGTTGAAGCGTTTTGCAGCTAAAAATTTCTGATGGTACAGCTCCGGTGAGAAGATTGGACGAGATGTTGAATGTCACCAGCTGAGAAAGTTTACCAATCTCTTTTGGCAGCTCACCATTAAAGTAGTTTTCTGCTAGAAGCAACCTCTGCAAACTAAGGCATTTACCAATTTCTGGAGGGATTGGACCAGTAAATTTGTTCTGACTCAAGTCAATGCTAAAGATATTGGTTGACTTGCACAATTCAGATGGAAAACTCCCTACAATAGCATTCCCAGCAAGATGAAGTTGCAGCAAGGTTTTGCAGTTTATGACTCCCGTTGGAATATAATCTGTGAGATTGTTTGACCCCAGACTCAAAAATGTCAGGTTAGAATTTCTGCAGAGATGACGTGGGATTATTCCTGTCAGGTTGTTATTTGACAAATCAACTGCCCAAAGTCGGCTGTATAACCCAAGGTCTGGAGGAATGCTACCTGTCAAAGAATTGTTGAAAAGCTGCAGCGTGATCAGTTGCTTCAAAAACTGGAACCTCATAGGAATTGTACCTGTGAGGTTATTTATGGAGAGATCAAGCTCTGTCAAATTCTCCAAAGTTGTTAGCTCATCTGGGATGACACCGGTAAGTCCATTCTCAAAAAGGTGGAGCAAATGCAATCCAGTAATCTTACCAAAATCACTTGGTATCTCTCCTGTCAACATATTCTCAGAGAAATCAACCTCTGCTGCTAAAGACAGATTTCCAATCTCCCTTGGTATTGTTCCATTTAAGTGATTCCTATACAGATACAGCTTCCTTAGAGAGGCAAGTTGACCAAGCTCCTTGTGTATAGCCCCAGAAAGATTGTTATCGTAGATAGCAAGAGTCACCAAATTGGTACAATTGCCTAACTCCCTTGGAATAGGGCCTAAAAGCTGATTACCCCAAAGAACCAAATCTGTCAAATTCTTGAGCATCCCAATCTCTTTTGGAATTTCCCCACTTAATTTGTTTTGTGCTAGACCAAGATACTCCAGGCTTTCACATCCTCCTATCTCCAGCGGTAACCTTCCAGATATCAAATTCTGTCCCGCTCTAAAAGTCCTCAAATTCTTAAGTTTCCCAAAAGAAACTGGTAATGATCCAGTAATGTTATTGCTATATGCAATTAATTCTGAAAGGGAGGATAGGCTTCCAATCTCCAGTGGAAATTGACCCGATATTCTGTTGTTGCATATGTTCAAGATTTCCAGGGAGGTAAGGTGACATAATTCAGTAGGGATTTGACCTTCGAACTGATTATTGTTAAGTAGAACAACTTCCAAACTGGAACAGTTTCCAAGTTCTGGTGGTATGTTTTCAGAAAAATCATTGATGGAAAGATCTAGATAAGTCAGATGAACTAATCCACCAATGCTAGCTGCCAGAGAACCAGAAAGATTCATTGAACTCAAATTAAGATGCCAAACCACTGGACTGTAATCACTAGTGCAATTAACTCCATTCCATCCACAAGGGTTAAAATCGTTTGGGTTCCAGTTACCCAGATAGTTACCCGTATCAATCAACCTATCCTTCATATCTAAGAGGTAATGACCTTCATCATTAAGTCCCAAGGATTGATGAACCAAAAGGGAAAGAACAAGAGATATGGCTATCAACCTATATGATATCCTCTCCATATCTACACCCTCAGGTTGTGGCATTCCGTGGTAAAAGTGGTAATTAATGAGTATGAATCGAAGCAAAAGAACAGGGCATGAACTTCCAACCTCAAACCAGTTAAGAATCACCTCTTGGTCCTTTCATGATGATATCTTTACAAAATAACTAGTTCATGGACTCCAAGACTCTCAACCTGTAATATGTGGAAGTAAATAAAGATTCAAAAGAAGCATACAGACAAATAGTTTGAAGCTTACAAAAACAAGAAAAAACAAACGGCTCGTCATACCTGTTTGTGCAGTCGAGAGAATCAAAGTATGGATTTGTAGAAAAGGGGGAGGGGGCAACTTTGAGTTTATTAGAGAATACTTTCCGAGTTTGTTGTATTACCGAGTAAAAATCAATTCTTGGGTCTTTCAATCAGAAGTGTTCCAAGTGCGATGAACTGTGACAATTGTCAGTTTCTTATCATTATCAGATAGAATGAAAGCGTTGAGTTAGTCGTCTATTCAATGATTACGAGAGTTCCACTTAAAAATTAAGGATATTGCTGGCTGACCACACAAATGATTCAAGAGTGGCATGGCCGACAAAGTATAATAAAGGTTTTTGGTCTCTTCATTATTTTAAGACAACAAACAAGAATGAAAGAGAGATTGTATTTTGTTTTTGAGAGCAACATATTGACTCTGAAATCTGAATTGCTGCCATTTTTCTTTGAAATCCTGTTTCTGGTGGTGGTCTGGTATTGTTAGGTAAAGAAGGTACAAGTCAATGTTTTCAGCACAACTGTGGTAGGTTGGTGGAGAGCAGCCAAAACATTCGCTGTCAGCTTTACATAAAAATTTAGTTATCCCTAAATTTGGTTTTGGATATATTTAGTGTTTATCCAAATTAGAGATCTCTTATTCTCTGGCACACAAGAATTTTCCCAGTCCAAAATCATTCGCACTGACTTTATGTGAATTAAAAACTATGCACTCATCTAATCATCAAAAAGAATTCCAAGTTTTAGTCGTTGCTGACGCTTTACCATACACATCAATGAAGTTTTTCCAGTTGGTTATTTAATTCGAACTCAAGGGTTTGTAGTTTTTTTTGGTAAATATGGTGGTGGTGATTTTACTTTTGGTTACGGTGATGATAATTTTGCTTTCTGTCCCCTCAAAGTGGCTCTTAGATGGTCAACAAGCAACATTTGTAATCTCTATTGGGATTTGGAATTCCTTTTCGTATCACAGCTCGGAGGATTTTGAATAACAACGAAATTAGCATTATAAAATGTAGGAAGCAACAAAACATTCATGGTATATCATGAAATTAATAGTTACAACATAATAACATATCAAATGTAAACCCAAAGAATTGGTTGCGTCGCTCTACTCCATTTAGTTGACACCAACATCAACATTAAATTTAATTTTTTTAGAATGTAAAAGAATATTATTAGGCAACCTTTAAGAGAAAGAGCTTGGTTTTACAAAAGACCTATTAATAGTCTAACCATCGCATTGGCAAGAATTTGGCAGATAAGCTTATGTGACTATTGAAAGCAGAATAGAAGCTAAGGGTTTGTTTTTTTTTTTTTCAAATTCAGTATTTTAGGATTTGTTTGTTTTTATTTTTTGTTTTTTCAAATTTAGTTTAAAAATATGTTTATTTGAGTTTTTAATTTCTATTTTTAGTTTTAGTTTCTTCTAGTTCTTAAAAATTATGAAAATTATTTTTATTTTTTATTTATGTTTTCTTCATAATCTGATTTAATATCAACTAAATATATATAATTAAATTATTTAATATGTTAATTTTTAATTAGAATTATGAATAATCTAATTAAATATTATATATTTTAATTAATTAAAATTAATTATCAATAAAAATTATGAATAATTTAGTTTTAATTAAATTAAATTTAATAATTATTAATAAATAAAATTAAATTTAAAATATCTTCAAAACATATCAATTTTAAATAAAATTTGATCTAGTAAATAAAATATATTTAAAATGAATATTAATTTTTAAAATAATTTTATTAAAAATTTGTTAATAAATATTATATAATATATTAAAATAAATGTATTTAATTAAAAATAATTTATCTTTAAGATTTATCTAATATGTAATTATTATCATTGATAAACATCTAATTACTTTAATATTAACAATCAAACAAGTTTTCATTTTTATTTGAAAGCAAAATATAAATTGAAACCAAAAAACAAAAAATTAGCAGGTAGATTGGCTAATAAAGTATAGGCTTCTATGAAGATGCACATCTAAGTATCTCCACCTATGATGAAGTTAACTTTAGCATGTATGGGGATCCTTTGCTTAAGGGGTTCAGTTCTTCCCTAAGGTATAATGGACCCAACTCAGATCAATTATCCTGCCAAACTAGGTTCGATATCCATTACTTACCATGATTTTGAAAGAGGATCTCAACTGGTCTTTGAACCTTAGTATTTAGATTAAAATCCATAAATGTTTCTTGTTAACTTTTAAGGACCAAAAGCTTGAACTAAGTTCATAGTATGACCAGATAAATTTCTAAACCACCTTCTTACTTCAAAGTACATATGTCTTGCCACTTAACCATGGCATATTTAGAGTCATTAATAGCCCCAAACTAGAGATAGTTCTTAATCAATTTCTTTACTTCCTTAGTTAGCATTTTTCTTAAGCTACTAGGCTAGACCTGACTTGAAGTTAATGGGCCAAGTTGGGTTGACCAAGCATCGGACCCAATTTTCTAAAAAAGGGCCTTGGTTTGGGCTCAAGTTGCCCAAGCCCAAACTTTATAAGCAAAATGACGTCGTTTTGCTGAAAAGACATCATTTTTGCTTTTTTAATTTTCAGAAAAA
The DNA here is from genome assembly GCA_025531925.1 of Erythroxylum plowmanianum. NCBI lineage: Eukaryota > Viridiplantae > Streptophyta > Magnoliopsida > Malpighiales > Erythroxylaceae > Erythroxylum > Erythroxylum plowmanianum. Next base: position 27,078,720 of record JANVCQ010000003.1, read on the forward strand.
TTTAGGTAAGGTTAAGTCAAACTCAGGCTCGGTGGTTCACTTCCTTTAGCTAGGCCCATTGCCATACTTAGAGAGCTTTGATCCCCTCTTTTATTACATGGAGATTCCTCATCAGTTGATAGCTTTTATAACTACAAATAGAAATATCCATATCATTTATTACCATCTTACCAAATCCTTCTAACTCGGAGACAAAGTTAGGAAACCTAAAAGGAGCTTTAAGAAAGGAGTTTGTATTTAGTTGAAGAATTGCAATGGTGGAGTGGTCTAAGCAAAGAGAAGATCCAAAAATTGGCAAAACAGCAGGGAAATTGTTAAAAGCACTCCTGATTCAGCGTGGCTCTATCGAGCCTCTTCCTAGTTAACCAATCATCTGTTGTTTATTGCACCAAGTGTGAAGCTATGCCATAGAGTTTAAATCAAAAACCCAATCTGATTAACAAGATGACTTAACTCCTTAATAAGCTTTTTTTTATTAACTTTAGAACTTGCAACTTCATTTAAGTGAAAGACATAATTATAGTCTCTCATTAAGATCCAAGGTATGTGTACACTACTGTTAATATACCTTAAGTCTTCTTATAGTTTGATCCTCTAAAAAGGGAAGTTAGTTGCATATATAATAGTAACCTTGACAAGTACAGGAGTCTAAAATAAGTTACTAGAAAATTATATCAATTGATTAGACGTTTCAATATTGGAAATTTGGACATAGGCAGAATCATAGGCTATAATTATCCTTCCATTAAATGATGAGAATGATTAGTGATGAACTTCTAGTTTTCACAAAAACAAACACGGTCCTTCATACAACCTCCCTATCTTTATTTTAGTCTCCAAAAGACCTATAATACAAGTTTTTTCTCCAAAACTAAATCTCTAATAGAATGTTGCTTAAGGGAGTCACTAAGACCCCTAATGTTCCATACCGAAAAGGACATTAGAGAAGAAGTTGAGAACCTTCCAGTTTAGTTCTACCCATCATCATATTAGATTTTATTCTTGAAGAAGAAGCGACTTTGATGAATTTAGTTTCAGCGGACTTTTTTGACTGGCTTACAGACAGTTGAGTATTAATTCAAGTCCATTAAAACTACCTACCCCATCCTTCACCTTGTTAACATTATTGGAGGAATCTTCTATCATATTTAGGTTCCTTAAACCCACAAATAAGTCAGGTTCTTTTTTGGAACCTTCAAGTGGATTAGAGAATACATTTGAAAGAGCCATCATCTTCTCATTTGTTTATATATCTTGCCTAGTAAGGGAATAAGAACCCATTATTAAACCCTTCATTTATGTGGGAGTTAAGTATTTAAGTAGATTAACTTCAGCTATTGGAGTTTATTCATCCTACTACATTCCCATATTCTCTTTGTATAAATTAATGTTGAAAACCCTTCCTGTAGGTTTCCATACCTTATTTTTGTTATGAGCCTTTCAATTGTAGCATAGGTTGATTTCATTTCTAACCAACTCAAAATTTATGTCCAACTTCATCATATGAAGTGTATCAGGAAGCTCCTTTTCCATATTGATTTCTATACAAATTATAGTGTATCCTATCCTCTCTAGCTTCATAATTGGGGAGAGGAGCATATAGGAAGCTAAGTTCATTAACTATCCAATATTCTAATAGAATTTTATGAAAGCTAACCTATATAACAATTGATTTAACTTTAATCCTATCCAAACTTACACTAGGGCACCATTTTTGAAAGAGGAGCGGTTGACCTATAATGTATCAAAGGCCTTGTTAAAATAATACTCAACAAATCTACATCTTTGGAAAACTTAAATATAAAGGTATCTCCCTAGAGAGTAGTGGCTGGTTTCTCTAGCCCCATTTTCTACATTTTGAACTCTCCCAATACTGTACATATGGGAAAGCTGGACGCTTATCGAAAAATAGCCAACTAGTGAAATGGACTAGACTACAACACCATTTTAAAGTAATTCCAAATGCGGTGTCAAAAACACTTTAATCTTAAAACTTTGGTATTTTTAAAGATTTTCTTTGATTATATTAGACTCCAGCAAGTTCCTGTAAGCTTTGGTTACAGTAAGAGAGCATGTTTTGTGTTTTTAGCATCTTCAGAAGTAGTATTGGCTAATAAAAGCTTACAAGGCAAGGCAAGGAAATCTTCTCTTGTTAAGTTGGGAGCCAAACTATTGGCATGTGCAATATTTGTTATTAATCCCTCTTGTTAGGGATTAGAAACTCCCTCTATAGATGACATGGGTAGGGGGAATGACCTTAGGGATTTATCCATATGGCAAAAGAACCCTCAGTTCAAGCGTAGCGAGAAGTCTTGCCAAGGAATTATTATCAAAAATGGTATTTCAAAATTAAAAAGCAAGGTTAGAAAGGTGATACGATCATCATATCCCTACCTTATAGATCTTAAAGCCAAATGCACTAATCGGAATATAGTATAGTAATAGTGAATATCGAGTGCTGATCCCACAGAGACTATAAGTAGTAATAATTATCCCTTTTCTATTATCTAATCAACAAATTAAGATGATGATTTAATTTAAATAATAAAATTAATCTAAAGTTAACACAAGTAATGACTAAGAATATAAATCATATAAATATTAACCAAATCAAATAGCAGTACTTAGTCAAAGAATCCCCTTGAGACTTTTTAAGCTAATAGCCCTTTATTATGCAAATTAGTTAATAAACATTGGACCTTGAAAATTTCTATCTTATATTAATATCATTCTCAAGACTGTTAACACCTAACCGCACGTTGATTAACTGAAATTTCTTTCCAATTAAAACCCCTAAGATTGCATTAACATATTTACAATTCACTATTAGGTCTAACCCTAATATATCAACTTATCTCAGTGTTTGCATACAACTTCTTTCAATTATGGTAGATCTATTCATATAAAAGGATGTTTCAATCTTAAATGTATAAAATCAAACATGACATAATATCTCAGACATATTAATTCAAAAACTATTCAAAGCACATAATTGAATCCAATGATCAAATTGCATTAAATAAAAGATCAAAATAAAAATTACATCCTAAGGATTATCATATCTAGGCATTAAATAAATTTAGCTAATAAAAATAGAAAACATAACAAAAGATTTAGAAGAAGAAGAATTAAATACAAGAGAATTCATTGTATTCCTTTTCTCTAATACAATCAACCGAAACTTTGATGGAAATATGTTCTTTATTGATCTCTAAATCAATCTTCAATTCTCTACCAGTCTAAAGTTCAAAATTGTGCTTAAAAATCGAATTCTCCATTTGCCCTTCTTGTTTTGTCCTTTTATACTTGAAATTAGGATTTCTATATAGGAAATGATTACATACATAGCTATGTACAGTGACTGTTCCCCCTAAAATCACTTCAAAACTCAACCTTTATGCTGAAACAAAGTTTTGAAAACATATATAGAAAGTGGATATGACCATGTACAAGACTTACACGGGTGTGTCTACCTCAACACTGGTGAAAATAACATTTTTTAACTAGTACATAGTTACAAAGACTAATACAGTCCCTTAAATTGTTGTGCATATGTCACACATGAGTGTGTACTCCATCAACAGAGGTATGTCCTTCTAAAATAGCTTCAATTCTTCAATTGTTTGCCCTAATTTTGCCTAACTTCTACTCCTTTTGATTCATGAAGGAAATTAGGACCTGAAAACAAACTAGAAGCAAACTAAGTACCAAAGATAATATAAAACTTCTAAATAAGCAAGAAAAATTCACCAAAAATGAGATTAAAAATATAATCTATTAAGAAGTTATCAAGGGGTAACCAGGCTAGAGAGAAGGAAGAGCACCACCTTCTACATTAACTTCCGTAACACTAAATGGATCATCATGTTAAATAAAAAATTACAATTCTTAACATTAAGAAAAGAAGAAAACAATATTCAATGTCATTTAGCTTGACTAGCTCAGAGGATAATTAGGATGCCATAAAATTTATTTCCTGAAATACTTTAAGATGGCCTTATTGAAGCATTAAACTAATAATAATACAACACAAAATTAGAAATTATTGATATAGACTTAGTTGATGATAGTTCCTAAAAGTCATAATCTGTAAATGGGAGAGATACAATGCACCAAAGAATCACCCACTAAAATTATAGCTTAAGGGAAAACATTTTGAGAAAGACTTCTTACAATGTTAGGAATTTGGGATTCAATTTGTATATAACTGGTTTAAGTGTTCTTTAATTATGGGTTTTGAAAAACAATAGGATGAGGAAGATAAACATAAAATAAATATTGTTTATTGAATATCAAGCATAAACACATGAACAAGATATAAAAACATGAATAAATCTACATTAATATTAATCAAAGATAATTAGTAGATATAAATATTATTCATAAATAAAATAAAATCAATCCATATAGAGATAACACTAGATTTCCCTCTTATTTAGACATATGAAAAAAATCTACCACTAATAAATTAACAAACATAATAAAGAAACAAAAGATATAAAAAAATGAAGAGCTCTAGAGTTGAACTCAATATTTTGATGTGAGCTCTGAGTTATTGGATAATTTTTATTATTTTTTCTCTTTGAAAATTACTATTTCATGCTCCTCTAGAATTTTCTCTCCCCTTTAGCAACTAGCCCTTTATCAAGAACGAAAGAATATAAAATAACTTTTGAAATTAGGATTTCCCACATCTATTTATAGTTATTCACATCAAGTGATACAGTCTAAGACACGGTTATGGTCCAGACCATTGATCTTTTTGAAACTTAAAATAATAAAGTTTAAAAAAAAATAGATTTCCCTGTTAGCTTTTTATAGCCTCTTGAATCATCTTAATGGATATTTTAATGAGAAAGTTAATAAAAAGCAATACTGAAGTTATCTTTCAAATCTTTATAAAAAGGACTTCACTAATGCATGACTATGCCTTAGATTATGGATTTCTCTGCTACGTTTGGTGATAGGACACTGTATCTGGCATACTTATGCCCTTAAAACGTCAATCTTTTTATTTCTCTTATAATAGCCACATGAACTAAGGCATACTTGTGGCTCAAGCCATATTTCTTTGCGGATATTCTTCAATGTCATATGGTCTCCGCTATATTTTAGGTCATTTCTCTTCTAGCACCTAACTAATGATGAACATAGGTTAGCACAAGAGTATGAGCTAGGCTATTTTTTCTTGCAATTCTTTCAAATTCTTGATTATCCTAAAACAATATATTCAACAATTACCTAAAACATAATATAAATAAATTAAAGTATGCTAATTTATATGAGAAACATAGCAAAATACTTTATGAAATATAGATATATTTTTAAGGTCATTAGAGGAGAATTGCATCATCCCCAAATGTATTAGCAATTTGTTAGGGTGACTTCAAGGTATTCAATTAGAAATAAATACTTGGATCTTATTTTTGAAATATATTACATGATATAAGAGCTTAATAATTTAACATATTTAATGATGTTCTTAAATCTTAAAACAATACAATTTAACTAAAAAAGAAAGCAATTGGTGATAAAAGGAGGATTAAATAGGAAGTCTAATCTTTCTAAAAGCTTATGGACCATTAATATGACTAGTAAGTTAATCAACTATAGGACTTAGTGATGAACAATTAGATATATAAGAAGATTAAATGGATTTTTTAATATTGATGGAACTTGTAGTTATTAACATTCGAGTATGCATTGGATAAACAGTCAGGTGCACACAAATAAGATGCTTTGGGTAAATCACTTGAAGGGCCAGTAACTCAAGAGTTAAGTAACAGACTCGATTTAAGTAGCATCTGCAATGCTCTACATTTTGTTATTCTTAACCAACTATCCAAGGTTTACGTGAGTTGTATCACTGCGCAATTTAAATCTTCAACCTCCTAAATTGAAAAACACTTAAACATAACATCATATTGAAAGAGTGGAAGCCATTTCCGTTATCACATAATTTTGAAAGTTATTAAAATATTTAAGACTTAAGAGTTAAGTTTTTATCTAATATAGAAACATTCAGTTTTCATAACATATGGTCTCAAATAAGAAGAATAATATTTTTTTGGGGATGTGCATTGACTACAAAAAAAATAATAAAAAATAAGTTATTTATTCTCATAATTAAAATATTGTTGAACGAAGACCACAAGCACTCTTACTATTTAATTATCACACAATACAGATTCTCCACCAAAACATATCAAGTAATCTTTAGAACTCACGGAGGGAAAGCCAACTAGGGATTTAAAAATAAAAAAGTTGGACCACTTTTCAGTAAGATGGGAACCCATACGTTTCAATATGGTGACAAGTCTGTCAAAAAAGCGCAGTCTAACACGCTGATCGTGTATCATCTCACACATCATCATTCGATCCCCAATTTCCATTTATTCATAAGTGGACGTAGACTCAAAACTCAATGAATGAGCACACATGTAATCTTAAGTCATAATGGGTTCAACTCGTAGTAGGTGGCACATGGGCATGGGTTAGACGTGGACTCGGTGTGACGATAATTATTAGGGAACATAAGCCCATCTGCATTCTATTTTTGCACTACCAGTAATTCAACCCATAAAGTTCAAGCAATATTCAGGTTTCAAAAGCGACGAAGCCCAGCTGGGATAAAAGCCAGAATAACATTAAACCTTCAAATGTTGAAGAGTGAAGCTGGGAAGGATGAGTGAAGGGGAGAGGAGAGACAATTGTTGAGTGGCTGTGAGATGAAAGTGAAAATGAGGGACAGGATTACGGGTAGGGTTAGGAAAGCCAACGATCAAAAAATTAAATCGGTTGAACCGGTCTAATTTTGAATTATTTAACTTTTTAGTTTAATTTTTAACTTTTTTGTTTTATTTAATTTTATAACTTTTGATGGTAAAAATCAATGAATTTATTAATTAACCTATCAATTTTAGTAAATTAATAAATTATAATTAATTTTTGTTTGATATTTTTTTAATTAAACTATAAATTTTTCGATAGATAAGGACAATATTTTCAATTATATTCTAATTTCCTTCATCTTATTCAATTTTTAGTCAATTTTATAACGATCTAATACTAGTTGAATTTTTTAAAATATAAACATCTTATCTTACTAATTTAACTTTTGATATAGTATTTAAAACATTAAGGAAAACAAAGAAAAAAAATTTGTTTTACAATTTAGCTCCACAAATTTTTATGGATTTGAATACTTGTACCAACTGGTACTTTGAGTTGGCACGCCAATACAGTGTCGTTTATTGGTTGGTGCATTACAGTATGCAAAGCATTGGTCTAGAAACTCTATATAAGATAGATTTATATAGCTAAAATAAATAAATAAGTAATACATATACATATACGCTCTCTATATATAGCTAAAATAAAATCAAATAAATAAGTAATACATCATAATTTTCGTGATAAACCTAAGGTACAAGTTTGAAAAAGTATAGACGTGTGTGTTTAAGTTTCAAAAAGTATAGGCGTATATGTGTTTATTGCTTTTCTAAGTATTTTATAACTTTAGAATATAATATGCTTTTGAAGCCTAAAAGCAACTATAATTTTATCCTACGTTAAGGGGCATACGTTAGAAATTTACGTGAAATCAGGATCAACTAAATTAGAAAAGAAAGCATTGAGTTTTTTTTTAAAAAAGGAAATTGAATAAATGAAAGAAGAATTAGAGTACTAAGGAATACAAATCAGAAAAAAGCTACTACAAAGGTAAAAGGAAGAAAATGAGAAGCTGAGTAGCAACATAAAGCCTCAAACAACAGAAGGCACTGAAAGAAAAAATTAAGATACAAACCCACAACCCATCAAACAGCAGAGGGCCCTATACAAAAGTCAGATATGTAACCCTGTGCAAAGATTAGAGTTGCAAGAGAAATGGAGATTTTTGGACCATATAATCTCGCGAATATCAGAGAGTAACAAAAAGAGTAGGCTATCGTGAGACAAAGATTTGAGCTGAAAGCGGCGAAGATCCCGTTCTCGCCAAAGTGCATAAATGCAAGCTCCCAATACAATCGTAAGAATAGGTCGTCGAGACGCTGGTTGAGAAGAAAGACAAGATGTAATAGCAATCAAATCTGAGTCCGGAGGTGTCTAAGAACAGAGAGCAGTGATATGTGTCCATATAGTCTTGTTGAAGGGACAGGCAAAAAATAGGTGAGAGCATGATTCCATATGTAGAGAACACATGGGGCAAGATTGATCCATTTGCACATAATGAAGACGATCCGTTGTGAAAAGCTTGTTTTGAATGGCCAGCCAGAAAATGAAGGAAATCCTCGGTGTTAAATGACGGCTCCAAACAGTGGCAGCCCAAGGAATAATGGGTTTAAGGGCACGCAAATTATCACAAATAAATTTACTGGTCAGCTTGGATATAGAAATATCTTTCCAGAAGAAGGCATCCGGCTCTTGAGGAGAGGGGGGTAGGCAAGCTAAAGGTGGCAAAGACTTCGAGGAAAATTCCAAGAGTTCCCAGCAATGAAGGACATCATTCGTGTTTTGAGGGGGAGCAAAGGAAAAGCTCGAGAGAGAGACGCCTAGTGGATTAGAGGGCTGCGATTAGAACAGTTATCATACCAGAGGAATACCATCCGTCCATCTTTAATTACACAGGAAGTCTCCTGATGGATATCGTCCCGAAGCTTCAAAAGCTGATTGAGAAAGAAGGAACGTGAAGCTTGCGATTGAATAGCCCAGATGCTATTCCCTTTAAGAAAATAAACATGGAGCCACTTGATCCCCAAAGTGTTCTTATCCTCCAAAAGCCACCAAAACCGCTTAAGAATCAAAGAACGGTTAGAAGTTTTAATAGAAAGAATGTTCAAACCTTCTTCTTGCTTGGGATGGCAAATGTCAGCCCATTTCACCTTAGTAGCACCAGGGTTGCCATTCGAATGACTCCATAAAAAGGTGCGAAATAAATTTCCTTGATAATACTTTGCGATAGGAAGATGTGGGAACTCCAATACACATGCAAAGAATTAAGGACCGATTTAATAAGCTAAAGCTTACCCGCGTAGGAAAGCGACTTATTCACCCAAGACTTAATTCTTTTCTATATCCGTTTTAAGAGGGGGTGACAATCTGCAAAGTTAAGCCTCTTGGTCGACACAGGGAGACCAAGGTAAAGGAGAGGGGGATTTTGCATCTTCATGTCGGTGGCCTCAGTAATGGTGAATTCCAAAGTGAGAGCTTCGTGGGACAAAATAAAATGACTCTTGTACATGTTGATCTGTAGCCCTGAAAGAAGATGAAAGACATGGAGAGCATGCATAAAGGTTTGTATATAATCCAATTCAGCCCTGCAAAATAAAAGAATGTCATTGACGAAGCATAGGTTAGTGAGACCGAGTTGTTTAATCTTTGAGTGGTACTTAAATTTAGGGTTGGAGGTAGTCTCTTTTCTAATAATAGCATTGATGATCTCCATAGCCATGAGAAATAAATATGGGGAAATAGGATCGCCTTGTCGAAGTCCTCGTGTTGCCTTGAAATAAAGGGTAGGGGAACCATTAATCAAGACCGAAAAGGAAGCTGAGGTAATACAGGTCATAATCCAATTAATAAATTGAACCGGAAAACCAAAGGCCGCCATCATATCTTGCAAGAAATGCCAATTGATACTATCAAACGCCTTATGGAAATCAATTTTCAAGGTACAATTCGGAGGCTTGTGAGAAGAAGGGTAGCCTTTCAATAGCTCCTGAACGATAAGAAAATTATCACCTATATATCTTCCCGACAAGAAGGCACTTTGATTATCGCTAATCAAAGGGGTCAGAACTTTCTTCAATTTGTTAGCCAGAATCTTAGAGATCACTTTATAGAGGAAATTGGTGCAAGAGATGGGATGGTAATTGGCGAAGGTAGAAGGGTTTGCCCCTTCGGGATCAGACATAAGAAGGTGCGGTTAATCTCTTTGAGAAGTATCCCATTCCGAAAGAACTCATGTATATCTTCTTTGACAAAACCACCAATAATATTCCAAGATTGTTGATAGAAGTAGCCATTAAATCCATCCAGCCCAAGAGCTTCCTGGCCATTCAAACTAAAGACACATTGCACAATTTCGCTATCGTCCAATGGCATAGTTAACTACTCCAAATAAGCGAAAGAAACTTGGTGAAGAGCAAGATGATGAAAGTCATAAAGAGAAGAAGTGCGGGTGTCAGTGCCAAGTAAGGAGCTGAAGAATTTGAAGGCCTCTTCCTTAATAACCGACGGATTGTGAAGATCATGACCATTGCGAGATGTAATAGAATATATCTTGTTACGGTTTTGTCTAGATAAGATTGAATGGAAGAAGAACTATGAACAACTGTCTCCCTCTTGTAGCCAATTAAGTCTAGCTCGCTGATGTAAAAGGGAGGAGTGGTTATTGATCGCTTGAAGGTAATTGGTAAGAGCCAGTTTCTCCTTGTCAAGGAGGTTTTGATTGCCAAGGTCAAGAGATAAAATGTGTTGCACCTTCATCAATTCCCCTCTAGCAATATTGATGGCTTCAACAGTTGAGCCTTGAGTAGATTTTAGAAGTTTAAGTGCCTGTTTGATGACTTTCAGTTTCTGCATATACCCAAACTGCATAGTACCCCTGCAACTGTACATAAGTCCATGTCGACAAGCCTCTTCAAAACCAGGAGCCTTCGCTAAGTAATTGTTGAATCGAAAGGGTTGGTGGATAGCCATGGGTGGAGACAAATTGGAGACTATGAACGGTGTATGATATGAAAATAAAGGGTCTATGAACCAAGCTGTGCTGCTGGGAAAAGTCTGGATCCAAAGATCATTGATAAGGGCTCTATCAAGTTTCTTTCGGATAAACCACCTCCCTTTCTGTTTATTCGACCATGTAAACAGATGACCAAAGAACTTGACATCAGTCAACCTAAGCTGCTCCAAGCAGTCTAACATATCAACAGAGTGATTTCACAAACAAACGTTACCCTGGGCTTCAGAAGAGTATAGTGTGGTGTTAAAATCACCACATATGAGCCAAGGTTTGGTAATATTGCAACTGACTTGTCTTAAATTGTGCCATAAGTCACGTCGCTAAAAATCAAAATTACTAGCATACACAAAAGAAACGTTGAAATCCAGATTACCTTGCAACAATAAAATTCGAAGATGCATGGTCTGGGCAGTAGCCTCGAGAAGATCCACCTTGATCTCATTAGCATTGAAACATATTATTATCCGCCCATATGAATGCTAGGTATGATTAGAAAGCCAACTCCAATGAGGTCCCAAAAGATGCAGTTTATTCATATTGGCCAACTTAACTTTGTTCTCCAACAAACCAATCAAAAGGGGTTTTTCACGACATACAAAATCCTTTAAGGCTAGCAACTTAGAAGGATTGTTTATTCCGCGGACATTCCATGTCAAGATAGACATATTAAGAAGAAGAAGGTTTGAGGCTTTTACCCTTACCCTGTTGGGATTTGCGTTTGATAGTCGAGAGAGAGGTCCCACTACTCTCAACTGGTATGGTATCCAATGTAGGATTAGAAGGATCATCCACCATATCCACAATGATTGGAGAAGGCACGTTTGGACTAAGGTTCTCCTGGTTATGGGGATCAGAAGAGACTAAAAGTCGAGCTGAACAAGGAGAGGCAGCATTAGACATGACGGTTCCGGCAGCAACAGAAGTTTCCTCACTAACTGAATTTCGAACTACATTTTGTTTATCCGCCTCAAGCAACTTGTCGACAGTAGGAATAATATCAACAGGAACGTCTACACTGGCAGTACATATAAGATCAATCAAATTGCTAGGATTCTGAAGCTCTGCAGAAGGGACATCCTCTGCTTGGTTCATCAGCTCAAGATAGGTACCAGTCTTAAAAAGCTTACCTGTCGGTCTCCAGATTAAGGTATGAGGCTTAGCTGGGGATGCCAAAAATAGGAAACCGCTATACTATCTTCCCATAACTGATTGCCATCACCCAATCTCATAATTAGTATTTCATTGGGTAAATCTGTCGAGACATCAATACTGACGCAAAGCCGAGGATACCCAATCCTTTTCTTTTTAGCAGTATTCTCATCCATACATAAGGGTTTACCAATGTAGCTAGCGAGTTGACTGAGGCCTTGCGTGGTCCAATACTCTAGCGAGACATTGTGAAAGTTAATCCAGATTGGGAGGCTTTGGATCTTAATGGATTCCAAGAGGAGACCTGGCTGCCAAAGTTGCAGGAAGATGGGTTGGCTCCCAAGATGCCAAGGACCCTCCTCAAAAATTTTGGAGGCTGCCGAAATGGAGGAGAATGAAAACAGTACAAGGTGATCTTTCGAGAGTAATACATCAGTGAGCCCTCTGGTCTTCCATACTCGATTGGCCCATCACATAATAAGCAGAAAGGCTGGCCTTTGATCCAGGAGAAAACCAACCAGTGTGGCCTTCCAATAGTTTGCACCTTCTTGCAAAGTTACCAAATCTGGGCACATCACACACTTGCCGTCTACCTCATGGGGGGAGCGTATGACAGAGTAGTCTCAAAGGAGTCCCCAACGACCTGTTTCCACAATTTCTGGGAAGTGGGAGGTAAATGACCAGAAGGGTTGAGGGTAGGAGGGGATGGGTTGGAGGTTAATGGAGGAAAATCGACAGCTTGAGGGGGAGGTAGGTCAGACATGGTGGGAACAAGGAAAGGCGGGAAAAGAAATTTGAAGGTTTCGGAAAGGTTGGGAAAAAATGGATAGGAGGAGAGAAGGAGAATCAGGTAAAGTCGAAGGCTTAGGAAGAAGAGAGAGCGGAAAAGGAATGAAAGGCCAGGGGAACGAGCAAGGAGCAAGTAGAAAATATAGAGGGAAGGGGGAGCTTCTCGCTTTAACCCATTTGGATGTTTTAGCATGTTACAAAGAAAGCATTGAGTTGTATATATATATACTCTTGTTCGATCAATAATTGTTAGAAAAGGGTTTTATCTCTTTCAACTTGGTTTCATAGCCTTCATAAAATTAACCCTTAGCTGTCATCTTTAGACTAACTTACATGTCGACGACATCATCCTTATGGCGTTCACCGGTTCCTCCTGTCTCTATTAGCGATCTTTGTTTCTTGCCAAAGTGATACTCTCCATATTGGTCATGAAGCACAAAGCAAAGCAAACCAACATTATGTCTCCATAAGACAACAATTTCTAGTACGTTTACGGTGCACCCGTTTGATTGGATAGTTTGCTCCTATTGAATTACTGCTAGGACGTCTATGGGATATTGAGTAAACCTTGCGCAATGGGTAACTCCTTTGTTGCACTTTGGTTAAGTCATAGCTGAAGAGACACCTGTCACGATGGGTACATTGGAGAGGTTGATTAGTGATTGAGCCAAGTTTACATTATAAATGGGCTGTATTTTCATCACTGTTTATGCACTCGTTGACTCCTAATTGATGA
>JANVCQ010000003.1:27093212-27120513 GCA_025531925.1 Erythroxylum plowmanianum
TTTACTAGCAAATTGCATAAAACATAAGCTCACCATAAGAGACTAATTTAAACACAAAAATCATGAATTAAGAGTCAGAAAGTGCATTAACAATCATGAAAGTGTAGCCAATTAATAAGATAAACTTGGGCTCAATCACAATCCGACCAGCAATATTCATCATGGTCAATCATAATTACTCCGTATAATTTTCCTTCATGGATGCGTATGAAAGAAGCATGTACGTTCTTGATTGTGATTGTGCCAGGGCCTACAAATCCAAAGCATAAAATTGGTGTATTCTTACAACAGTTAATATCTGAATTGCAACATCTTTAGAAATATGGTGCTGAGACATATGATGTGTCTCTGAAATAAACTTTTGTGTTGAGAGCAACTTTGATGTGGACCATTAGTAATTTTTCGGCATATGCCATGTTGTCTAGATAAAGCACAGTAGGAAAACTGGCCTGTCCTTATTATGGCAATGATTCTAATGCATTTTATCTTCTAAACGGGGGCAAAACATGTTGATTTGACAACTATAGGAAATTTCTTCCTCCAGATCATCCATTTAGATGCAATAATCAAAAGTTTATTAAAAATAAGATGGTAAAAGTACCTACTCCCTCTCACAAAGCTAGTGAAGAGATTTTGCAGGAGATTGAGGAATTAGGCTTATTGAAAGTTACAAAATTTGAAAATAATAAAGTTAATACAAGCATTAATAAAAACTTTGGTTGGAGAAATCGAAGCATATTTTAGGATTTCCTATATTGGAAAACTAATTTGATACGTCATAATCTAGTTGTGATGCATATTGAAAAAATATTTTTGACAATCTATTCAATACCATGATGAACATTGAAGGGAGAAAAAAAAGACAATGCAAAATCACAAGCTAATTTGCAACTTTTTTGTAGAAGGAATGAGTTACATAAAGATCTTCACACCGGTAAATATCCGAAAGCATATTACACTTTGGACAAAAACAAAAGGAAATATTGTGTGAATGGTTGAAAAGTCTAAAGTTTCCCGATGGTTATGTTTCAAACTTAGCAAGGTGTGTAGACATGAGGAAGTACAAATTATTTGGGATGAAAAGCCATGATTGTCATGTATTTATACAAAGATTAATTCCAATTGCATTTTGAGAGTTGCTATCAAATAAGGTTTGGGAAGTAATAACATAATTAAGTTTGTTTTTCAAAAGTTTAACATCATCTGAAATCAAGTTGGTTGAAATGGAAAAACTAGAAAGGAAAATTCCAGTAATTTTGTGCAAGTTAGAAGGGATTTTTCTTCCAAACTTCTTTAACTGTATGGAGCATCTACCTGTGCATTTAGCACATGAGACAAAACTATCCAATCCAGTTTAATATCAATAGATGTATCTGTTTGAGAGGTAATTCAACAAAAATGATTATAATTTAAGTAATAATATGTTTTAACAACTAAACTGTAATAACCATATTTGCTAATATAGGTATTTGCGTCACTTGAAGATAAATGTCAAAAATAAGGTTAAAGTTGAAGGTTTGATATCTAATGTTTATTTAGTGGAGGAAGTTAGTACATTTTGTTCATATTATTTTGAATCGCATGTTCACACAAGAGAAAGAAAAATTCATCGTAATGACGATTGAAGAGGAATGAGTGATGTCGATGGTAACTTATCCATTTCACATATCATGGACGAAAATATGGATGTTTAATAAGAAGAATGTTAACAGAGGAAGAAATTAAGGTTGCCCATGGTTACATCTTATTGAACTGTCAAGAGGTTCAACCTTTCGTGTAGTAAGTTGAAATTGATTATTTGGGTTTTGAAATTTAGTGTTATTCATAACTGAAATACATAATAATGTTTTTAGATTATACGAGGAATTGTTACATGAGATAATGCCCGACAAAACATAGGATGATATCAATAAAGAACTTGGAAGACACTTTCCTCAATGGTTCAAAAAATATGTAAGTTTTCACTTACAAATATTGAAATGATTGAGTTATAAGATTTAAGTGTTCAAATGACATTATATTGTTTGATATGATAATTTCTTCTATGTAGGCCTTAGAAAATATAATAAAGAACAAGTTCATATGTGATCTTGCGAAGGGACCTCTCCGAACTATTAAATCATATCTTGTGTATTTCATTAATGGATACAAATATCATACATAATATAATGGCAATAGCATGGCAACAATAAATAGTGGAGTTTGCATATAGGGAGAATTGATGGATTACTATGGTAAAATTATTGAGATACTTGAAATTTGAGTACCCTGCATTGCCAATAAAGCAAAGCGTGATATTTAAGTGTGACTAGTTTGATCTAACTCCAAATGTTGGTACAAAATTGCATAGCTGATACAATCTAGTTAAAATCAACAAGCGAAGAAGATTGAGACAATTTGAACCTTTTGTGTTGGTAATGCAAGCGATTCAGGTGTATTAAGTCCCTTTTCCCAGCTTATGATGAGATAAGTCAAATTGGTTGGTTGTTTGCAAAATTAAACCTAGAAGGCTTTTTCAATCATGTGGAAAAGGAGAACAAAGAATTGAAAGTGAAGCGTTTCATGAAGATGTTTATAAAATAAACGCATCTGTCACATATGACGATAATGAATCTTTGAATGATCCATCTAATGAATATGTTGAAATTTCATCTGAAGAGGATAACGAGGTCCAAAGATCTGAAGAGAAGCCTGAGTTTGATTCTTATTCTTCAAAAAAAGAAGATGATTTTAATTTACAATTAAGTGATGATAACGATTAATTTATGTTTGTAATTGAATATTATATTCAACAAATCAATTATTTCCTTTTCAATATATTGTGTAAAATATTGAATTTAAATTCTTATATTTCTAGAAAATTCAATCAAATATGGACTTCAGGTTGACACATGCCACCAAAGAGAAAACATGATATAATGCGACCAAGGTTCAGACAACGATTCGGAGGTACTTACTGTCCAGGTGAACCATCACATTCTGCAGCTAGAACTGAATTACCTCCTCCCACTCTAACTACTACACTTGTAGACGAGGCATCACCTTCCATACCTGTTGTTACACCATCCATCACCCCTACATCATTCACTACCCCTATAGCGACAGAGATATTAGGAGTAAACGATGCGGATAAAGGAAGAGCTCGTCAGCCTAAAGTTGAGGGACTTCATGGAAGAACTTACATCATAATTGTCAATGATCTGTAAGTAAAAATGCATGAAACACTATATGTTTATAATTAAGTTATAGGTTAAATTTTAAAAATGGTAAAAAAATTATTTATTTTTTATATTAGGTTGATTCCATCTGGACCATGCTTAAGAAATATAACATCCAAATTTAAGGAGAAGATTGATCTTAAGGGTTATGTATGGAAGAATATCTCTCAGGCCACAGAAGAATTTTACTATCAGGAGTTTGAGGTACAATAAAAAATATTATTTTCTTTTTTAATTGATGTTTATACATTAATTAGATAAATATTATTACATTATAAGTATTTAACAAATGTTTTCCTTTTGTTTTAGAAAGAATTTTTTGGGTTATGAATTTGACGCGGTTATTAATAAAGTATGGGAGAAACGAGCACGTACACATTATCGAGACTTTGTTGGTGTGATACACAAGGCTGGTGTATAATCACCTGATATTTCTAAACAAATATGGAGTTGTTGGCAGCAATATTGGACATCACCTGAGACAATGTCCATTTCAGAGTGTAATTCTACTAACAGACGTGGAGGATCGGGAGGAGAGAGTCTTCCCATACATACAGGAGGATCAATTACTCACCACAAGCATGCAGAGAGACTTGTAAGTATTTACACTTTACATTTATATTCTGATTTTTTACTATGTTGTATTTCAATTTAAATTGATGTGTGAATTTTGGAATGAAAATATGTGTATTATAGAGAATGATAATATTATAAATGTCTGGTATCATATATGGTTGTGTTGTTAAGTTAATTTCTTTGTTCAACATGGGGTAAGTATCATAAAATTAAAGGAAACTTTGCTGAAATTTTTATAAATTCTACTTAACTTATAACATTTTATTCTTATGCAGAAAAAATCTATGGACATGAGGTCTACACTCCGCCAGCTTTATTTGCACACACATTAATAAGCATGACGTTGTGACATTCGTCAACACTGAACGTAGAGAATTAAATGTATGTGAAATTTATGGTTTAATATTAATGCTTAATAATTATCACTTACTAATATAAACATTACCTTCTAATAAGGCCAAATACAAGAAAGCATTCAATGACTGCCTCAATAGTCTGAAGATGTTGATGAGACTCAAAATTATCTTCATGTAGTAGATGGTAAGGATCATCGTAGAAGGATATTCGGCTGAGGTTCATATGCGAACACATGTTATTCGCAATCCTCCACGTCCAGTACAGCAACATCTAGTAGGCGGTCAACAACCAATGAAGTCAATGAGCTTTGAAACACCGTGCAAGCATTGGCAACTTAGTTGCAACAACCGATGGAGGACATGGCTTAGCTCCGTAATGAGTTAATGGAGAGGGGTAGCACCTCATCGCAGCAATCAGAGTGTCCATGATCACCAAATCAATAGTATACTTTTAGTCATTTCATTTGAATTACAAATACTTATTATATTCAATTTAATGTTTTTATTATCAATTAAAATAATTTTAACTTTATATCATCAATCAATTTTCTGTTTAAACAAATTAAATGCATGAACAAATCAAAATATTATGCACAGATAATTCATAACTATTTAAATTATGCATCAACCATAAGATTTAATGATGGAATTTTTTAAAAAATATTTAAATATTTACCGACGAAAAAAATAAGTTCATCGGTAAAATCAATTATATTTACTTGTGGAACACAACAAACCGTCAGTAATATTTGCCAACTTTACCTACAAGATTTGTCATAAATAAACCATCGATATCATCATCGATCATGCCGATGAAACAATCATAACTATCAATAATGTTGTAACAAAATTACCAACGGAATAACCAATACTGACTGTACATCAGTCGATGGAAAATTCTTAACCTTCAGAAATTTACCAATGATCGATTGAACAAACAACTGTCGACATATTCACCAATGGTTACATGAAACGTCCGTCGATTTCTTTTATTTATCTAAAATTATTACCTATGGTTGTTTTTACGATGTCTTTGTTTGTCGGTAAATTATGTCGCCAATCTGACTTTTCGACGGAATCTTTGAGTTTTCCGTCGATGATGTTCACCGTCAAACCACATTTTTCTTGTTGTGAACTTCAACAATACGTAAGGGCTCAAGCTTCAAGCTTAGTTGTATGAACCCTTGCTGGAGTAACTACAGTAATGCTCTATAGATAATGTCCTTTTGTTCCTCGAAGTAATGATATGGACAAACATTGATTGTATCCATTCCATTCCTAAGTTTGATCATGTGATCTTATGCTCTTTTCGGGGTAACTACATGGGTTCTTGGAATAATTACCTAAGCTTTGTAGTTGTTATCTATCGCACATGAGGTTTATTTGATCAGTTCCAGTGGGGAACTAATGAGTTATTTAGCAAGAAAAAGATTAAAGAAAGCATAACAAGAAAGAAAAGAGGAGACTATTTGAGAGATATTGAGATACTGTATAGACCAGAGAATTGTTTGATTGCATGAATATTATGTACGTTCATGATTACAACTTTATACACAATAACTGTCACTAACTAACTAACTGCTAGTTACAGATTAGAAAACTTCTTATTCCTTCAACATCACGTCATCTTCACTTCCTTTGAGTCATCGCTACTTCATTCTCCTCCTTAGCTCAGAGTATTCGACTCTACTCCAACGAACTCTCTAAGACATTCAAACCTTGAAACATGAAATGCCTTCATAAACAAATTAGCCATCTACTCCTCTATCCTTATAAACACTAGCTTCACTTCACCATCTTGTTACATATCTCTCAAATAGTAGTATCTAAGCTTAAAGTGCTTAGTCCTTCCATGAAACACCGGATTCACTAAGATGGCAATGGCTGCTTGATTATCAGCATACATCATCATAGGATTCTACACAACCATTTGTAAATTCGACAGTAGCTTCCTAACCCAGATCACCTATTTTGTTGCTGAAATGGCTACAACTAGCTCAACTTCAGCTGTCGATAACGCCACCACTTCTTGCTTCTTGGAACTCCATGAAAAACAAGTTGATCCGAGAGTGAAACAAAATCATGTAGTGCTCTTCATGTCCTCCGAAGAACCTCCCCAATCACTATCCACATAACATTTCAAATTGCATGCTCCAGTCTTCTTATAACACAGTCCATAATCCAAGGTACCTTTGGGATACCTCAAGACTCTTTTAACAGCAACTAGATGTAGCTTCCTGGATTGCTCGTGAATCTGGAAAGTACGCTCACAGCAAATTGCACATCTGGTCTGGTAGCTGTGATTTACATGAGACATCCAATCATGCTCCTATACCTCCTGCTATCAACCTCTTCATGCTCACCATTCTGCAGTAAACTCTGTTTTGGACACATAGGAGTTGAAACAGTTTTGCATTGATCCATCTGAAATCTCTTGAGCACATCACATATATACTTCTTCTGACTCACAAAGATCTATCCTGTCCTTTGATTCAATTCCATACCCAAAAAATATTTCATCAAGCCAAGATCAGTCATTTCGAATGTACTCCTAAACTGAAGCTTCAAATTACTGATTCGAACAATTGGGCTTCCAGTTAAGAGCAAATCATCTACATAAACAGAAACTACAGCTACATGGCCTCCTTCAACTCTTACATAGAATGTGGGTTCACTGCTACTCCTTTGAAAACTAATTTGCAATAGAAAGCTATCCATCTTCGAGTACCAACATCTTGGTGCTTGCTTTAACCCGTATAATGCTTTGTTCAACTTGTATATTTTTCCTTCTTCCCCCTTGATGATGAAGCCTTTTGGTTGTTCCACAAAGATCTCTTCATGTAACTCTTCATTCAAAAAGGCGGATTTAACATCCATTTGATGCATCTCCCATTTCTTTTCTACAGCTAAAGCCAAGATCAATCTTATTGTTTCTAACCTTGCCACAAGTGCAAAAATCTCACTGAAGTCCACTCCTTCAATTTGTGCATATCCCTTCACCACTAGGCGTGCTTTCTATCTACTTATAGAGCCATATGGATTCATTTTGAGCTTGAACACCCACCTAAGACCAATTACTTTTCTGTAGGTTGGTCTGTCAAGTGTCCAGGTCTTATTTTTATGAATCATGTCCAACTCCTCCTGCATTGCACATTTCCATTTTGCATTTTTCAAAGCCTCCTGAACATGAGAAGGTTCACATACAACTGCATTGCTTCTTTCATAGATGCCTGTCAAGCTTTTTGTTCCTCTTATAGAAACATGGTCATCATCATCATCTCCATCTTCAGAAATTTCATCATCAATTATAGAAGGATCAGTGAAATTCATACCTGTATAGTATTTGACAGGTTGCTCACTATCTTTTGCTATTGATTCTTGATCTGATTTTTGCCAATTCCATTGTTTATCTTCAAGGAAATGAACATCCCTACTCACCTTAACTTTGTTCAGATCAGGGAAATAGAGTTTGTACCCTTTTGTAATTTCTGAATATCCCACAAAGATAGCAGGTTCACTCTTGCTGTCCAATTTTCCTCTTCTGAACACAGTACATGAGAATAGCATAGGCTTTCGAAGATCTTGAGATTCTTGAGCTTAGGCTTCACCCCACATCACATCTCATATGGTGTCTTTACATCAAGAACTCTAGCATATAGCCTATTCAACAAAAAATAAGTTGTGCATGCAGCTTCTGCCCAAAACTTCTTGGAAAGTCCCTTCTCCTCTAGCAAGCATCTTACCACTTCCATGACTGCCCTATTTCTTCTCTCCACCACCCCATTTTGTTGAGGGGTGTAAGATGTTGTCAACTGATGCCTGATCCATGCTTCTTTGCACAATAGCTCAAATTTCTCTGAAGTAAACTCTCCTATATTGTCAATTCTTAATGATTTGATTTTCCTGTTGCACTGATTTTCTACCAGATTCTTAAAATTTTTGAAGATGTTAGCAACTTCTCCCTTGCTTTCAAAAGAATAAAGCCAAGAGTATCTAGAGTAATCATCAATCATTAACAAAAAATACCTGCTGCCACTCAAGGATTCTTCAAGCATTGGTCCACACACATCCATGTGAACTAGTTACAATGTTTCAGTAGCTCTCCAAGATGATCTAGGAAATGGGTGTCGAGTTTGCTCCCCTTTAAAGCATGTCGTACACTGAGATCCATCACCCAACTTTACAGGAAGGTCATCAGCCATCTTCTTTCTTGCCATTTCTTCAAATCCTCTCATATGAAAATGTCTCAATCTCTTGTGCCAAAGATCTGTCACCTGAGCATTACTAACCATTGCAATCTGTTGAACATCTTCCATTTTCAGAGAAAAGCATTTATTTTTTACTTCAACTATGAGAATCTCCTTTCCAGTTGGATCAATGATTCTGCACTCATCATTTTGAAAGAACACCTTAAACCCCTTTTCAATGAGTTATGCAAGACTGAGGAGATTATGGTGAATCGTAGGCACAAAAAGAACATCTGAAATTGTGCTTAGACCTTCTCTGGTACAAATCTCGACTACTCCTTTCCCTTCCACTAAAATGCACTGACCATCTCCAAGCTTGACATTCGCATGAAAAGATCTATCCAACTGCGTAAACATACTAAGATTGGAAGACATGTGACTTGTACAGCCACTGTCTATGATCCACTCTGTTGAGGGTGACTCCACCAGATCACAAGTAACAACAAAAAGTTGTTCCTCTTCTTCGATGACTTGAGCTACTACAGTAGAGTATCCAGACTGATGCTTACAAATAGCCTCCATATGACCCTTTTGATTACATTTCCTACTTATGAAATTAGGTCTCTTCGAACATCTGAAAGCCAAATGATTTGACTTACCACAATGAGAGCAAGGATTATACTTCGCATTTTTATCACCAGATTGCACTTTAGATTGCCCCTTTTGTTGATTCTGATTCTTCTATGCCTTAGAAGCTCCCTTCGACCACTTCTTCTTAAACTTCTCTTGCTCAACAGTCTTTATGGATGCCTTATAAGCACCCTTTGAAGTGTCACCTTTCCTTATCAAATGCCTCTGCTCCTGTGCTTGTAGAGCACTTACAACTTCAGCTAACTTAATACTGGACATGTCCTTGGAATTTTCTAGCGAAGCAATAGTTGCTTCATACTTCTCTGGAACCGAGATCAACAACTTCTGTACAATTCTTTCATCTTTAAATTCAACATCAAGAAGTATGATCTGATCAGCTAGTTGGTGCAATTTTTTCGCATACACTTTGACAGACTCGGCATCTTTCATCTGTAGTCTATCAAACTCTCATAAAGTTGAGCACTTTCATGTGCTTAACTCTTTCATCTCCCTTATATTCTTCCTTCAAGAAATCCCAGATTTTCTTTGCTGAATCCATCTTCATAATTCTTGTAAAGATGAAGGGAGCTAACGCCTGATACAAACAAGATCAGGCTCGAGCTTTCTTGGTGATCCTCTCTCTCAACCACCTCAGCTGAGGTATTGTCCCATCCTCCGCAGGCACCTCAACAGTGTAATCATCTTCAACAGGTTCCCAAAGATCCTGTCCTTGCATGTACACTTTTATTTTGATTGCCCAGACTGCGTATCCTTCACCATTAAACACTAGAGGTTGCAAGCCTTGAGATAAGTTCTCAGCCATCTCTGATGAACTTCTCTAAATCACAGCACTCCAAGAATAATCGCCGACGTCGGATCTTCAAGAAAGTTCCTCACACAATTACACACTCACAGGTCCCTCAAGAAAGAAAAACTCTAATACCAATTGTAGTTGTTATCTATCGCACATGAGGTTTATTTGATCAGTTCCAGTGGGGAACTGATGAGTTATTTAGCAAGAAAAAGATTAAAGAAAGCTTAACAAGAAAGAAAAGAAGAGAGTATTTGAGAGATATTGAGATATTGTATAGACTAGGGAATTGTTTGATTGCTTGAATATTACGTACGTTACAGCTTTATACACAATAATTGTCACTAACTATCTGCTAGTTACAAATTAGAAAACTTCATATTCCTTCAACATCACGTCATCTTCACTTCCTCTGAGCCATCGCTGCTTCAAGCTCTACAATAATGCTTAAAGCTCGTCTATGAATGACGTTTGATCCTCTAGACTCATATGTTGCAACTGACGTTCTATGGAGTGAGTTAACTATAACATATACAATCCTTCCACTCATGCCCCTTTCAACGTCTTGTTAGCCCTGTTTTAGACACCATCTTCGTTCCCTACCTCCTATTACCCGACAGTGTTACCAACTATCCTCTCGGGTGAACCTCATGGTTCCCGTCTTGAAATTGCATAGGATGTCGTTAATGGTAATTAATGATTACACCCCTAAGACGATGTCGCAGCTTCCCAGTGCAGTCACCGAGGCGTCTATCACAAAGCACACTCCTGCATGCTCCATATCAGCCCATACCTTTAATGGCTGCTCAACCTGAGTCCAAAACATCCTCTAATCGAAGTTCATCAAACTCCTTACAAGCTATAAATACATCGACCAAACATTTTTCTTCCCGTAGAATTTCTTCTTTCTTTCAAAATGGGAGCATTAATCTGGACTTCTTAAAGTGTTTGCTTTTTCTTGCTAGGACACTGACAAAATCTTTACTTGGGAATTATCAGATGTCTAATCAATAAACAAATGGCTAGTTTCTGAGCCCTCAAATACTTGAAAAGAAGAGGGTATGCTCATCATTTTGATTTTAAAGTGTAAAATATTTTCGCAACTTTGTCAAACTCTTATGGCCAATCTATTGCCTGGAAAGTTTTATAATGCACAGGATCGCCTAGCAATCGTATAATGTCTTTCTTTTTTTGGGGAAGATGAGCGTATAATGTTTTTACTTATAATTGTATGAATGAATGTTTTCGGGCATGCTAAACCAAGAATAGTATGATGTTGAGGCAAATGTTTGCCTGAAAATCATTTTTGATGTAGCATTTTCATTTTGATTCACTGTAACATTAACTCACTACAAGAGGAGGAGCCAAACATATTACTAAGAAGCCAATATACAGTGTCATTACAATAACTAGGCTAAAACTTGAGAGCACAGTAGCTCCAAATCTTTGCATTACCTCAAGTAACGTAAAATATGGACTCATGCACCTTTCTGAGGCAATGTTTCAAATGCAGAAACAGTGTTCTCGAACTTAATCCGATGCAAAGGAGCACCACTTTGCTTTATAGCACACGCTGTCTTGTCTTCAAGCGGGCATCGCGCTTTTAACATGGAGAAGACATGGTTATTCAACCTTCTTGCTTTCTTCATTGCCTCCAATAGGGTTTCCCATCCCTTCACAAGAGCATTCAATCATGAAAAATCAACCAAAGAATCACCTCATATTCCAGAATGCATTTTATGATACAGAGCAGAGAAAAATGTTTATGAAACATGGCACAGTGATGTTCTTGAGAGAGTCGAAGAAAATTTGCCATACCTTGAATGGTTGTGCAAGTGATGCAGCCTCCACCTCAGCAACATTGAGGACTTGATATGAAAAATCAAAGAGCTCAAAATGTAGCTGTTGCCCAAGTAAGTATATTACTGTACAACCACCCCAAGCAACAGAATCACCCAGTACTTCATAATTGTTGGATGCTGCTTGAACGGACTCCTCTAGATATCCCTAAAATAGAAGATCATACATTTATAATAATGAAAAGATTACCTAATTTACGTGCTATCTGGCCAGATGAGTTTATTAGCCATGATATACTGGTGATAGGACTTCTTATATTGAATAATTATTCCCAGCTGTTACTTTCCACTGAGTAATACACCTATGCATACAATAAATCCACATCCCCAATCAAAAGGGATGAAGATATAATGCTGTCTTCTGCTTGAAGACATCAAATTTAGTATGAAACTATAAAAAAAATAGTAAGTTTCAAAATTTCACTGTTTAGAAAATTTTGGTAATGACTTGGCCTCTCTTATGCTTAGTTATGCTGTATATTGACTAAAACGGATTAAAATTTCTTTTAGGTACCTAAGTCAAATATACGAAAGAAACAGATGTTAAATGAAATATTTTTGTCAAAGAACCAAGTCTAACTACAAAATAACATTGAAAATAGATCATGAGAGGTTGAGCCTTACAATTTGAAGGCCACTATATATACGGTAGAAATCCTTTGAAGTTGTTATGTCAACGAATCCTGTCTTGGGAGCGGCACTCCATTTACTGCAATACTTATCCAGCGCTGCACTAGTGAAAGCAAGGGCATATTCCAGTACACTGCCAGTATTCATGTTAGCCTTGTACAGGAGATCTGCACACAATGGAAAACAATTATAAACTGAAATCCAGAAAAGAGAAATGGAAAAGTGATAGACTATATGGGATAGCTACAGTTAAGAACTGGAAATATCGTCCTCCAAGACATCAGAAACGTGTTCACATGTTCTTCAATACTTATTTGCGCCCTTACATTCCAGTTTTGATTAACAATACCGTAATCTGGGGTTATTCATGCTGCAATGTATTTACAACTCAGAGAGCAATTTCTTTCCTTTTTATAGAAATTAGATACTTATGGGTGACCTCCAAGTTCCTAATGAAAGAACTGATAACGCTAGCAGGAACTAAATAAAACTGTGCAGGTTTAATTTAAACTTTCTTCCATATAACACATTCTACAGACTTGTCAATTTCTTTAGCATTCACTTTGCAATTTTAAGGAACAAATCAACAAAGTGCTAATGTGTACTCTCAACTGTTCATATTTCCAGAGTCTTCAATAAGTAATCTGAATATGAACTAACCATATGATCAACACAATTAACGGGATTAAGTACTACAAGGCCTCTACGGTAATATTTACTCAAAATACTACATGCAGTATGGAAGTAGTTTCAAGGATTCAAAAATTGTTTTAAACCACTAAGTTGATCCATTGTTAGTGTTTTGCTAATAATAGATTCCTAGTTCTCATCAGTCCTAGAGAGAAGTAATAGTTTGTTACTGCATATTATGTAACTAGTCTGTTTCCATCATGATAAACTTGGTCAACTAAAGCACAATAAACAAAGGGTACCGAGGGACAACGTAACATACCTGCAGCTTCTGCCTGTTTTGACATTGTGTAGAATGAAGTTGGATGTGGACATACAGGGTTGGACACAATTGCACCAGTAGCTGATTTGAAAAGATTGACAATGGGACTATCTCCTCCATATGGAGAATGTAAGATCTGCCCATCTACACCAGAAAGAAAGCCTAACCAAGGGGCTGTTTGCATGAAATGCATGGTATCAATCTCCCTCTGTCAAACACAGAAAACAGCAGAAATTTAACAGAAAAATTTGTTATGCTAGAGGTTTGAAATATAAACCTATAATAAGTTGGAGGATTGACGAGAGCTTTTCGTTTCATTCAATTTATAACAAGATAGAAGGACTTAACTGATATTTTCTCAATAGCATAAGGTTGATCATAAAATGGTTCCCACATGGACATCAGACAGTGGATCCATAAAATAGAGCAGAGACTGAATGATAATACTTGAGGAAGTTCAGGTAAACTGGACAAAAGTTTTATACATGCAACATTATATGGAAAAGTTGCATGAAATAGCAACTTCCCATGCAATATTATACGGAAAAGTTGCATGAAATAGCAACTTCCCATGCTATTGTTTGATTCTTATATAAATAAGGGTAAATTGTTTCAAATATCTTGACCTTTTAACACTTTATCAAATAGATCTCAATTTCACTACGTATCAAGACGTGTGAAAAATATATATTTATATATCCCACTATAACATTTTTAATAATAGAATTTAAGTGCAAATCAATTTCACCATCATGTTCAAACATTTTTAAGACGTCGTATAAGATTTGGCAACATTTGGACAGGTTCTACATTTTCATACTTTTTCAAATTCTCAGACCACAAATTTATAAAAAATCATGTTCTCGTCAAATATTCTTTTCATATTTTACCAACATTGCATTAGATTATTATTAACACTTGTACAAATGTTTAGGTCAAAACTTCAAGTATTAAATTGTTTTAAGAAATAAAAGCTTAACACAATTAAGTTCTCACAATAACTCAGATACATAGGTATATATTTTTATAGGTCATGATATATAGTGTTACAAAATAAAACTTGAGATATATTTTGCTTATAGTTCAAGATATTTGGTATAATTTGCCCTATAAACAAATATTGTTGGGTTAGAAATCATCAAATCCGGAATTTCTCCTAAACAAATTTGCCTATCTTTTGGTAAATGCATTTCCTTTCATTTTCCAGAAAAAAAATCCAGAAATTTAGATACTAACCAATACAATGTCGAGAAGCCCCATCCAGTATAATACACTTCCAATTTCTTTTATTCCTCTAAGAACCTCTGCTTTCAGCTCTGGTTTTGTCCCCCAGTTAAGATTTTCCTTAACTAACCTCATACAACCTGTGCATAATGGGTAGATATTCAACATTTAAGAGGCTAATAATTGCAAGGCATCACAGAATGGTTATAATTTCCAATAGGCAATAGATATTGTGCTTAGCAAAATTCACTTCAGCACAGATGTGGAGTGCAGTTAAAGTAAATAGGACACATAAGAAGCTTAAACAACCACAAGCGGAAGCTTTTATCCAAAATACCCCTTGCAAGCTAGAACAATTGACTTTTTGTCTAACTCACAAAGGGTAAGCAATGAACACTTATAGTACCCAGTAGCCAAGACTGATTCAGATTGTGGCTGCGAATTAAGAGGGGGAGAAATGCTTATAGAATGGAAAGAAGTATGAAGGGAATTTAGGAAGATCTAGACAATGTAGAGCAGAAAGAGATGGTTAAGCAATGATGAAGCACCATTCTCCCCTGTAGTAAATATGTGATGATCTACATTTTCATTAACAATCTTATATAACATGAGTTTGTTACAAGTGATCTAATACTAGTGATCTAATAGCATGTATCAAGTCACCTAATCGCTATTTTAAGATATGTAGAATTTTACATACACAAGAATGATTGAAGAAACAACTTATATAGATTTTGGTCATCAAAGCATGATATATTACCATGGTTCCACTACTATTTCATTAGTGTGGAGGAGTTAAAAAGTAAGTCAAGATCTCTACAATATCTCTGTTATTAGGAGCAAATTCATAGGAATAATTTTTTGTTTTTGTTTAAGGCAGGTTGTTGTAATTCAGTTCAGGAAAATCTCCTTGTAATCAAGGAGATAATCTTGACTAATTTAAGCGTATCTTTTAAGAACCTTGAGGCATTTAAATACCCAACTACAGTAGTCACTTGAATAAGTTTTTGAGAAATAAAACTCTCAATAAACTTCTTCATTGTATCAGAGCAAATCTCAACCAATCCCTATTCCATTCTTGTTATCCAATGACAATAAGTCATCAAATCTGCCATGGCAAGTGAATCTCAAAGAGGCACATCCAACCCACATTCTATCCAAATGGCCATGTCTACCTATTCTATCAATGTTTCTGAAAGAAGTTTGATGTCAATTACAGGGCATAAACTTAATGGCCAAAATTTCTTGTGGTCTAAATCAGTGATGATTTTCATGTGTGGGAAAGGAAAGGAAGGGTTATAGGTGCTGCAATTCAACCGGGGGAAAACAGCCCTGACTATCCAATCTGGAAGATGGAAAATAATCTAGTAATGTCCTAGGCGCTAAATTCCATGACCAATGAAACTGGTGAAAACTTTATATATTACAGAACAGCAAAAGAAATCTGGGAACCAGCCTATGACACATTCAAATAAGGACAATACTTTTGCAGTATTTGAAATTAAAGGGATTCTAGGTGAGCTGAGACAAGGTGAGTCATCAGTCACAGAATATTTCGATCAGCTAATTAAATACTGGCAACAGCTTGATATGTTAGAGGATGTCTCATGGAGCTGGGCAGAGGATGGTAAACAGTACAGGAAGATCCAAGAAAGAGAGAGAGTTTACAATCTTTTATTGGACTAAAACAGGAACTTGATGAGGTTCGTAGACGGATTCTCAGCACTAAGACTTTGCCAAGCATTCTCGAACTCTTCTCATGGAGGACAGCCATATCAATCAGGAGAACAGTTAAATAAGTCAGGCAACAATAATTTTTAGAGACGGAACAATTGCCCATGGTGTGATCGTTGCAAGAAGCCAGGGCATCCAAGAGAAACATGCTGGAAAGTACATGGAAAACAAGCAAATTGGCAGCCTTCCTCTCAATCATTTCAAGCAAGTCATGGGAATATTGCAGCAGCAGAAACTCGAAAATCTGAGGAAACCATTCCATTCAACCAGGAAAAAATAGAAGCTTTGCAAAAAATGATGCAAAGCTCAATCCAAAGTGTACGCAATCCTAATGAAAGCAGTACAGCAACTGTGGCACACAGAGGCAACTCCTACACTTCCCTAAGTGCAAAGAAATACTCTATGCAATGGACTGTTGATTCAAGAGCCTCCGACCACATGACGGGAGATATTACAACATCCAATGAACTAAACCAACCACAAAGGAAACCGCTGTTAGAATTACCGATGGTACATATTCAGAAGTAACCAGCATAGGTTCAGTCACCCTATCAGAAGAAATCAAACTAAAATCAGTTCTATTTGTGCCTAACTTGAACTACAATCTGCTGTCTATTAGTAAACTCACAAAGGATCTTAATTGTGTCACTAAGTTCTATTCCACCTTGTGCGAATTTCAGCCTTTAAGCTCAGTAGGAGGATTGGGAATGCTGAAATGAGTTCAGGTCTCTATTTCCTAAGAACTGAAGCCTCTGGATGTGTTTCACCAAAAGCCTTGCTATGGCATTACAAGTTAGGTCATCCTAGTTTTATGTATTTGAAAAAACTCTTTCCATATCTGATCAGTAAAAATCCATCTTTCTTTCAATGTGAAGTTTGTCAATTATCTAAGCATTCTAGAAGTTCATTTCTTATTCAGCCATACAAGAAATCCCATCCTTTTCATTTGATCCATATTGATATTTGGGGACCATAAGGTAAAGAAACTTTCAGGGCATCACCTAGCTCTTCTTAATGAAGAGAAGCCAGTAGGAGAAATATTTCAGATTTTTCATAAGATGATTGAAAACCAATTTCAAAACAAAGTCCAAATTCTCAAAACTGATAATGCAAGAGAAATATCTCATTCTATTCTTGGGAAATATCTTAGTGAACACGGTATTATTTCATCTTAATTCTTGTGTTGATACACCACAACAAAATGATGTAGCAGAAAGAAAAAACAGACACCTATTAGAAGTTACACGTTCACTAATGTTGACATTTAATTAACCGAATGTCATCTTGCATTCTAAACTTTCAAACTCCATATCAGTCTCTCATCACCACCTATCCCTACATTCGGTTCATGACAAATTTACCTCTAAAAATTTTTGGTTGTACATCCTTTGTCCATACTCATCACCAAAACCGTAGCAAACTTGATCCTAGATCCATTGCGTGTATTTTCCTAAGATATTCATCAAATCAAAGTGGGTATAAATGTTATTCTCCAGTCACAAAAAGATTCTACAACACTATGGATGTTACATTCTTTGAAGAGCAACCATTCTACTCCAAATCCAATATTCAGGGGGGGTGCTCTACAGAGGAATATCACATTTGGTCTATGGATCCTCGTATGCCTAGTCTACAGAGGAATATCAAATCCTACCTGCCTATTGCTCTAAGGAAAGAAAATCGAGTATGTACTTTATATCTGATTGGAAACTTTGTGTCTTATGACAATTTGTCTCCTAACTAAAGGGCATTTACTATTTCTTTGAGCGAAATACAGATTCCTAAAAATATTCAGGAAGCTATAGAACAATCTGGATGGAAGGATGCAGTTATGGAGGAAGTAAATGCTCTAAAAAAGAATCGAACTTGGGACTATACAGAAGTACCTGCTGGAAAGAAAGTAGATGGTTGCAAAGAAAGTATAACACAGATGGAAGTATAACACCTATGGATTGATAGGTAAAGGGAGATATCAAAGACCAGTGGGAAGGCCAATCTACCTCTCACATACTAGACCTGATATAAGTATTGCTGTAGGAATGGTGAGCATGTACATGAATCAGCCAACGGAGAAAACATTTGGAGGCTATTTTTCACATCCTAAGATACTTGAAACAAAGTCCAAGGAAAGATCTTTTCTTTGGGAAATGTACAGATTGAGAAGCAAATATTTAAACCGATGCAGAATGGGCAGGTTCATTAACAGATCGTAGATCTACTACAGGGTACTGCATATATGTCAGGTAATATGATTACATGGAGAAGTGAAAAATAGGCTATAGTTGCAAGGAGTAGCACTGAGGCAGAATTCAGAGCAATGTGTCAGTGCGATTTGTGAAGGAATTTGGCTTAGTAGGATGCTAGACGAACTAAAAATAATTGAACCAATTTTTTTTTCTGTTTAAACCTCCTTAGTTAAAGGCAGGTTGTTGCAATTCAGTTTAGGATAATCTCCTTGTAATCAAGGAGATAATCTTGACTGATCTATGTATATCTTTTAAGAACCGTGAGGAATGCCTTAAGGTTTAGTCATTTGAATAAGTTTTAGTAAAAATAAAACTCTCAATAAACTTCTTCAATTAGCATCTATTACTATTTCATTAGCTATTTTATGTTCTCAATCTAAGCATAAGCTCCTATATATATCCAAAAATTTCCACCCATCGCCCAAAGAAAGACGCGATTGATATTCCTGTTTCCATTTCAAAAAGTCAACCTTGTACAAATAATAGAAAATAGGATAATATATCAAGTATCATGGTATCTCATGTACCTGTGACACCCCCATCAAAAGGAAGCAGCCCAATAGACTTTGGCAATGCTTCTTGTAATCCCATAATCATTGGCTCAAGCGTAGTTAACTGAAAAATGCAAACAGCATAAAATGAGAATAAATACAATCCAAAAGTTCTACATATGAAAACTTGGTGCAAACTTTTATACACCTGTATTTTGAATCAGTTGATACAAGAATGGTGATGAAGATGATAAAGTTAAAGTGAGCCAAATATTTGAAAGGAAATCATAGGCAGCATAAACCAACATTGCAAAAATGCTAAAGGTCAGAAAAAACTACTCAAACACCTTTTAATATAGAAAAGAGATATACTTGTTAACTTACAGAGAGACTAATTCATCATCAAAAAATAACAAACGTAAGTATATATGAAGAAAATGTTGCATTTGTAGTTTCTTCCTTCCAATGATTCCATGTAATATAGAAGGAAAGAGGAAGTTGAGACTATTGAATTTAATAGAGAAGGAAAGACGAAGCTAAGACTACAGGCTCGTCAGATTCTTTAAAATCCAGGTTGCTACCAAAATTGATTACGAAAATAAAGGTTCTCTAGAATCTAAGAAAATTTAACATTCTTATGTTTATCAGCCACGCAAACAAGTCTGTGAAGAAGATCACTTGTGCTGTGGTCGAATTGCTGAAGCACTTCTGGACGAAGTGGCCCACATTCGATTGTTATTAATCACATGTTTTTTAGAGCAATAATGAAAATTTGAAAGGTTTACAAAGTTGAAGATATTAAAGACGACGTGTAGTTAAAAGTTCTCTAACAACCAAATTTAAATGTTCTTCTGTTTACAATCACACAAATAAGTCCGGTGAGAAGCACATATATGCTATGGCAAATTGCTGAAACACTTCTGGACCAACTGACCAACACTTGATAATCACTAATCACATGTCTTCTAGAACACTGATAAATATTTGAAAGGTTGACAAAATTTGAGATGTTAAAGATGACAACTAGTTAAAATCATAACAAGGATAGTTTAGAGAAGCTTTAATATCTAATAAAACAATCCATTAAGAAAAACTTCCACTTCACAAACTTAAAAAAATAGATTCAATATCAGTGATGAACTAGAAAGTCTCAAGTGAAGTATCACAAAATTGACATTAATAATGGATCTGAGGAAGATTCACAAACTAAAAATAACCATTTGGTATGAAAAATCACATGCAATCAACGCAAACTAAAAATGAACGCAAAGGCCATACCTTATTTGATACGTGATCTAATAGAGCTCGAATAAGCCAAGGCAATGACCTTGATCCAAGAAGTCTGACAATAGAAAACATGTGGGGCATTCCAAAGAATCCACCATGAAGACGAGCAAAACTTTGATGTGCAGAATTCAAGTCCTATCAGTGACCATCCATTAAGACATGTATAATCAGAGAGCATAGTAGGAAAACAGAGCCATACCATCAATATCACATTGATAAATTAGTCAATCGCGTTGACTGTCACTGCAGAAGTTACTTACCTGAGTACCACAATAGAAGCTAGGCTTGGCATAAGGAACTGATGGCTTTTGAACAGGTGCACGAGGTACTCTCAATGATCGGACAAAACGTTGAGTAGTATTGCAAAGAATGAAGTTTGGCAGGAAATCACTTTGCATCTCAGACCAAATCTAACAGGCACAAATATGTTAATTGATTTAAAATTGGAGGTAGGAACTAAAAATCTTAATTCTGATCCCTCAATGGTCACGTTCCTATGTTCATTTGAGAAAGAAAGTTATGAAACCTGAGAAGCAAGTCGACTAGAAAAAGAAACAAGAGAGATGTTTTCTTGCATCTCATTCAGCATGAGATTGAACGAGTCTATGGACAGGTCTCTGGAAAGCAACTTGTGAGCAAGCTTCAAAATATCCAACAGTTTTTCTAGTTCCTGCAAGCAAAGAAACTATTTATTTGAAAAGTTTAGAAAAAGAATAAGAAGAACCATTGTTAAATCGTTTAACCTCAAAAACCAAAAAATGGTAAATGCATATACTAATAGGGGTTGAAGTTTTACACTTGGTGGAAATAAAATAAAAAGATTATTTAACACTCAATTTCACATGCAGCCTAGCTTCCAAAGAAAAAGAAAGATATAAGAAAAGGTTAAGCATGTGAGGCAACAAAAGATATAAGAATCAAGAGAATAGATTTATAGTAAGAAATCCAATCTAAAAGTTTAAGCTGGTTGATGAAAAGAAATTTATAAAAACAGACATCAAACTTCATAAATGATTACTATGAGACTTTTTAAGCCATAAAAAAGAAATAGTGGACCAATTCACTTACGACCACCGCGCAAAGATCTTGAGACTCAAAACGATCAAAAAGAAACTCAAGATTGTCTCTGAAAGCTTTATTCATCCGTTCAGCTATCAAGCTTCTTAGATCAATAGTCCTCCCCAGTAACTGTAGACCATAAGAAAACCAAGGCAGTGAGAGCAGACAAACAATCTGATCCACTGATCTTTTTCCTTTTTTTTTTTTACAATTTGCAAGGCACATGAGCAACACAAAAAGAATGGCAATCTATAGGACCAAAAGCAATGAAAGATTTATGGATAAAGTTCTATGTTCAGAAGTAGTGCATATAAACTAATCCCCTACCAAGCTATGTAGTTTCAACAGAAAGATGAATTTGTTCCACCCAATGCCAAATGCTCTAAAAATTTGGAAAAAGGTAAACTAGACCCAAGTAAAACACACACAATGCACAATGAGGCCTTACTCGAGAAGGTGGTAGTAAGAAAACAGAACTTTGTAAGTTTTCAAATTTTCATTTAAATCATAGCCAATACTTGGCAAATGCAGACAAAGGTAAAGTATACAAACAATTGCAACTGTGTGAACCCTAGAACAAAGGACTATCTTTTTACCTTCACTCTAGTCATCTTAAGAAGTGCACTGAATCTCATAGGCTGGACGGTATATTTCTCCCCATTGTCCGAGGAGAAGAGGAACGATGGATCTAGCAGTTTGCTGTACAATTGGAAAATTTATCTGTGCATCAAATGCAGATCTTAGATAATAAAGTAGCACAACAGGGTGGCCAAAAGACATACCTTGCAGCCCAGCTCTTGTAATATGTGAAAATTATCTCACAGAGTTTTGAAACAAATAAA
This sequence comes from Erythroxylum plowmanianum, assembly GCA_025531925.1. Classification (NCBI taxonomy): domain Eukaryota; kingdom Viridiplantae; phylum Streptophyta; class Magnoliopsida; order Malpighiales; family Erythroxylaceae; genus Erythroxylum; species Erythroxylum plowmanianum. The sequence continues at coordinate 27,115,315 of JANVCQ010000003.1, forward strand.
TCGAAACAACAGTCGACCTACATTACCGATAGTCAAATTTTCCATGGTTAGGAAAACGAATGAACAAGTTGCTACAAAAGTAAAGACTATCCCTTATTTCCAAGAATAGAGCTATTATACATAAATTTAAGTACATAGCATGTCATCTTTACTTACCCTTTGATTACATGAATAACAAGATTCTGTGATTTAGACATTTCAGTCAAGCAACTTTTTCAGAAAATAAATGACAACTATTAAAAAAGTTTTTGATGTTTAGGCATCACTTAATTAATCTCGAGAAAAATGCTAGCCAAAGTAAAAATGGATTTGCATACACAAAGCCATTGATTGAGCATTGACATTTGACAAGTTCATTAAGATTATCCATGAATCGAGCAAAAGTATGCAGCATAAATGTGCATTTTGTCAATCTTCAAATAAATAAACAAGCTACAGAGAAATTTTACAAATTACAAAAGGTTGTATGGAAGAGAAAAAGAAAGAAACTGAGGCTGAGGCTGAGGCTGAGAGGTCAATGGACTAAGGAGACAAATTCAAAGGCTAAGAATTGAATGACGGTGTGCAATGCAGCATCCATTTACCAATGAAAGATTGAAAATTATAAAAGAAAAGGTGTGGATGACCATACAAATTCAAGGAAGTAACTACTCAACAAAAAGGCACCTCGAGAAGGATATTGTAAAAATAACATAAACCATAACGAGTAGAACGAAAGGGAAACACAAGATTTAAATGGTTGACCACAAGTGCTACAAAGACAACAAGGGTAAGAGTGGCATTAACCAAGATTCACCATCTATTCATAATAATTAAACAATAGAATCTAAAATAATACACAGGCTAATAGTATTCTACAATAAGATGCCCAAACTATTCTGGGACAGGATATTTTAGGAAATATTCCTATATACGTACAAAAAATTTCTATACAGGATATGCAACATAATATCAAAAAAAAAAATAATACTAAAACATAATACATCTGTAAAATCTTCAACAAATATATTTGGGACTAAGATGGAGACTACTACTTGTTTGAAGCTCTACATAAGATTATGCCTTCCTGCAGGAAATGTCAAAATTTACATTCCTTCTCAAGGCTGAAAATAACATACCTCAGCCTCAATCTCATCATAGAGGAAACGCTGCCTCAGTACAACCAGAGCTTGCTGAGCTGAATCATTATAGATATCAAATGGCATCAGAACACTTTCAAGAAGTCCTGCATTTTGTGACTCAAGCACATGATCCACCAGCATCCATGGAAGAGAGCATTCAATTGGAAACTATACATAGGTCAATAGAAATTTCCCCACAAGTGAGGAAAGCATTCAGTGAGCAGCAGAAACAAAAGGGTAAAAATGATCAAAGTTCCAAGTTTATTAATTATCACAAACCACAACAAATAGTAGATATGTGAATCTTATACCCAACAATCAGTAGTGGTAAAGAAAAAAAAACATAAGACACAATTAAGTATTATTTCATGCCTTTTACCTGAATAACACGTGAAGACTCCAAGTAAAACTCCCTAAACCATAAGAAACCTAGATCCGTCAAAGTAGCAATAGTCACTGCAAACATGATTACTCCAATGTTAAACTTCATCACAGTGATGATTATGTAAGATTTGGCACAAGACAAAAAACGAGGTAGAGAGATTCAGGGAGAAAGATATTACATAGTTCTAGTACTAAATAAAACCTAAAGGGAGGTGACAGTACTACTGGCCAAAATGGACAGTCAATAGATTTAGGATTAGTTGTTAAAGAACAGGGCACCAATAAGATAACCAGATACCAAAGACTCAGATCCTGTAGAAACCATGAATAATGAAACTTATATATTCGGGAAGTGTATTGAGCAGTCAAACAATGCAGAAAACCACATGATTGTTACCAAAATGGCACTTGTACTCGAAAAAGATAGGTAGATTAACAAACAATAGAGTAATCACTGCAGTTAGCATACATTCATAGAGAAGCCAATCGGCACATTAGGAGCAATTATTTGAAAGAAATGGTCATTTCCATTGATCTAGTAAACATTCTTATTGTAATTAGATGGCATCCTTTGTATACAACTGTACGTTGTGTCAATATTTAGGTACTAGTCATGTCCATAAGCTGATTACTGACTACAAATGCCAAAGTCATGTTAAGGTTACACCAGATCTCTGTAACTGAGTTGGTAAGGAAAACAATTCTCTTGTGGATATGTTATTTTACGAAACATTTTGCATGAATGTGAAGATAGCTGAAACAAATCATTTTCTATCTAATTTGCTCTTGCATCATAGTTGATGATGAAATTGCAAAATAGATGTTAGTTCATTGTATGAACAAAGCAGTTTAGTAAATAAACTTACCCGAATAGTCCAATATATGCAGGAAGAAACTAAGTTTGTAGAAAAAGTTCTCCAACTGCTTCAAATCATTTACTGGGATCTCAGAACCACTATTGCCAAAAAGCCCTCCAGGCTTCCTAAGATTACCGCCAGATACTACTTCATATATCAGGAATTGCAAGCAATGAACCTGAATACAAAGGGTAAAAATATTTCAGAATCACATTCCCACATGTAGTTATGCAAGTATTGATTGTATCATAGTCTTGAAAGCTCATCTGTTAAAATCATAAAACAGATTGAAAATATTGTATACGAGTGCATGTGGGATTCTAAGTACAATATAAATTTGTGTTACAAGTTAAATTCCACTTTCTGCATCGAAGAATTTGACGAAATGCAAGAATGGTTGCATTGATGAATTCTTGCATTAAGAGACCCATTGATCATAATTGTTCTCATAAGCAAACCTATGATTTTAATTTGATACCGGGGGCCATAATGGTTTGAAATTTGCTCAAATAGGTCTAACCATTACTCAAACTAAAAACCAAACATAGTTAATGCACATAAAAAAAAATCAATAACATGAAAATCTCTGAAGACATATTTTGCTATTCTAACCAAAATGTGCATGCTTAATGAGCTGCACTGTACTCTGGCAACGTTTCCCTGTACAAGTATATATCTTTAAAGGACAATAATTAACCCCATAAGAATATTGACTATGTCAAACGGCACTATCAAAGAACATACCACCCCATTGTATCTTTTATTAATAATTGCACTAGAATGACATGGATTTTTTGTTAAAAAATAAAACATATGTGAATAACATTGTCCCTAGTTTTCATTGTATGATGCAAAATCAGTTTGGCATTAGAATTAAGAGATTTCTATCTGATAATGCAAGAAATTACTTAGCCACACCTTGTCATCATATTTTCGTAAGGCATTATTCATGAATCATCTTGTATTCATACGCCACAACGAGATGGTGTGACTGAAAGGAAAAATGGTCATCTTACTATTGCCAAAGAACTTCTTTGTCATCACCATCTACAAACAGAAAGATATCAACTAATTGCTAAAACTCACAGAAATTAGGAATTGCAGGCTGCTTGAATTTTGAAGCCAGGCCTGTAATGCTAGTATATGTTATGAAAAAGGGCTTGGAGTTTATAAAAGAAATAAGGGAGGGAAAATCACTCAACCACAAGCTTTAATTTGGTAGAATGAAGAATGGGAGTTCATGGGATAATGAGGACAAAAGGCTTAAATTTAATTTATTCTAGGTTTTGTTTATATAAGGAGTAATAATAAGATAGATATAGTGTTTTAGTTTGTTTAGGACTTAAGCTTATTTAATATAGAGAATCCTACTCGGTAGACTAGGGTCCAATTTTATTTTGGATATCTTAATAGGGAATACCTTTACTAGGATAATGGTTCCAAGGCAGGACATGTCAGGAACTCTAAAGGAAATTCTAGAGACAAGACAATGGATGCAAAATCTTGTGTTCGACAGAATTGGGAATGGAAAAAACACGTCTTTTTGGTATGATAAATGGCATTGTAAAGTTGCCCTTTATAAGGTGGAGGAGGTACAGCCCTTGAAATTGGTGGTGAATCCAGAAACTAAGGTAAGTATGATAATTAGTAATAATCAGTGGATATGGCCCTTACATAATAATAGAAGTGCCAGCCTCATAATGGAAGAGTTGCCAAGATGCTAGGAAAGAGAGCAAGATGAAATTCAGTGGCTAGCAGATAACTCAAGTTCAGCACAAAAGCCTGCAAAACACTTTTACAAACTACACAGAGCATAAGGTGGGTGGGCAGCCTTAGTATGGTATAGTGACATCAATCCAGCTCACTCATTCATCTTATGGATGGGAAGCAATGGAGGGTTGCTTACGAGAGATAAGATCAAGTTCTCCATTAACACTTTGAACTGTGAGTTATGTAATACTAAACTGGAGAATCTAGAACACCTGATGATTAGATGCAGGTTTATCAGACGAGTCTGGGGCAGGATACAGCTTATTCTCAACATGGACAAACCAATGGATTCTTGGAGTGAAACTATTACTTGGCTGGGGAAACTTATAGTACATAATGCGGCTGATCTCAAAGCAATCAAGTTAAGTTAGGCAGCCTTAGTGTACTGCATATGGAAAGAGCGTAATTGCAGAGTTTTCAAACAAGAAAGTAGCAGAAGTGACCTGGTTTTTCAGGACATTTTCCTCTACTGCAGATTGGCCATGTTAGCAAGCTGAATAACTACAAATCTGACAAGCAGCATGAATAGCAGATGGGGATTGGAGTAATACTAGTTTATGTGGTCTCACAAGTGTCCCTTTGATTTCAAGATATAGACAGTTACTAGGAACCGTAACTCTCCATAATCTATATCTTTTGGATAATTCTAGACTTTTTGTACTCTAGATTGTAGATATATTTATATAATGAAATTTGTTGATTTTCGAGAAAAACAAAAGAACTTCTGTATATATGTGGACTCAGCCCTTCAATAAAGCAAGCCTGAATTTCCAGCAACCATCATCATCATCATCATCATCATCACCCTGTCTAAAATCCCGCAATGAAGCAGGGTCTGGGGAGGTTTGATAGTACGCAGCCTTATCCCTACATAGTAGAGAGGCTGTTTCCGGTGGACCCGCATGCAAATGAGACAATATAAGAATGATGTGGTATACATAAACAATAAAAAAAAAAAAAGATGGGAATACCTGAAGGAAGATAGATCTACGAGAACCTAGTATTATATAAAGTCCATCCCTCTTTGTCACTCACCAAGTAAGGGGATTGGGTAACTGGAACAGTTA
>JANVCQ010000003.1:27138402-27160043 GCA_025531925.1 Erythroxylum plowmanianum
AGAAACCTAAGCCTTTTAATGCTGGAAATCAGTTACTGCGTCTATTATAGACGTGTCCCACAAAAGAGTCCATAACAACAAACTTTCCCATACTCCCACTGAGCAACAAACTCCAATGGTACACTTCCTCCTGAAGGTCACCATGTACGAAGGCATTTTTGATGTCTAACTGATGTACAAGCTAATCATGAGTAGTTGTCATAGAAATAAATAAATGAATAGATTTCAATTTTGCAACAAAAGAGAGAGTATCAAAATAATCCACACCATAAGTTTGAGCATAGCCTTTTGACACAAGTCATGTTTTAAGTCAAGCATGGATAAATCAGGGTTGATTTGACTACAAACAATTTTTGGGGGAGTGAAAGAATCAAGCGAGGCAACAAAAGAACAAGAAGACAAAGACATGTGATCATAAGAATCAAAATAATTAATAGGATAAGTACACTAAGGTTTAACTTTACGAAGAATAATTGAGAGATCTGGGTCATCAAATATTGGATCATATATCAAATAAGGGACAGGTACCAAACCTGTATCAAGAAGACCAATCATCTATAATAGACCATGTGAATAGGCAGTTGTGGTTTCATATGAGTATCATGTGTAGGGTAATGTTAGTGGTCTGATATAAGATCTTATAAACTAAAAAATCATCCTCCTACTTGTCAGAAATAGAAGTATGAAAGAAAGGAATGTGTTCCAAAAAAGTAAAATCAGCTGACAAAAAACATTGTTAAGATTAGGATAGTAGCACTGACACCATTATGTAGACAAGTAGCCCAAGAGAATATATTTTAAAGATTTGGGATCTAATTTAGTGACTTGAGCGTGCACATCATGAATAAAACAAGTAATACCAAATATTTATGGCCTAATAATGAACAACAGGTAGAAAAAAGAATATTATAAGTAATCTCACCACGAAGAACAAATGAAAGTATGTGGTTGATCAAAAAAGTTGTGGAGACTGCATCAACCCAAAATTGTTTAAGAACATAGATTTGGAATAAGAGTGCTCTGTTGATTTTGAGATGTAAATTTTTTCTTTCAGCTACACAGTTTTGAAATGGTCTGTCAACACATGAAGATTGTTGAAGAATAGCATTCTGGATCATATAGGTTTGGAATGAAGACTACCCTTCTAGAAGAATGCTATTATAGAATCCCTTTCTTTTGCAAGCCCAAGCATCTTTTCTAATAACCCGATCCTAAAATACAAAAGTAGCATAAGAAATTGCAAGAAAGTTCAATTCTTTTTAATGGGTAAGAGATTGGCAGACAATTTGGGAATATGTAGCACAATTTTCAGAAGAGGGTTAGTAACTAAAGGAATTGTTCCTTGACCTATAATACTAGTAAAGGAGGCAAGTAGGTTCAAGATAGAGGAAAAGGAAGTAATGGATTAACAGTGCTAGAACCAATAATAAAGAAAGTAGATCTATCAACTAAAGTAATATAAGAGGCACATGAGTGTCTCTGGAATTTAGAGAAAGATTAGAATTACCTATCATGTGAGGACTCAATAACCTATCACGAGGAAGAGGAAAGACACATGTTAGCAATAGCAATGATAAGGTGAAATAAACTTTTTAACACTTCTTGGTACTGGGTTAATTTAGCAAATTCATCTGCGAAAGCTATAATTGTCTTCTTAGTGGATGAGCTAGGCATAATAGTAGCTACAATATGCAAAATGAGATTTATGAGTTTTATTTTGTAACTTCCGACACATGCATCTCATATGAACCAACTCATGACAGTATTGACAAATAATTCATGCACCCTAATTCCTATTACCCCAATTGTATGTCTCTCATCTATTATTATTCATATAAGATAACTTCATATTGCCAAATTCATTATTTCGACTAACAAAATCACCAAGAATCTTGAGTATTAGGAGCAATAAATGCATTGAAATCTATGTGAAGTATACAAGTAAAGATCTTACGCAAGTAGGAAATTTCGGCTCTTGAGAGAATTTGAGACTTAGCAATCTCAAACTATTGGTTCAGATCAACCAAAAAGATCATTACTGACATTTACCCCACTGAGCTTGCTGAACTATGGCATAAGGACTAAAAGATAGCAAGAAATTTAATTCTTCATAGGTCTTTTTGAAATTCATAAAATATGCTTGAAGAGACTGATCTTATTGTTCAACATGATATAAACCCTTACACACTTCGAAAAATATAGGAAATATTTCCTTTTTCAAAATACAAAAATTCTAAGAATTCCATCAAATTCTTTGACATACACCCTTACACACTTCAAAAAATATAGGAAATATTTCCTTTTTCAAAATACAAAAATTCTAAGAATTCCATCAAATTCTTTGACATACAATCGTTAATCAAATTGGTGTCCTTGTTGTCAATAAAATTCTAATTCGTAAGAATAATTGAGCATCACCTTGCAAATATTCCTTGCGATTATGGTTTGATGGTGGATCATCAATGAGGTGGTCTTTAGAAATGCTCCATAGGTAAATTAGAATTGTCTTACACCAATCCATATAATTGATGAGACTAGTCAACTTACATTATGTGATCTTACATATCACATGAATGACACCAGTCACAGCCAAATTTTTTTGTTCATCATTCATATAGGGACAAGGCATGCATGTCAAGGTGTTGAGGAAAGTAGACAAACATTTGTAGCGGGAGAGGCAATGTCAAAGGAGTTGATTGTAGGTGTAGCTCCGTGGCACGCACAACCACGTGCCAACAAGTGGGTGAGGAGATAGAATCTTCAAGTGACGCATAAGGTTGGTTAGCTGTTGATGCTCCAAGTTCTTGCCGACGAGGACAGTGAATGGTCATTTGGAACGGATGACCCAAAAAATTTTAAGCTTACACTCACTAGACAAAACTAAAGCAGAAGAAGAAAAGGTAGACCCCACCTCTATCAATGGGTAAAATGGAAGTTAAAAAGAATCAAATACCAAGATTGGCTCTAATACAATGTAAACTATAGAGCGAAATATTTTTGTATTCATAAGAGTATAGCTACAAATATATACTAGCTAATCAACAACTAGTTGGGTAAGAAGATCTTCATAATCAAGCCTTAAGATATTCTAACAATTACACAAATCTTTACAATATGTAATAAACTACATGCAATTCAAGTCATCACAAATACACAGTAGCAACATAGTAAAAAAAAATTGTAACGCTTAATCACAAGTTTTTCCTTTCCTACGCTACGAAGTAATACACTTGAAAGAACTCCAGTAGCGATCAAATGTCATTTATCCAACTTTCAAGTATTTCAAACACATAATGCACATCATAAGATACCAACAATGAGACAATAAGTATTGCATATATTAACGTTAATATATAACCCAATCTCTAAGGCCTACCAATAACTTAAGATTTTGAATTGAACGATTTTCCCACAACATATATCTTAGCAAAAATGTCAATACATCAAAAGAACAATTTTCCTTGATTGAGAAATTGTCTTATAATAGGACATTAAATGTACCAAATAATCAACTGATAAGTTTAGCATAAAACTTGACAAACGTCATAAATAAAATTTGTTTTGAGATTTTCTACTATGTTCAAGGAATTACAACTTACGCGTAAGTTCTAACATCTGGCTGCAATCGTTTGTGATCTTCAACCATCATCCCAAGCAACTCAGCAACATCTTGCACCCTACATTTCATGTCAACATCACAAGATTATGAATCCCAATTGAGACTACAGAAAAGTTAAAATCAACCAAACCTCCAAACAACAGTCTCTTCTACGAATGTTAGGATAAGCTAAACTATAATGTCAAGAAGAAAAAACAAGTGAACAAGAATCTAAAGCACTGAATTTGGTTAATAGCTCAATAGGAATTATACCTCAAGATGAAAATGCAAGTCAATATCAAGAATAAAACTCAAAGAAATTGGCTTACAGAACATGGAATGCCATCATTGTTCATAAGATGACAGAATAATATAGGTATAGACATGGCCATTTATTGATGCATGAGAAAATCTACCTGTCGTAGGATTCAGCTCTTGTATAAGCTTGGATGACCCAATTGTATGTCTCAGTATTGGGTTTCATATAGTCTGTCATGCAAAAACAGTTTTCAGAATCAAAGAAACTTCCAAATAATGAATACAACAAAAAGTGGTTCAGATTCAACAATCATAAAACCACTGTAGCAAATTACTGAATGTGTAATTGATAAGCAGTAAGCAGCTCATAATATTTGGCTGAGTTGGACACTGTTACAACAACCTATTAGACATTTAGACTACTGTTTCACGGAACAGGATGATGAACTTCTCATAAATTGGCATAATGATTAAGTAACCATCATGAAAGGATTTCAGGAAAATACAAGTACAAGCAAACAAGTAATTGATGAGGCTCATGTCATTCCCCATGGCACTGGCAAACTTCATTATGTTTGGGCCTGCCATCTTTTAGATCATATGACTCATTTTTAGAATAGATATATACAATAGGTTCAACATCCACAAGGCAAGACTCAACTGTAGATCTACTTAGGCTGCTTCATAGAAGCTCTCCCAATTTCACAAAGGAAATAGCTTCTTCAGATAAGCTATGCAATGAGCTAAAAAGGAATAACTTAATCCCACAAAGAACCAGAGTTTATGAGTGTTGAACCTTCTCCTCCATATTCCATGTTCTCAAATGTAGCAAAAGCTATTTCAGGTATACCGCAAGTAGCCTAAATAAAGAAATATAGAGTGAGTTTGGTGTAGGAATCACAAGAGCAAAACTACGCATATCTATCAAAGAAGCAGTTACAAACAATGCGGGCAAGATACAGTACTCGTAATAGCATCTATATGCAGCAGTTGAAGTCACATGTTAGATCTTCAAATAGGGAGACAAACCAGCCATGAATTTGCAGGTTCAAGTAACAGCAAAGATGAGATACAATGCCATGTAAAGAAGTTAGATGGCTGACCTGCACACTAAGAAGACAGTTGAAATGAAAGGTTGTAGCCATACGGCCGGCTGCTTCCATTTCATACGCAATTTCAAGTGCATTGGAATGATCTCCGACTTTGCAATCCGCCTCAATTAAAAGATCATAAAGTTCGTCTGTAGCCCTCAGCCCGCCTTTAGCACCCTTCAAGAAGACATTATTTGCATCCTCCAAGTAATTTTGCTTAACAAGCACCTCTGGGGCAAGTTGTACAACAATACACAGACTATATCAACCAATTTTTTATTATTTTTACCAATCAGAAATTTAGGAAAAAGTCCAACTCATTGTTTTTTGGTTACCAACAAGGACAATCCAAGCTTGGCGGATATCGTAATTCAACTTCTCCATTGCAGCGAGAATCTCGAAACCTCTAATGGCATGGCCTTTGGATCCAAACAAGCGAATTAGCACAATGAACGTCTCGTGGAGAGGCGTAAGACCTGCACTCAACTCTCTTCTCAACGACTGCATCTGTATGCGCACATACAGCAATACATACATTGCTTTAAGAATGTTTTCTTAAAATGCTAAAACAAAATAAGTGGAGTCGTACCGCGCCTTCATGATCACCGGCGAGAGCATGAGCGGCCACAAGGCCGTGGAAGGAGCGAGGACCGGGGGTCAGTCCCGCGGCGATCATATCGTACATAACCTCGGACACACCTTCGGAATCTCGATTTCTGGTTCGCTCCATGAGTTCCTCCATGAAGCTGAAGCGGAGGCTTTTCTCAAGAGCGGAGATGGAGTCATCATCGGCCTTCTTCCGTTGAAAAAGCTGCTTTCTTCTTCTGGACTTCTTTTTTGTCGAAAGAATGGCGGCGCTCGCTACGGCGCTGCAGGAGGAGGAGAAGGAAGAGTAGGAAGAGTTTGGGTTGAAGAGCAGACGAGAACAGGAGGGAAAGAGTAAGGACATTTCCATTCTTGGATAAGAGAAGAAAAAGCAGCCTGGTTATCGAGATTCTTACTAATGTGATGCTCACGTGAGCTCACACGTGCCTATGCTTTTATTTGTTTTAGAAATTTTCATCTAATTATTAGGCATAAGTGGTTTTTTTTAATGTTGCGAATATCGTATCGGACTTGATAGTGTATTGAATTTTGTTACAGTACTGTACTGATACTTGTCAATACTGGGCATTGTTTTGGGTCATTTTTAAATTTATGAAATTGCCCCTGAGTTTTTCTAAAAATTGCAAAATTGTTCATTGTCATATGATACAGTTATATTGTATACTTTATAAATTTACATCAACTATGTCTCCAAAAATCATAATAATAAATAATAATCATAATTAATGTGAAATGACAATAATTTTCAGATATTTCACATATAAATAATTACCATAATTAATATGAAAAATGACAATCATCATCATATAAATATAAAATTAAGAACCATATAAAATATTTAAAATATTACAATTCAATTTTTATCATATAATAAATAATCATTATATCAAAACATCCGATAAAAAGAATAGTAAATATCCTTAACTCTCAAACCATTACAATTTACAAGAAGAAGAAGTCAAACTTGAAACAAAAATATTTACAATTACATTACATATATAAAATTTAACATACACATCAAATATAAGTAAAAGTAAAAAAAAGAGGAAAAACAAAAACTTTGGGACGAAATTCATTCATTTACGAGAGGATACCTGCTATAACTGCATTGACTCCAATTATCATTTGATACAAAATTCTTATTATTGAGAGGGGCTTCTTCATCGTTATCATCATTCAAATTCAATGCACCAAACAACATGTCAAAGCTTTCTCATCCAAGATTATTTTTCAAGTCATTCATCTACCAAATCTGATCCCTCAAAAACTCAATCCGTCAAAAGATCGATATTTTCAATGAAAATTGGATTTGTTGAACTATTTGTGTTATTAAGACTCTTAATAAACAATAAAATTTAATTATTAGAAAATTATAAGAAATTAACAATGATAATAATGTACCTTTCTCGAAGCTTTAAGTTGTAACGAATAAAAACTAAGCTATTCAACCTCTTATGCTCCATTCTATTTCTTTTCTTAGAATGGATAAATTCAAATATACTTCACATTCATTCACAACCTATTATACTCACATATTGACTTAAAATCTGAATTGCAAACCTTTACAATTCTGGAATACTATTTCTGAATTGATCCCACCAAGAAATTGTAAGTCTTAAAATAACAAAAGTAGCATTATAAACAAAATAAAATGATAATTAATTTTCTACAATTAAGAAAAAGGAAACAACTAATAGTGGAGAAAGTTTTTCTCTTTGTTGAATAGCAATTGACATTCTAAAATCTCCAGAATGCGCCTTATAAAGTTCCATTTGTGAGCTCAAGAGAGTTTGCATCATGTTATGCTTAACAACTGTTGTAATAGTTAATAGCAATCCTCTATTAACTTTAAATAGCAATCCTCTATTAACTTCAGCTTTCTTTGTAACATCTCGTTCCTATGTTAAGAATTAAAACCTAAAAATACAGTACATGTGATATCAATGAGAGATTAATAAAAATGTATTTTTTCATGCTCATGCCTGTTGATAGCATACACGCATGTGAATTTGAATTTTACACACATTAAAATAGCTGTGCATGCATTCATTGACGTTCCGAGTATAATTGACTTATATATGTAAAAGGTGATTTTATCGAGAATTGTGGTTTATGTGTACTGAAAATTTAATTAGAAAGTGTGTTTAGTGCTTTTGAATTTTTGGTGAATTTTAGGAATGAATTCTGAAAATGTTGAATATTATTAGACTAGGAAAAATGCTACTTGGTGAGTAAATGGATGGAAGCAAATAGAAATAAGAAACAAAATGATATTGGAGAAGAGGAGTAAAGTATATCAAGTTAAAGTGAATGAGAATTTGATATTACGAGAGCAAATAATGCTAACAATGAAATGACAAGTAATTGAGTTATAAAATGCGAATGTGGATATAGTGTGAAATTGATAATATACTCGGGATTGTCATTAAGCATGCATTGTACATATGTGTGTGTGTGTGTGTGTGTGTGTGTGTGTGTGCATAAATAAATGCTTATAATTGTGCAAAGTTATTAATGTGTGTGTGCAATATGTATATTGCATAATTGGGATGTGCAAGATAAACATCTGCATTCAGACTTTTCTGGAACTTGAAAGTAAATGCTAATCCGGAGCATACTGTGAGTCGACCTAGATGGTCTCATTTTATTGTTGTTCTGATTTTAATTTCTACATTGAATGACTATGGTTATGATTATTATGCAATGCGAATATAATTGATATGAATGTGATCTGCTTATGTTGAATGCTAGACCAAGGTCTGATGATGAACGTGAAAGTGATTGTGAATCTAAAATCATGTGACTGATTGAAAATATACGAATGTGATGCATTCCATTACATGAATGCATGAAATATAAACTCAGTTGTGACCGGAGTAGCTACAAAAAAAGAGCTTAAAGCTCAAATTATGAAAAAGAGCTTAAAGCTCAAATTGTGAAAAAGAGCTCAAAGCTCAGAAAGTGTATAAGAGCCAAAGGCTCACTATGTAAAATGAGCCCTATATTCCTAACGAATACGGGACAGTTATCAATGAGCCTAGTATCTACAATGGATATGAGATAGTTATAGGCACTCAGTCACAACAAAGTAATAAATTGAAAGTGAATCTTACGTGCACTGTATATGCATGATATGAATGATTATAATGGTTTGAATGACTTCTGAATGTGATATGTGTTGAATGTAAAATATGAAATGATTGATCAAGTGTATGTGATTCAATACGAGTATTAAAGAAATGATGTGAATTATGTGAATATGTGAATTATATGTGTTATGTGATTAAATGAGCCATCAAGAATGGTCACTCACTGAGTTTGCAAAATTTACCCAAAATTTGCAATATTTTTCGAGCTCAAAAGAGTTACCCCATTAGGCTAACGAGAGTATAGTCACCGCCTTCAAATAAGAGATAGAGGTTGGGATCAGTTCACGTCTGCATTTGTATTTCTTTATTGTTGTACCAAATTGAGTCTTCCGCAATTACTGTATCTTGTATATTTGAATGTTTCTTTATGTATTAACTTCCAAAATTAGGAAATGTTTTGTAAATGAAATCGATCAAAGTGTAATAATAATTGTGATTTTTGTATGATAAATTTTTAAAAAATTGTACTGAGTTTCAAGTGTTTGACTGTTTTAGCATGCTAGTCTTGCAGGGTACGCACTCAGACATCACTTAGGATGTCGGGTACGTGTGTTGCAAGAGTGGGATGTTTCATTCTTACTAAAATTTGGTCTGAAATAGACACTAGGAATCAAAAACATCATAGCTATAAATAATGGAAAAAAAGTTATCTTTCTCATCTCTCATTGGTGATTGCAAGATACGGTGAGTACAAAAAAGGCCTATTTTTTAGATTGGCTTGATTACTTCCTTCGCTCTCTTCATGGCACAAAAAAACTCATTGTTAGCTTTTCTTCATTATCAGCCAAGCAAAGTACCTTCACCAAAGGCTCACAAATTCGAATAACAAATTGACATTAAAATCAAAATTCTCTATCTTCTAGTATAATTATGGAAACCTCCACTCTAGTATTAAACCTAGCATGTTAAGAAGTAATTCACTTATCACTTATAAAAATTTGTCTTAACTCTTTCTTCATCATAACAAAAAACTGATAAGAAATTTGTTGCAAATTTTGTCACAGCAGGATGACACAAATTCCTATCATTGGTAAATTCCTTTCTTATTAAATTCAATACTCAAATACGATTATAGATAAACTTGGTTACCTTTTTAGTTTTCTACACAGTCTCATCAATAATAGGAAAATACCTAAGATCCCATATATTCTCTAGCAATAGGTCAATACAATGTGCAACACATGGAGTCCAAGAAAAAGAATTATACTTATTCTGCAACCTTCTTCCTATCACTTTACAAGTGGAATCATTGTTAGTAATAAATTGAACAATGTTTTCTGGCCCTACTTCATTTACGATTTCATCAAATATTTCAAACAAAGTATCAGTTTTTCTAATAAGGTCAGATGTATCAATAGATTTTAAAAACATTGAGCCATTGGTAGAATAAACCAAAAAATTAATAATAAGCTCTTGTCTCCTATTTATCTAGCCATCACACATGATTGAACACCCATAAGTAGCCTAATTCACTCTTCTTTTCGTCAAATAACTTCTAATTTCAAAAATAAAGCAACTCAAAAGTTTACCTCTGAAGTCATCAATTGAAGGAGCTTTGTATCACTGACTATAAAAGGTTATAGCATCCACCATAGGCCAATAATAATACGACTGGGAAGCATTGAATGATGAACCTATATCATACCACCATCTAACTACTGTTATATCTACATTTTGAGTCACATATCTTGATTGCATAACACTACGAATTGAAGGTTGGGCTCTAGGAGTTGTTCGTGGTGTAAAAAACTAGTCACATGCCTTCTTTTTTTTCCTAACATCAGGTTCAGGTGCTTTTTGTTAGACTTTGGATGGAACATTACCACAACCACAACCACCTTCAACATTTTCACAATCACTACGAAAACTGGCAAACGAACTTCCAATACCAATTTCAAAATTTAACCTTTCCCTTCTTTCACATGTTGATATTCTTCAAGCAATGTTTTCATTTGTCACTTCACATCATGACTTACTTTTTTACAGGATTCCACATCTCCTTTAACCCCAGCTAAATGATTCTTTAATCAGACGATTCCTCCACTTTTCAAATGTTTGTTACAAAACAAAAAAATAGTATAGTTCCTTATATCGGGAATCAATGCAGCATGAGCCCAAGCTGAATCATTGTATCTTCCTGAAATAGTTTGATCATGATTACTTGAACTTTCTTCTATGTATTTGTAAAAATAAATGAGTGATATATTAAAATAAATAACATATAATTTCATTATACAATAAACATGTCCATCTTATATAATATAACTCATTTTGTATGATTACATCATACACAATTCAATTTCATCCAACACAATTCACTATAAGTCAAAAACTAATAATTCAATTATTTAACATACATAATTACACAAAACATACTTGACAATTTCCATTTCTAACAATCACAAAACATATATAAACAATTTTTATTTCCAATAATTTTCGTTTCCAAATTCCAACTATTTCATTTCTAATATTTTCCAATAATTTCAATTCAACAATTGCAAAACATACATAAACAATTTCCACTTCTAACAATTTTCAACAATTCTATTTCTAACAATTTCGAACAATTTCAATTCAAAGTTTCAAAAATCACAAAACATACATAAACAATTTCAATTCAAACATCACAAAACATACATAAATAATTTACATTTCTAACAATCACAAAACATACATAAATAATTCTCATTTCCAACAATTTTCAACAATTTCCATTTCTAATAATAACAAAACATACATAAAACAATTTCTATTCCCAACAATCACAAAACATACATAAACAATTCTCATTTCTAATAATTTTCAACAATTTCCATTTTCAATAATCACAAAACATACATAAAACAATTTCCATTTCTAACAATCATAAAACATACATAAACAATTTTCCAACATTTTTCAATAATTTTCATTTCCAATAATCACAAAACATAATAAAATTATTTACATTTTCAACAATCACAAAACATTCATAAACAACTTGATTTTATAACAATGTTCATTTCCATTAATCACAAAACACATATAAATTAATTTCTATTAATTTCTATTTCCAACAATCACAAAACATATTTAAATAATTTCCATTTCCAACAATTTTCAACAATTTCAATTCAACAATTGCAAAACATACATAAACAATTTCCATTTTCATCAATTTCTAAATTTGCAGTCAATAATTTTAATAAACTTGTAACAATTATATAGTTAACACATTAATTATGTAATTTAAAATATGTGACAAGCTATAATTGAAAGTCAAACCATAGATTGGATCTATCTAATATTAGTAAACCCACACGTCTTCGTCTTCCTACCAATAACTCTAAAGTATAAGAAAGAGTTATTAAAAAAATTGTTTAATCATAATTAAAATGTGTTACTCAATGCATGTAACATTTAATTTTTTGTAAACTCATAATTTTATTAGGCAACAATCAAAATCGATTCTAATTATGTTTTACTAAAATTTGTTTAGATTTTAACTTTTTTTATTAAGTTTAAGTCTATTATTTTAACTGGTTTAAACTTTAAACTTCATAACTTAATTGTAAAAGTAATTATATTAAATATTTTAATCTCATATAAATAAAGGTGTAATGTAATTATCTTATAAACATAAGATAAGATATAAATGTAAATATGTCACATAATTTAGCATGCCAATCTAAATTTTTTTTATGTCAACTCTAAATTAACCTTATGTTTGTCCCACACTAGCATATTGTATGATAAAAAATTGTCAAAAAACTTAGTGCACTACTGACTGAATCAAATAACCGGTGCTCTTTCCATGGATGAAAGCAAACAACTTCAATAAATCAATTTACATTTTCTAGTTCCACATTTCCTCTCCACATCCACAAGCCACACAATATGCAACACAACAACAAATTAACAAATTGCATTCCTAATTTAAAAAAAACACCAACAATTCCATTCACAATGTACAAAATACAACAACAATTCTATTCACGATTCAAAAAAATGCATAAAGTTATAAACTAATACCCAATTATTTCAGAATTCAACAACGATTGCAACAGGTCAAGTCAGGTTAGAAATAAATCTAGATCTCTTTCAGATCTGGCATGAAAGAGGAGATTTGAGACTCCAAAAGTGGTGGGTGGGCTAGTGGGGTATCGGTGGTGGTTTGGAGGCATCGATGGTGGTGGCAAGTGGCGGTGTCAAGAGAGATAGTGAGATTTGTGACAGAGAAACAAAGAAGTGGGAGAAGCCAGAAGGAGAGATCAGAGGGAGGGAGGGCTACTGGTGGTGGAGTTATGATGTCGTTGGAGAAGAGAGAGGGTCGTCGGAGTGGGTGTCGGTGAGAGAGAGTTAGTGAGATGTGAGAGAAAAAATAAAATTTGAGAGAAAGAAGATGTGAACATTGGGCGTGGGAGTGGAATGGGAGTTTTTGCAACTTAGTCCTCTAATTTTGTAAACTTTATGGTATCGATTGGTATATGACTAGTATTTTGAATACTGTCTGTACCGGTTGGTGTCAAGCAAAAAAGGCCGATATTGACTAATATTTACCACCGATACAATCGTTCTCTGCCTCGTATAATTTTCCTGTTGATATGGTACGTATTGCCAGGTATGAAACGAAATTCAAAACCATGGTTTGTTCTCACTATCAAAATTAGATGGATGAACTTTTTTATTAAAAAATTTATAGACAAAATTTATGAATAACTAATTAAATAGTTAAGAGGATGATATTTTTGATATAAATTTAAGTATGTAATGTGTTAGTTTATGTCTTACACAATCCGTTAGTCGTATATTTATAATATAATTAATTAAAGATATTTTTATCTTATATATAAGATAAATATACGTTGTAAATAAAATTATGACAAAATCAAAAAATGATATTTATATTATATTTATATGTTGTTTTAATTATTCTTTGTTGTTACTTTGGTAAGACTAAGTATTAATAAAGTGTAAAAACTAACTTTTTTAACTAGAGAAGTAGTTGAGATCGTATAAAAATATGAATGTGCTTAGATAAATGTGTAACTATTTAATAGAGAACAATTATACTAAATTGACTCAACATGATAATTTTATATATTACGTTACTTGTGTATATATCGAAACAATAATTCTGATAATTATAAAAGTTATCCGTTAATTTGAAATATCCAAAACATTGCATATATGGATTATTATGTTTTAATACTACTTAAACATATTCTAATTTAGGGTAACCAGATTGGTGGTTAATGGACATGATATAAAGTATATGATGGTAGTTGAATAATTAATAGAAGATCAGTTACCTTAAATTAATTAGGGAGAATGTTCTATTATTTATGGTTATCATTGATTTGAGATTTTCCTCATCAAAGTGAAATAACATTTTGAAAATAGTTTTCAAAAGTTATTAAAAAAATTAGATACTAATGTTGCAAAATTAATATGATTGTACTTAGTTATAATATAAATTAATTACATACTCTATCTCTAATTGAAATATTATATGGTAAAACGATTCAATACAAGAATTATGCACAAAAAGGTCAGTTAAAACTACATTTACATTTATAATATTTTGGTATTCATTATATATATATATATATACTGCTTAATTAGAGAATTAAAAATAAATTAAAAGAGTTTATTTTTATCTAGTCTTAAATATAATTAGGATTCTAATTTATACATTTTATCAACATATTTAGAAACATAAGGCGTTAAATACAAAAAATGATCGAGCAGAAGAAAGATAATTTAATTAGGTTGAACTTAATTATCAAATTTAAGAAACAATAGGGTCAAATATAAGATATTTGAAAAAAGATCAATATTAGATACCGAGTCCTCTTAAGGCCTAATTTGTATTTAATGATAATTTGATTCAATCATAATAAAAGTTTAATTGAAATTATAATTTTATTTCATTTAAATTACTAAAAAGGTTCAAGTACTAGACATATACCGCAGAAGAAATAATACTCTTATATCAGTAATGTAGTTATACGTGACTATGGTGGTTTCAATAATTATTTTAGAAAAAGGAAATTTGAGGGAGCTTTTTATGTGTGTTGTTGGTTATAGGGCTTCGAAGTGGCAGGAAAAGCATGGAAAGCATCCAGTGGACCGCGGTCGTTTAACATTTGGAGCAAGAGAAAAAGAAGCATTTTGAGGAATTCATCGACAAGCCATGAGCAAACACAGATGTATGTCCTAAATGGAGACTATACTTACAAGGGAAACTGAGGACACTCGACGTTGCATCTGCTGTTATGGGCACTAATATCTTTGATTTTTGTTCCTACTTTTGTAATAATTCCGTTGATGAAGGTTGAAGTAATTTGCATGCCTGTAATATATCAATCATCCTAATGTTATTCCCAACTTTTTGGAGCCCATAAAAATATTTAATAATGTGATGAAAGTGCTTCAACTGTATATACGTATATGTGAAACAAACATATATTAGATCATACCTAATAATAGAAAGATATCATAGAAACCGATGATCAAAATATAGTTAAGGGTCTTGACGCATACAAAAATCGAAGATCAAAAATAAAAAATTTCCATACCTAAAATATGCACATATTAAATTGGTCGGTCCAAGTCCAACTAGCGATGGATTTTCTAAACAATTATCAGATCTTTGAAATCACCAATTAATCATATTATTTGCACGAGTCTTTTGGAGTTTTGGTATCTCTCACAATGATGCATAGCCTTTTGGAGTTTTGGTCTATGACGAGTTCCTCTTGCATTTTCGATTGGCTTGAAGAGGAAAATGCATACCAAATCCAAAAATAGTTAATTTGAGAATCCAGCTACTACATTGTGGATTTTCAACTATATCTCGAGATCATTAATTGGGTATCTCATCTGATGCT
Organism: Erythroxylum plowmanianum; assembly: GCA_025531925.1. Classification (NCBI taxonomy): domain Eukaryota; kingdom Viridiplantae; phylum Streptophyta; class Magnoliopsida; order Malpighiales; family Erythroxylaceae; genus Erythroxylum; species Erythroxylum plowmanianum. The sequence goes on from JANVCQ010000003.1 coordinate 27,153,980, forward strand.
GACACTAATTAATTACCACCATTCTTTTGACAACGTAATTTCTCCAAAGAAAAGGCACTATAAACTACTGTGAGATTACGTGCTTTAATCCTTGTACACAAAACCTCTCCTTCTAAAGCTTGCTTCCATGTCCCACAAATTGCAGATTATGCAGCACATTATCCAGAAAATTAATGCAAAACCATAGGAGTTTTAACCTTTGCATCCTCTGTTTATGTGTATACCCCAAGCGCAAAACCTTCTGGAATACAAGTCATATTACTTCAGAGCCTTTGTGGCAAGAGCTTTAAAAGGTAAGTAGGCGATTTTTTTCTCTCTTGTTATTTGCATAAATCTTTATCTAAATAAGAATATACCTTGATGTTGTATAACCATTACATTTAGTCGATGATTTCTTCTCAGAAAAGGATACTCTGTATCATTTGTGAGTTGAATGTGCATTAAGCGAATAGTTGTAAGTCGTAGTTCTGTTTTTTATTTTAAAAAATCAACGATTAGTTAGATGTATCTTTAATGAGAATTTAGCTTCCGGACTTTGCAGGCGATTCAATTAAGAAAACGATGGTTGAGGAAAATAATTTCAGAGTACTCGTCGTGGACGATGATTCAGTTGTCCGAAAAATACATGAAATGATGCTGAGTAAACATGGAATGGAAGTTTGGTTGGCAGAAAATGGGAAAGACGCAGTTGATTTGCATGAAGCAGGAGCTCGTTTTGATCTCATTCTCATGGACTTGGAGACACCCATCATGAATGGTCTTGAGGTACGTTCTTTAATATATATGTATGACATGATACTGAATTTTACCATATCTATGCTAGCTAGTAACAAGAATGCATAAATTTCTTATACAGCATATAGGAAATGTTTTATATATATAATGATGTTACTACAAGTAAATTTCTCCTATCAAGTTACGATTTAAATTAATTACCTAGTTCAATCTATAATTTCAACAATAGTCAGAAAAATTCAATAGGTCATATGAGTTTGAATTTTGACTTAGATGCTTGAACTGAAGCATATACACATTAAATCCTACAGACAAATTAAAGGGATAGCTTTAAGTGTATTCAACATTATTTAATTTACAGTTGACAGAAATTTCAACGAAAAACATTCTTCGTAAGTTCTACAAATGTTGTCCTCAGGACCTTCCGTAACAAAGGCAACTTATATAACGTCCAACTGTTTCTTCAATGCTTTCATGTCCCATTTATAGGCAACAAGGCAACTGCGAGCCGTGGGCGTCGACGGTGCAATTGTTGGTGTCACTTCTTGTACTTCAGAACATGAGAAGAGAAATTTCATGGCCGCTGGGCTTAATGACTGTGTTTCGAAGCCACTCAGCATTCACAAGATTGCCTCCTTTCTCCCTTTTACTAACACCAAAAATGTCAATAGCCATGGCTGCGCCAGTAGTAGTAGCAACAGCAACAGGATCGACAACGAATCGACCTAATTATCAAGTTAGAAGATCACCATATCATCCATTGACTGTCTAGGATGACGTTGTCTGGGGCTTGTCCATTCTATTCAATTTTGCTTTCCAGCTTCTTAATTTGTTAGTATGTTTCTAATTTTTGTTGCGCCTTTGTACTGGTATCGACTCAGAGAGAACAAGAATACAACATAGGGGATAATGCTCTCCTTTTATTAAAAACCGACCATTTATTCAGGAATATTTATCAGCCAAATTAATCAATTTAAATAATCACTCAATACATTAACATAATTATTTTTCATATTACTTTTTTATAATTAAGGACTTGTACTTACTATTTTAAAATATATATTAAATAAAATCTAAAAAGAATTTTGAATAATTTATCTCACGAGACGGTAACTTAAAATCAAACTAAGGAAGTTGATTCTTATTCTCATGTGTTTTATCACAATTACAATAAGTAAGTCAAAATTTTTAAAAGAAATTAAAGGTATAATTAAATTAATAAGAATACAAATAAAGTGTAACGCATTAGGAGTATATATCTATCCCTAAGGCTATGTTTGGTTGAACGTAAGGTTTTTAATGGAATGAAATGATTTATAATGAAATGGAATATAAATAGATGTAATATTAGAAGATTGTTATTTGGGAGGGATAGAAGAGTTCATAATGTAATATAGTAAAATGTTATTTGAAAGAAGGGCCTATAATGTAATATAGTGAAATGTTATTTATCATTTTACATTCTACCCTAAACTCCCCAAATCAGAGGTTTCTTATTTTTATTGTTTATGATGGAATGAGATATAATATGAAATCTCCCTCTTTCATCCCATTCCATTATAATCCCTCATTTCAAATGATGGAATAATATTACATTCCATTCCATTTCATTAATAAATCTTCAACCAAACATAGCCTAAGGGCATATGGAGGGATTCCGCTGATTAAACTTATGTCATACAAAACAAGACACAATTTTCAACCTTTTTGCTACTCGAGCATCCTCTTCGTGGTCATCTCTTGGTTTTGCCTTCATCCCTACCTCATGTTGTATTTTGCAATTTAGAGTACTTTAAGAAAATTCAAGAGTAGTGTTCCCAATCATATCGAATAAGAGGAACTCCTCTTCCACTAACATTCTTTTGCCTCCCTACCCCAATTATGCTTGCATTTGTTAGCATACAGATGCAATGATTCATCTATAGACCTCCAAGTGATTTCCCCTTGTCTTGTATACCCCTTTGTCTCCTAATTGATTAACTTTTCATGTTTTCATTTTATTATTCGTACATGAATTGAAGACCTCAGGTGATACCATTATGAATTAGCATTAACTATCAACTGGTAAGTTCTTGTATCCCTTTGAGAGAAAAACCAATTCTATTATTTTCATGATTAGAGAATTCATCACTTATTGATTTGAATGAACTTTGCCTTTGAAAATTCTCAAATTTCTCTTCTGCCATATCTCCTTAGTACTATAAGCAAGTGAGGTGATATCTACAACCCTATCTTCTTTTGAGTCAGTCTTCAGATCTCTTAGTTTCTCTAGTATATTAACAAAAAGATTCCTTTCCCATCTCTAGTGACATTTCTCTCTAATTCTTTTCCATAAGCTCTCTGTGAAGGGGAATTAGAAAAATAGGTGGTCTTTAGTTTCACAATTGTCCTGCATAGGACACATTTGTTGTCCATATTTAAAAATTGAAGTCTATTGTGGCCATTTTGTTCAATGTAGCCAACCATAGTAAATAAGAGTTGTTGGGTCTTAAGGTCTTATGCCAGACTATAGGGTACCAGTCAACTGTATTGGACTGCCCCTGTGCTAACCACTCCCTACAAGCCTTGTTAGAAAAGGAGTTAGGGGGTTGGTCTAACTAAGTGTAGATGTCTTGAGTCCTACAATTAGGAGAATAATTGGGGACTAGAGCATGAAAACTGGTTTAAAACTGTTAGATACATAACCCTAAAGATGCAGTACTAAATCGCAAGAGGAGAATATGGATTAAGTAGTTGCCTAAAAGATGATGAAGTCCTAAAGCTACTTTGTGGTAACTGTTCCATTGTAAGACTTGAAAACATCGTTGTCATCACTTGAGAAGTGGAGGACCTATATAAGAGATAAGGGAGGAGAAAAGTAAAACAAGTTAAAACAAAGAAAGTTCTAGAGAAACCATGACATCTAGTTGATTCTTCTTTTGAAATAGCCTTTGTTTTAGACACGTGGCTTTATTGAGACGATAAATGTGTTTAGTTTGTGTAAGGATGCTTGGCTAGTTTGATTGTTCTTTAAAGCGTTTACAATTTTCCAACTTCATTAATATACTTTAATTTTTTTAAAAATGTTCTTATATACCTTCAATTCCATATGCCTATACCAATATTATGTTTTTACTTGGTTATATGTCCTTTTAATTTTGTTGATCTCCTTTTCATGAGAGTTGTATTTGCATTTGTTGATCTCTCATCTTTGGAGATTTAATTACAGATAGAGCCCATCTCCTAGCTAATTCATTGTTGCACTCTAAGTAAAGTTAGTGTGCAACAATTGATTCCTTGGTTAGCCTGATCAATTCCTATAAGCAGATGCTCTCCTCCCTTCTTTTGTTATGAAATATCATATTGTTGCTTTGGTTTTAAATGAGTTGTCTATTACTTTTAGTTATCAATTTCCTAATTACCTTATCCCCCTTCCTTATGGCATGATGTCTAATGTTCCACCCTAATACATTTTGTAAATTGTCCTCTGCATCCTCCATTTGTCGTAGCTTTCTTATGGCTTTCCATAATTTATTAGATATCCTACATTTAAAGAATAGGGGTTCTATGTTCTTCGAATCCTCCTGACGTAAAACACAATGGTTAAGGATATTTAGATATTTCATCAATCTGTCCTTAGTGTTCAGCTGATTCTTAAAAGCTAACTATATGGTGCATGATGGTGTAAGATTGTGTGTTTTCCACAGACTAGGGAATACCAGTCAACTTTACAGTTTTCATCCTTTAGTAGCTTCCTACAGGAAGAGTTAGACTACACTCTTAACATAACTACTCTTCCATGTGATTTTATCACTGTCATTGTTTTTCACACATAAATTAAGTATTTTCCAATGATGGGGCTTCTAGGGAGTTATACTCTATTAGTCTTTGGAAATCTATTAAACCTATTTCACCTTCATATATTCTAGTAATACATTCTTCGTAGGGTTTGTTTCAGGGATATGATGTAATGGCCTTATTCAGTTTATTGATCATACCAAAAATTTATTGTTTCCTCGTTCCCTCACCTAAATTAGAACTGATCCCTTAGTCTTTCTCTTAACTTTAACATATTTAGTAGGGTCAATAAGGTTTTGTGTTTGGGTATGCACCACCAACTTCTATCCTCAATATGATATGTTTGTAGCCATTGCATCCACAGTACTTCTTTGTTTGTATGCACCCTCTAGATTTGTTTGATAAGCAAAGTTTGGTTAGTAATCTGAATGTAGTTGATGCGTAAATCCACTTCTCCTTTAGGCAGCAAATGTCTCTCCATTTTATCTTTGTTGGTGTCTATTTTGAATTGTATCTTGACTATAGAAAGTTCCTTATTATTTTTTTAGGTTTTTAATCACATTATTAGGTAAGAAGATATGGGTAGCCAAGTATAATTAAAGCTATTGATAAGTAAATTAAGTAATTAAATTCTTCTAGCAAATGAGAGAGATTGATTACATCAACATCCAATTCTCCTTTGAACTTTCACTATTAGTGCAGACAAAATTTGCTTGATTAAGTTTCCCTGAGTTAATAGGAATTCCCATATAGGTGATAGGAAGTTTCCCAATTTCTAACCTTGTTATTAAGGATCACCATTCTGTTTGGTGTTTAAGCTTTTGAGGAAAGAAGGAGAAAGATTTTGTTTAATTAATTGCAAGACTAAAGATGCCCTTGAAAAGATTCAACACTGTCATTATAGTATGTATAGAATAAGAGCCTATCTTAGAAATTATGATTAGGTCATCAGTAAAGTTTAGGTTTGCTATTCTTAGCTTTCTACATTGAGAATGGAGCCTAAAACTTCTTTCCCTGGAAATAGTCATTTTGATAAGACTATTTAGTACCTTTATACCAAGATTTAAAAGATATAGGAATAAAAGGTCCCTTTGTTTGATTCATTTAGCACTTTTAAAGAGTTTAGTAGGCTCTGCATTAATAAGTACACTATAAAATCTAGTATTCCTCTTGGAAAAAAGTCATTGTATGGATAATGATAAGTCAAAACTTATTAGTACTCCTTTTGGTCGTCACTTCAAGCTAAAGACATCTCCACCAAATGAAGCAAATGAGGAATATATGGCAAAAGTGTTGTATACAATAGTAGTGGTAGCTTGATGTATGCTATGGTATGTACAAGACCTGACATTTCATAGGTAGTTGGGGTTGTGAGTAGGTATATGAATAATCCTCAGAAGATTCATTAGCATATTGTGAAGCGAATTCTATGATACCTTCTGAAAACTATAGATGTTCGATTCATATTTTAATAAGATAAGCAAAATGGATAATCTATAGCCAGATAATGTGATTCTGACTATACTGGTGATCTGGATAAGTCTCTAAACTA
>JANVCQ010000003.1:27225669-27248030 GCA_025531925.1 Erythroxylum plowmanianum
AAAAAGATAAATACAAATATTCAATTACATCCCAACACCCCATTTTTTCTTTTAGTACTTAACTATCTTTAAATATCAATTAAACATTAAAAAGAAAGAAAATGTGGCATTTTGGATAATACAAAAATACTTAATAATCAGTACACTAAATTATGTTTAAAATTTTCACGAATGTTTATTTAATGGATAAGGTAACTTTGATGATAACAAAAATAACAGTTGCAATGAATTTTTTAAGTACATGAAGCATAAAAATTTTATTTTTTAATAATTAGCATAAAACTTTAGTCTACTGATTATTAAGTACTTGACTATCTTTAAATATCAATTAAACATAAAAAAAGAAAATGTAGCATTTTGGATAATACAAAAATACTTAATAATCAATACACTAAATCATGTTTAAAATTTTCATGAATTTTATTTAATGGATGAGGTAACTTTGACAATAACAAAAAATAACAGTTGCTATGAATTTTTAAAGTACATGAAGCATAAAATTTTATTTTTTTAATAATTAGCATAAAATTTTAGTGTACTAATTATTAAGTACTTAACTATCTTTAATTATCAATTAAACATAAAAAAGGAAAATGTGGCATTTTGGATAATACAAAAATACAAAAATACATAATAATTAGTAGACTAAATCATGTTTAAAATTTTTACGAATGTTTATTTAATGGATAAGGTAACTTTTACCATGACAAAAATAACAGTTGCTATGAATTTTTAAAGTACATGAAGCATAAAAATTTTATTTTATTTAATAAATGACACAAAACTTTAGTTTTTGGATCTAGCAACACTCATTATTTGAGATTTAAAAATTGATTATATTATATTATATTATATAATTATTAATTATAATAACATATAAGAATAGATTATTAATATATTAATAAAATGAAGTAAAATTAAAATAAAATTATTTACTCAATTTATTTTTAAATTTATTTAATATTTAATTTATTATATTATCGTTAAATTGATAACTTTTATTTTTGTTTAAAAATCAATTCTCTTTTAATTTTTTCAATAGATACATTATAATTCAATTGTATTATGATTAATCATATTTATTTTAAAATATGTATTTATGAAAGATTATTATAACATCTCCACTTATATCTATTTTGACAAAGAGAATTGATTTCCCATTTTTTTACCATCATCATGATTAGATCAACTGTAAATCCAACATCTGGTTCTTTTTTTTGTGTGGAAAAAGTCAATGATTGATAGTTTTTTATGTTTTAAATTTACTTGAAAAATCGAAATTAGATTTTTATGATAGCATTTATCGTAAAGATTTGCTCTTTATTTTCTTATTTTTAATATAGGATATTAATTTTTCTCTTTATTTTTTTCTCTATCATTGATATATTCTTGTGATATATCGTCGAGTTATTAATGTTCTATTGTATTTGTATGCTTCTTCTAATTTCATGCAGTTGCTTTTTTTTTGTCTAATTATACTATAAATGGTTTATATGAAATTGCCTAAAAAGTGTACGTTTGGAAGTTAGAAAAGGGGTTGTCTAATTATGCTATAAATGGTTTATATGAAATTGTCTAAAAAGTGTACGTTTGGAAGTTAGAAAAAGGGGAAAAAAGAAGAAGAAGAGACAACAATTCATAGAATCCCGAATATTACCAAAGGATTGGATGGAGTAAGTTTTGCATAATTATAAATAATCTAGGATTAACCATTCTAAATTTGTTTGAATGCTAATGTGCCTACGGGCTGAGTTTCAATGTCCACAGATGTTGCCTTTGTAAGACCAAAAATTTTTTTTAGCATTCTTCTCAAATTCCATCACAACACTTCTTTAGACATAGAACCAAGTATCAAACCAATATTAATTGAAGTAGGTAAGGAGATAGCTTTGTTATTCCTCCAAACCGCAAATACACATTAACGACAGCATATAATTCACGACTATTATTTCAGAAACAAAACAATATCGGCAGATAGTAATTAAACCCTGGAATCCAAGGCCATGATAGTGCTAAGATTCATGGGGTTCATGTACTCGACGGAGCCAGTAACGATCTTGTCGACGATGATCCCATTTGCCCTCTCCGACGGGTGGAATGGATCCCAGAAGGCATAGATGTCTCGGTTGGGGCACAAGTTTGATGCCATTGTGCATAGTCCAATACCATTGTTCGGTCCTTGTCCACAACACGCCACCTTTGATGTTATAAACCCTGCCACAGTTTTTACACCAACCCATTTATTGATCCAATATTTTATTTCTAGGTACTTAAGTATTTGATTTTTAAACCATAATTCTTTATATATATATATAGAAAAGGACGTTGGATTTTTAATTGCTTGCAATTGGAACTAGGTACATAATAATACTTGATCAATTTCTATTGGAAAGTATTTAAGTATCCAATTAATTACTAAAGCCATAATAATAACTCGATTCCGAATCCATAATAGACAATTGATGTGACATACATTTGCAAGGTTGTTTAGTATTTCAGAGAGAGATCATACTAGCCTTGCTATCGTAGTAATAAGGTCGCAATAAGGATTTGAGAGCCAAACCTGGGCTTTCATTTCATAAGTCCTAGTCTCAACCTAAAGATATCTATCCATTAATTATGCAAATGATTAAATTGAAAAGGAATAGAAAACTTCTTGGTAGAATATGCACAGCTTGTCCAGAAGCTCAAATGAAAAGAGAGATATTAATTCGATGGGAAGTAGGTAATACTAGTTAGTGGGATCTTTAAATGCGAATTAACCCATGCATGAGACGATCCAGCACATAGATACAACCGTAATGAAATTGACTGATAATGACAAATGGGTGTTATAATAAACTCAAAACTTTTTCGTATGTATAATTGGTTCCACTTAACAAATCTACAGTTTCTTCAAAAAGGAAGCAAATCCATATTTTTAAATTGTCACCGTTCGTGCCTAAGGATACCACTTTGCCACGTAAAATGTCTCCTATAGTTAAACACTACTAATCTTCTCTTGCAAAGTGCTGTACGTTCAATTAAGAGACCTACCTCAAATGCTCGTTCAGCTCAAGAAACACCACATAAGAATTAAATAAAGACATGAAGCTGTTAATGCTAATAAGCTACGTGCATGCTTATAAGTTATATCTATCTTTCTTTCTTTATATATTTTCCCTCACGAGGGCTTGAAAGCTATCTTTGCTCAGCAAATAATACGACATAAGAAAGGGTGGATTATGGAAACAACTAAAGAAGTTGCTTATTTCGCTTACCATAAGCTTGAGGATTAGTAACAAAATCGTTGGCCATTAGTTGTGTATTAACACCAACGAAGATATCTGCACCATATTTACTGTTGAGCTCATTGAGGATTTGAACAAGCTGAGGATTGAACAAGGTAGCAGCCCTTTGCAGATCAGCAGAACACTGCTGCCCATCGACGCTCCTGAGAGCCAGTTCTGCTGGTACACAACCCAATGGACCAGTCCCAGTCACTAGCACTCTTCTTGCTCCAAGATCGTAGAGCCTCTGAACAACAATTCATAGTCAAATCCCATTAATTAATATTCTTGGTCTCTTCGAAAACACAAATGAAACCCAATATTACATATACCATGAGAAGTTTCTTGTATTCGGAGATGACAAAAACTACGTAGTCAGGAAGTGCATATTGGCGAGACCTCAATGAGCCAGGGACCAAGTAGTAGTTGTTAACGAAGTCGTTACCGCCTACTGTAATTAGGACAAGTGCACCGTTAACAAGTTCCTGAGCTCGCTCTGGTCCTATAAGAGCAGCCACGCGCGTCTGGTACTGCTCGAAGTACGAGAATTGTTGAAACATTCTGATGATGTTTACCTGAAAATTTTGTACATGCCCCTTAAATATCCTCAAATAGGAATTTTATTATTATGTACTTTCCCTGCTACCAAAGATTTCCCCTAATAAAAGCTGCCAAGTTAGGATAAAAGTAAAGATGGAGAGAAGGGACATGGAATTGCCAGAGATGGAACTAAAAGGCAAAACAATCTGATGATAGATACACTTGGAAATAAAGCTTCAGCATGCAATGCTAAATTTATCTAGGAAACAAAAGTAGGTACACTTACGAATTGGACTCCAGTGTCATTAAGAACTCCTATTCCAGCAGAAGCAAAATTGGCACCAGTAAGTAGCCTCTGTCCGGTCAGCTCAGGGCTCAGGTATGGCAATGGAGATTCTGATAAACCAATCCGTTGGCCTATTGATATAGATTGATACATCATACATAATGCGTTAGTGCATCCCTATTGAAATATAAACTACAACTATAATGTACGTAGATTATAAAGCTGAATATCACGGACCGATGAAGTCAGGAATGTTGTAGCCATTTGAAAACCGTCCAGTTGGTCGACGAGTTGGGTAATCAATGCCGTAAGGCGGGGCGTCAGCTCGGGCAGTCGTGGCTAGGTAATTGTTGTTGCCAACATCAACTAGTGAATCTCCAAAAACAAAAAAAGCCCTGGCCTCTATCAGGGGCATAATAGTTGCCATCATCAAGATAAGAGCCAAGACCACAAAACTTTTTGAATTAGACATATTAGAACTGGATTGATCTGTTTAAGAAAATGTTTAAGTAAGGACAATGTTTGGTCACAGGTTTACGATTGCTAAAGGACTTTATATAGGAAGTTGTTCTTGTCAATGCAGGAAGAACATGAGGTCCACCAAAACAAAAGCATTGCAGTACAGTTGGTTGTGTATGGAATCTTAATTATAAGGTCTCCAGCTACATCCATTCATTTAGAAAACTGTTTTTATTTTGGGTAGAAGGTTTGCATGCGCAGGATTTTAATTCAAAATGTAGTTTGTTCAGTTCTCAAGAAAATTAGTTGGCTGTTAAATAATTGTGGAGTCACGAATTTAAGGTTTCTAATCAAGTTGAACTCATATCTTTCCTGGAAAATGTAAATGATCAGAAGTACGTAGCCAAGAAAATAATTGTACCGCTCACAGTTCCTTATATTGTCTTTTATCCAACTCCTTCAAAAGACAGGATTTTGTTAAAAATCTATTTGAGTGTTGAACATGGTTAACCATCCTTTTTCTATCATATAAAGAAGTATTCATGAAGCACGTGACATTGATCATTTCTGCATATATTCCAGCCAATATCTATGAATCCATTTAGACACTAACTTGCTTTTTCTGCTTGCTATATTCGGTAGTGCCTTTAACAGTTCGTCACAATCCTTTTCTGTTCACTATCACCTTCAACAGATTTGTTTGCCAATCCTGCATTATAGACACTTGGTATGAATCAACATAGCTAAACAGGATTTGAACCTGCTCTCTGATGTACTAAAAATTGATCTGGCATCAAGTTTTAAAATCAATTATCCATTTGGAATTTTTAAAAAAGTTATTTGACGCTTCTTCATATTATGATTGACACAGAGTATCAGTTATATGGACTTTTCAAACTACCATCGTAAGGCAAGGTTGGGAATAATTACTGAGAAAATCTAGCAGGCTACTCCGCTAAGCTTTTCTCAGAGGTCTTAGATCACGGTTCATGTCTTCACTTTAAGGATATAAAAAAAGATGCATGATTATGAAATGACACAAAGAGAACTCAAAAGACAAGATATTTATTTCTTGAATTCTCATATTCTATGCCAAAATTTCTAAGTAAGGAGAGATTTAATTTGTTGATTAGTTTTAATGCCTATTGCGTTGACCCACCCAATCTTCATTGAATTTGCTCGACCAAAGCATTTTCAAAGCAGTAACATTTTGACGAATGCTTTAATTAATCATTAGTGTGCACTAATCCACCTCTTCAAGAACGACTCGTTTATGTGAATAAAATCAATTTGAACATCGCTAGCATTTTCTAACGAGGTGCATAAAATGTACACTAATTTTATGGGTCGGCATATTTTATTTGAAGTTTTAATAAACAGCTACACTTTTAGCTCATATCATGCGATATACTTGAATTGGTATGGAAAACACACACACATGACGCATACATACATAAATAATAATTTGGTGAGGTCTGGTCTCACCTCTAGCTAGTTAAAGAGGCAAAGATTGATATTCAAAGAGAGGAAGTTTGGTGGTGGTCATTTGCACGATATAATAATTAATCTTTTTCACAATTCAGGAAATATAATAACTATGTAGCTAGTAGAAAAATGATAAGGATGGCGATCGGGGTTGATTCTTGGCAATGCGTTTTCAAAGTAATGTAACAACTACAGAAGACAATTCGTGCTCAAAATTGTCAGAAGTCTTTTTTTAAGGACAAATTAATTTACCGACTAAGGTTTCCATATTCTTGTCAAGTTGGCTGCCATAAGCGAACCCTTCTCTTCATTACTTATTTTCCTGCTCTATATCTTCTTTTATTATTTTCTCCTTTAAGCGTTACATTTGACAGAAGTCAGTTCAAATCCAGATGAAGATATGGATTAAGGTATGAAGTTTGGATGAGACCACGTGAAGATATTTGCTTCCTATTTACAAATTGCTTATAATCCGAGCGTGTCCTTATGGGTTATTGCTTTTGGGTCATTAAATTAAGACAGCCAACTTTTCAAGTTGTCATGTAAGTTAATTAATATCACCCAAAATATATAAGAAGAAAAGAAGAATTAACATATGGGACCATTATTAAATACACTCGTAACTCTCACCCAAAAATGCATAGACGTGACCGTGGAAGTAGAGCAATAAATAACCACCTATACGCCAACTACTCTACTAAGAGTAGCGAAGAGTTCTGTTGCAACCCAATTGATATTGTTGGACAAACAGTTCAACAACTTTTACAAGCTGAAGGGTTCGTCAAATTAATTTCAACTACTGTCTAGACCTGCTTTTGAGGTGCTTTTAAGAAATAACCATTGCCAAAGTACAAGAAAACTTAATGTCCTTATTAACTGTTGCGTATGAAAAAGTGTCCCAAAGTCGAAGCCTAACAAGGAGCCCGTTAAGTTGAAAGTCTCCGAGCTTTACCAAAGATTGAGACAAGCGTCATAATTTCACAAATAAAAAATACGATAAAAGAAATTATTATTCTAAAAATTGTGGTCACTTTTCAAATATTTGTCTATCTCATTGAGTTATTAAATTTTCTCTCTGTCTCTCAATAAGCAGGAAAGAAGAAAAAGAGTCATAGTATAAATTATAGAAAAGGTTTAACTCGTATCAAGGAGAATTGACATAATTGGTAGAGAGAAAAGCTAGCTCTAAAGTTAGCCATACATACTAGAAAGTTTGGATTACTCAGAAGTCCCTAAAACATAGAATGACCATCCCTTCAGAATTTACAGTTCTTAAAATTGTAAATCACTTGTTTTCTACTGATAAAGTTTGGTTTCAAGTGTACACAAATAGACATTTCAAAATCTTTATTTGTAAATAAAGGTAGCATTAAGTTGAGCTCAATTCGGTCTCCTTTTGGCTCAAGTTTTGCCCAAAAATATTCATAAAGACATGGGCCTACCTAAGGCCTGAATAGGATAGGACTTATGAGCTAATGTTAACATTTTTTCTATTTTTTTTAATTATTTAAAATTTAAATCAATTACTTTAATTTAAAAATAACAAAATAAAATGATTTTACATAAGAACATTCGGGCTTGACACGGCCTGAGCCCAACTTAAAGTTTGAAATAAAAAAAGGACTAAGCCTAGTCAAATCAGATTGAGCCTATTGCAAAATAATTGTCTCAAAGAATTTCAAAACATCAAACCTACAAAGAGTCTTAAATCGACATGCTTAAAAAGTCTCTTAATATAATGCTTGCAAAAAGTCAAATGGTACACTTAACGTAGCACTCCATTATCACAAGACATATACTCGACATCTTGAGTGATGTCCGAGTATGTACCTCGCAAGGGCGGCATGCTAGAATAGTCAAACACTCGAAACTCAGTACAATTTTTTTTCAAATTTATCATACAGCCTTGGTGTATGTTATTTGCAGACAATATTATCCTGGTGGATGAGATCAAGGAGAAGGTCAATGCCAAGTTAGAACATTGGAGAGAAGCGTTAGAATCGAAAGGTTTTAGAACGAGCAGATTCAAGATGAAGTACTTAGAATGCAATTTTTAGGGTAGCTAGATAGTACAAGAGACGGCGGTAGCAATTGGGCCTAACATTATACCTCAGAAATCAAGTTTCAAATACCTCGAGTCTGTCATTCAGAGAGAAGGCAATATCGATGATGATGTGTTACATCGCATTAGATTTGGGTAGGGTAAATGACGAAATGCATGAGGTGTTTTATGTGATAAAAAGATTCCTTCTAAACTCAAAAGAAAGTTTTATAAAATAGTGATTCGATCAACAATGTTATAGTGGGCAGAGTGTTAGCCTACTAGATGTAGATATACACGATAGTTGGCGGTAGCATAAATGTGTATGTTTAGGTGGATGTGTGACATTACCAAAAGAGATAGGGCCTGAAATTGTGTGATAAGAGACAGACTTCAAGTGGTTAGTATTGTTGACAAATTAAGAGATACAAGGCTTAGGTGATTTGGGCTTGTACGCAGGATGCCCTCTGATGCTTCGACATGACGATGTGAGAAAATAACCATTACTGATCATTCCTGATCACTGGAGAGAAGTGATCAGGAATGATATGTCCGAACTGGCCCTAACTGAGGCTGTGGCTAGAAATAGGAAGGTTTGGTGTGAGTGGATTAGGTTAAACGACACCCTTTAAAGTCCTCGCGCCTAACATCAAAATTCAAGTTGTAAGTCGAAAGCCTTAGCCAAAATTTACGACTCGTAGATGTAGTAATTTTCCTTTCTAAAAACAGTAGGATTGTCATACCCTCAGGGTCTCTCAATAAAAACTCATAGCGTAACAAACACCAAGAGGAGCCGATCTTTACAGTGTGTAAGGTACTAGTAGATCTGGTCTCTTTATTTATTGTTTGAAACTTTATTTGCTGATTGTGGTAGAGTGTCGAGCGTATTATTTTAGTTACGCTTTTCTTCAACATCAACCCCTTTTGTACATTCTACATGTAGGTCTAATAGATACAGTCTCTCTACAATATAGGGGTAAGGCTGTGTACTATCAGACCTCCCCAGACCTCACTTCATTGCGAGACTTCAGACTGGGTGTGATGATGATGATGATCATACTCATATGCAGAAAGCAATAATCAAATCAGGCCTACTTTTTTTTTAAACATTTCCATTCACAAGTGTTAACTAACATTTTTCAAATCATCATAATTCATTAATCAATAGGGCCTATTTCAGATACAAAACACTTACAATCATAACATCATTACAATATAAATGCATTCGCATGCACATTGTACAACAATTTCGGAATAATTCTTTAATACAAAAATTAATGAAAAATTCTATGCAGATGCAAACTAATCCCGACCTTTATCTCTTACTTGAATCACTTCATTTCTAACACAAATCATTTTCACTCATCCATAGTATCTCGAATCAATTCGGGCCTTCAACCATTTTTAGGCCCTCTTCATTTCAATGTAAGGGTGAACGATTCTTTTTGTCATATAACGCCTCATATAATATTCTAATGATATCACTATGATAATGATTGTTATGCTTAAATTCGATTAGAACTATACATTGATCTCATGTTCCTATGAACTCCAAAATATAAGCTTTAAGCATATCTCCAATAGTTAAGACTGTTGGCAAATCAAACATTTAGTCACTTGTTTCTACATCCTTAGCCGTTAAGTACTATTTCGGCGTATTCCTAATAGGATGTATATATTAGGTTGCTACTTGTGCTTTTTCTAGTAATCTCTTTGCTCAATCATCTTTATCATGTACACATACTTCTTATTTCAATCACAAAGTATCATTTTTCCTATTCAAACTCAAAATTCATATTCATTTTTAATTCCTCAATAAGATTCATAGATTATGAATCCTCAAGTTGGGCTTTACTAAACTTTTCATGCGAAATTTATCTTAAATTCAATGGCTAATGATACTTTGATTTGCCTAAAATTTAACTCTACATTCTGCACTGTTTCTTGCACTAAATTTGATAACCTCAATGTCCAGATTTGTGATACATTGCTATTGAATTTTCTGTTCAATGTATCATACTACTACACTAACTTTACTGGGAAATACTTATTTGTACAATCATAATGTTTTAGTAAACCTATCCATTGTCTTGGTCTTATATTTAGTTCTTTTGAACTTAATAATTACCTCAAATTAAATGATCTATATTTTGATATATAGATTCGAAATGTTTCTATACATATAATGCCTCCAAACTTTCAAAGCAATCACTATTACAAAAAATTCTAAATCATGTATGAAATAATCAACTCATGAGATTTTAATTGTCTCTATGCATACAAAATCACTTTATAATGTTGCAACAAATTGGATCCTAATCTTTGGTGTAAAACCTTATTATATACTACATAATCTACAAATCCAAACGATATGATTAACATTGGGGTTATAGTTCCTTGAATTTCTTTTTACATTATTCAATCATACGATTTACACGTTTTTCCTCAAACATTTTTGTCAAAGGGTCAAGATTAGTAAAAACTCTTTAACAGCTATTAGATGAATGTGTGATTGTATATAGTATGTGTTGTGTAAATCTTCCTCGAATCTTCAAAAGAATATAGATGAAAATGGAGGTGGTGGTGATGTCTCGACGATCCGTACAAGATTAGGAAAATTGGTATTTTGAAACAGTTATTGATTACAAAAACTACGTCTACTCATTGTGACAATGAAGTCATTCAATTGAGTATGTATGTGTTTGAATTAGGTTCCTTATATCATTTGATTGAGCTTTTCAAGTTTTTAGGATTAATTTTTCAAAGGATTATGAAAAATTAATGTGATTGTTCTATACTGTTTATTCCTTAGGTGAAACACATGGCACATGCGGTTTATCTAATTTAGTGATCCATATTGTATTTGGAAATCATTCATTATACCTTCTGCTAGTTTAGTTAAAGCCAAGAAGTTATTAGAAAAGGGTGTCAATAAACTAACTCGTAGGGGAAGATAATTGTTTGTTTTAATTGATACCTTTGAACGTGTAAGGAGCCTTCTTGAGAATCCAAACATAAAGAATTCCTTTACCTTATCTACCGAGTCTTATGTCAACTGAAATCTAGAAAAATAATTATTTCTTTTTGATGGAGTAGGCGTAAAACTTTGTCTATTGTTTTGTTTTTAAATATTGTTAAACTTCTAATTAAAATCTTATATTACTTACCATATATCATTATATTATATTACTTATCATATATATCATTATTTATTGTTTTTTTTGTAAGAATCATTTATCATTATATTGCAAAATTTATGTTAAAACTATTTGAAAATTTTGTGACACCATATAAAATTATCAAATCATATAATTTACAAGAGAAAAATAAAAACTATAAATCTTTGTAATGTTAATTAATTTTGAGTTTTGAGTTTAGTAAATTATTGAAAAGATTTGACATTTTTGTTAGTTAAATTTATTTTTCACTTAGAATCATTATCAATAATATTAAATTTGATTTTTATCAATATGATATTTAGTTACAAAATGATTAACTCAAAGTTAGTGAATTCATAATTATAAATAAGAGAGTTATTTTTTTTATTTAAGCATTTGGTGACGATAGGTCATGCTTTTTGCGATAATTATTAAAATCATCACCAAGGAGTTACCCTTTGGCGATGAAAATAGTAAACCATCGCAAAAAGCTTCAATAAATCGTCTCCAAAGGCTTACCATTTGATGACAATAATATTGAATCGTTGCCAAAGGTTGCCATTTATTGACGACTTCATAAAATGTCACAAAAGGCTTTTTTAAATCATCACCAAATGCTAATTTTTAGCTACAATTTTGAAATCGTAGCAAAAAATTAAAAAAAAAACGTAGCCAAAGGGCTGTGCTGTCATTATTTAAGTGTATTACAATGCTTAATATCTCACGAATTTGTAGTGGATCACTGAGTTTGAGAAGTTGGAGATTTTTTTTCAAGCTTTTCATTCTCTAAAGTGTCTCTCACTTGTGTTGTATATTAATTTTATGAAACAAATCTCTTCTCCTCTGTTTATGGAGGGCTTATAAATTCTTTCAAAGGTCTTCATTAGATATTATAGATTTCCAATGTTTGAAAATATTTCCTATATATAACCAAACATTTTTTTATGCATCCTTTTGAATTTACATTGAAGACTTCAATTCCCATGCATGACCAACATTTAGAATTTTTCAATAAAGGAATTCTGAGACAAATAAATATTTGATAACTCAGACTTGTGGAAGGATCCAACACTCTACTAAAAAACGAGATAACTTTGAAATGTTTAGCAAGAACTTTCGTAACAACTCAAACATGAGAAGGACACTCTAATAGAAGAGAGGGTATTACTTATAGCTAGTACCCAATTCAGTTTATCTTAACTTGTTATAACAAAAAAGCAGGAGGATTCCTATTTGTACTACTTAAGAATCCTTCTACACAACTAATATTCACCACTAGTTTTTAAAAGATATTTCGATCACCTTTAAATGAGTTTACCATTGATCATAATTTTTCATATTTTACTGTGCACCATTAGATTTTAGCAAGTTAAAATATCATGGTTTTCATCTATTGACTTTTGTGTTCTCAAGGATCTGAATCAGTAGTTCGATTTAAAGAAACATGGAACAAAATGATGGAAAAACAACCCAACTACTGTTCTTTGGGGAAGAGAGGAGCAAATGAAATACTGATGACTCGAGGTTTGCTCCGTAGGAGTTGTTACATGTTCAAAAGGCTGATTCTATATGTGGTTCGTTATGGGCCAGGTAGGAATGTGTTCGTTCTTCTCTAAGCGCAGTAAGATTTGATGGGCTCAATCACTTTAAAAGTGAGCAAGAGGCAAGGAGCCATTTTTATTGAGTTTTTCTCTGTTGTCTTTCTATTCATGCTACTTCTTTAAAGGCCAGTGCAAGCACCCTAAATCGTTAATCCGATCAAACTTCAAGTTTTGAGAAAGATCAACCACATCACATATCACATGTAACAAAATATTAATAAATTACTATAACCTGCATGTGCACTACCGTGCCTTGTACACGTAATTAATTAATTAGGATATCCAGCACAACTGACCTGAAACTATTATCTTGTCACATCCTTTTTTTTTTTTCCATGAAACTTCCAATTTAATTAAACAATTGAAACGATTTTCTTGCCATTATTAAGCAGAGACTAGCTGATGGTCAACAATCCATCAGCCAACAGGAAATTATATAATACGACGATGCATAGTCACATTTGTAAAATTTTATGACGAACTCGAGCAGAAAAATCCAAAATTAACTTGAGCTAGAATGCAGTTCTGAAGAGCAAAGGTTGTTCATAAACTAGCTATATATAGATGGTTCTAAGTCCTCGAGTCCAGCTCCATGATGGTGCTGAGATTCATGGGGTTCATGTACTTGGTATCGCCTGTTATGATACGTTGAACGATGATCCTGTTAGCCCTTTCAGATGGGTGGAATGGATCCCAGAAAGCGTAGATGTCTCTGTTAGGGCACAGATTGGAGGCTATTGTGCAAAGTCCAATCCCATTATAAGGTCCTTGTCCACAGCACGCGACCTTAGATGTAACAAATCCTGCATTCCAAAAAACGCATACGCATGTTAGAACGAATTCGTGTATTCTATATCTATCTATTGTATTATACCCTCTTTCTTCGAAACCGTATCACAATAATAAAAATGGTAATACATGCTAGAATAGACTAGACAAGAAATCTAGATGATGATATAGTGCAATATACGAGAAAATCTTGTGCAAATGTAAAGGGAAACTTGACTGCTATAAATATGGACCGCTTCTCACTCTGCATTCATTTAAGAACAAGAGCAAGTGGACCAGCCAGCCTTTCGATTTATGGATAGAAAGGACAGAACCAGTCATACCATGACATTTACGTTGGAGGGTCCCCACAGTTGTTTCCTCTATTTAATGTCATTTGCTCTCTGGTCTTCTTTACCTACAGGATAGTAGTTGCATGCAATCTAATGCACGTTTCCTGATTAATGTTATGTAGTTATACTTAAGTATATGCATCCATAGTCATTCAATATGCATGGTCAAAATTTTAGGTTATGCTACATTAAATAGCTTTACTGATATGAGGTCCTCCTCACGATTGGAAGATATACGGATATGAATATGTCACTATATATATATATATATATTAGGTTAACACTGCGTATGTTATTGAAAAGATGAGGGAATTTGGAGTACCATATGCACTGGGATTACTAACAAAATCCATGTTCATTTCGTATGCATTTGCTGCAACGAAGACGTCTGACCCAATTTCCCTGTTGAGTTCATTTATCATTTGCACAAGTTGAGGGTTAAACAAGGCAGCTGCCCTTTCTAGTTCAACTGCACATTCACCATTCCTGCTCCTCATGGCCAATTCTGCGGGAACGCAACCCAATGGTCCAGTCCCAGTCACCAGAACTCGACGTGCACCCAAGTTGTAGACTCTCTGCATTTTCAAAAGATAATTTCTTTTTATTTTTTTTGGAAAGCAAAAGACTATTCTTATTTAGATCATGAGATTTCACTTTTATTCCTTTAAGCAAAGGTATCCCAATATATAGAGATCAAAATTAGAAGACTGAATTCAGTAAAAATATGTATGTCGTTCAAATGAAAATTTCGAACTATTTTTTTTTTGAAAAATATGAAAATTAGTATGTTGCTCAAATGAATATTTCAAACTTGCCAAAAGTAAATAAAGACCACCGCACAATTCTATATTGATACTAGAGTTACCGTAATTACACGTAATGGTAAATGTAAACGTAAAATTAATGACCATAAATGCAATTGTGAATCAAAATTTTAAAACTTTAAACTTTAGTGCCAAGCTGCGTAAGTAAACTTCTTTGACCTCACCATGATTTTCCTCAAATTACTAACTAGCGCCCATATGTTGTACTATAAACAGCATTCGTCATTAATGGATCGAGGCATTTTAGCTCAGAAAAAAAAAGAAACAATTAGGTGAGGAAGCTCTGAAGCTTATAAAGAAGAGAGAGAGTGAAAGATTCATTCCGTGCACATGAATTCAACCAACGCTTTTAACAAGAATCATTTCTCAATAACAATCACATGTCGATCGGACTCACCACCCCGACACAGGATATGCCATAAACTAAGCTTATCGTCTTCGACAAATGCATGCAGAACTCCTCATAAAGTTGTTGAAGAAATGTGACCCCAGACCCGTTAATTCTACTGGGAAGTTTCGTACAAAGTTTAGGTGAAACCTACTTTAATACTCCATCTAATTAAAGGGTAGAAAATTTTCCTTATCAGTTGACTTGTCTTTCTTTGTTTCTAAAGCAATGTCATGCATATACCACATGATTTTGCAATTTAGTTACAATATCAAACAAATATATAAAATCGAAGTGTGATTGCAAATGACATTTAAAGCAGTAGTGAGTAAAAAAAGAGAAGTTGGACACGTACAATGTTCAAAGCAAAAAATAAGCAATTTAAGTGAAAAGTGAGATAGTAATGTTACTATTAAGATTTTGCGGTACTCCGAAATGAGATAGACAACATAATCCGGGAGGGCAAACTGGCGAGATCTCGCTGAGAAGGGCACCAAATAGTAGTTATTCACAAAGTCATTTCCACCTAAGGTCATCAGGACTAGTGCTTGGTTAACTAATCTTTGAGCTTGCTCTGGTCCAATTAATGCACTGACCCTTTGCTGGTATTGTTGGAAGTACTCCAATTGTTTGAAGATTCTGATTATATTTAGCTGCAGAGATAGAATTATGAAGAAATAAATCAAACCACAAACCACTCGCACAACCTTTAATTTAACACTTCTGGTGGCTACATTTGAGGAAAGTTAATGCTTAACGGTTAAGGTTAATTTTGTACATAATTAGTGCTAATTAAGTTGTTAAATGAACTTACAAATTGAATTCCAGTATCATTGAGGATTCCAATTCCAGCTGAAGCAAAATTGGCACCAATAAGGAGCCTTTCTCCTGTGAGAGCAGGACTCAAGTAAGGCAAGGTAGGTTCTGATCCAATAGCCTCACCTGCGGAAACACATATATTAGTCAAAGATGTACAAAAGAAACCCATAAATGGTAAAAGAATTTAACTTAACACAATGTCTCTACAGAAAAAAAGATCATACTTAAAAGGTCAGGGATGTTAAGGCCATTGGAGAAGCGGCCAGTGGCTCGATGGGTTGGATAGTCGATCCCATACGGCGGTGCATCAGCTCTAGCCGTGGTTGCAAGGTAATTGTTATTGCCATTATCAACTAGCGAGTCACCGAAAACAAAGAAGGCCCTTGCTGCCTCAGCCTCATGGGCAGCACTCGCAAGAAGTGCCACTACAAGGCCTAAAATGACACAAGAATCCTGCAGCGGTGGAATGGTTATAGACATTTTTGGTTTTCAAGAAACCCCAGGAACAATAGCAGTTTACCTTGGGAGTGCAATAGCTAAGTAGCAGTGTAGCAGTATTAATTGGGATGTGAAGTAAATGAGCTGGGCAAGTTGGCTATATATAAAGCTCATCGTCTTTAGTCCTTTGATGGACCATTAAAGGCTTGTTGATCTGCCACCAAGGTGACAGATATATAACGGGCGGCATGACGAAAGATTTGTACAGTTTGTTTCGAAAAATTAATGGAGAGTTATTAAACCAAGTTTGGAATTGTCCACTGGGAATAGTAGCTAGCTAGCCGTGGGAATAGAGAAGACACTGGTTCTTTTCTTTGTTCATGTTCAAACACAAAGAAAATGGGTTTTGGATTTGATAAGTTGGGATAATATAAGACAAGAATCCTCAACTGCTATTGTCATGTTTCTGGACTTCTTATTGGGAATCTGGTAAAGCCTAACGGACAGGTTTTGAAAATAAAGCTTCCATCTTTATTAAATGTTTTTAGATGGAAGATTATCCACATCTCTTGTATTAGAAAGATCATTGAATAAAAACTGCTTGAAGGAATTAGGGATGTAATCATTCATAGTTTTAATGTTTTCATATGATTAAAAATTTTGATTCGCAAATTTCTCATAATTTGTTTTTATCACGTGCCCGTTTATTCCTTTTATTTAATGAAACCGCCTTTCAAGTTCTTCCATCCCAACCATAACTGAACACTGCTACAGACCAGACTTCTTCCTTTTCTTCCTTTTTTTTTTGTCGGCAGAGAAAACTTCATTCTTTTGTGTAAACCTCTATGAAATTTTCCATAAGAACTTTTGCAGACCATAATTTCAAATCATATGTTAAAATATAGGATCATTTTGGTAAAAAAAAAATCATATATTTTTTATACGAAAATTACTTTTAACGTAAAAGACAATCTTTAATAGTTTCCAACACAGCATTCGATTTTATATAATTAAGGTTTTAGTTCACTTAGTTCTTTTTTCATTTGAGATCCTAAAGATATATTCAAATTAATGTTGCCATATTTTACGTTATTGAAGAATATTGTAAACTCTTCACTACACAATTTTTTTGGAAATTCATTGTTATACATTAATAACTAAAGAGTAATAAGCTGAATTCAATAAAAAATATTAGTAAGAACATGATTGAAGAATAAATATTAAGTTGAATACTAAATGGAATCAAAATGAAGAACATGGTATATTGTCTCTTTTATTAGATTTATGGATTTAAAAAAATGGATTAATAAATCTCGACTTTTGCAATAGTTAAAAATTATTCAAGATTGATTTGGAAAAAAATAAAAGTTTTACGAATAGCTTATAAGCATGCAATTAGTGTAAGTTAAGAACAAACGTAAAATTTGAATATCTTTTGATGGTACAGATATATAATAGTCGATTAATACTGATGGATCCAGATTTTGCTTGTTCATAACAATGAGTTCACAAGGATTTGAATAAACAAAGTTAATTTATAGCTAAACCTTTTCCAAAGAATTCATAACTATGTTAATTAATCGATTGTTATTGACCTACATAAGTTTTTCTTTGGCTCTTCAAAATGGCTTTTTGCTAATAACGTATGGTCGGTCTTTATGGTAGAATTTTTTTTTCTAGCTTATTAATTTGTTAATAATATGGTACATAAATTTATTAACACTTAAGATGGTGAAGCATCTATTTCTCCATCCAAAGACCTTTCCTCACCCTTTTGAACGATGTCTTCTATTTCCCATTAAATAATAATCAAAAGAGGCATAAAGCGCGTTTGTTAGCATGCGCAATAAATGTAGTGCTGCAGGGAGCATTGAATTCTTGGTTACGTTTAACTTTCATTTATAAACCAATTGGCCTTTAAAAATTCTCTTCTCTTTCTGCGGAGTATTTGAAAGTTGGTTAAATTTAATATATGTATCTAATGGTGACTAACTGTACCATCAAAACTCATCTAACTTCCAAATCTAGTGTTATCTAAACACTAATAGCTAGCTAGAAATGGTCACTGTCGTCCCAAATATGAAGCATACAACTATCCCCAACAACGCAACAATCATGAAGGAAGCAGATCTCAAATACCCTATTTCTCTTGTCTCTTATTGCTTTTAAGTTTTTGAATTGGTGGTATAATCAGGGTTTTTAGAAAAAATGGCGAATAGGGAACATATCAAAAACTGGCGACCAAGGATCCATGTGGCAAGCATTTATATGGCGGGGTTAGCTTTTATCTACCTTCCAACACTAACCCATCATCAGTAAGGGGTGATGAGTGATAATATCGTGTGAGAAACAAACATTTTAAGGGTTTGATATAACATCTCATGCAAAAAATTATCATTTCAGTCTATGTTAAATGCTATGGAGCCCACAAAAGCCATCCCTTGCTGTTTTGAGAACCGAATGGAGTAATTTCATATCTACTTCACTTCATACAAACCTCATGAAGAATTGAAGAAACAAAACCTTAAACTTTTTCCCACTGTTTAATTAGCTATAATTGAGAGTGAACTTGAATCTTACGAGCAAATTAATGTCACAGGCTTATATTAACTTCCTACTCATCACCATATCAAAAACCTGGAAGTTAAAGCTTTTCAATTTGCTAATTACCTTACTTATTACAATTCGTAATTATAATAACTAAAAGGCAATCCTTTTCATTTGTTACCCAAAAAATAAAATGATATAGGAAGAGAGAAGCGTATATAATGATCGGTAAGAGAATTTATAGCGCCAACTACTTTGGCAACGAACAGCTCCAAAGAGCGTAACACAAAAAAAGCAATCCGACTGTCTTTGGATCGGCCATGTTCCCTAGTATCAAAACTGGCAAGAAGGCATTTCTTACATGCCAAAATTTTCAGTCTATTGAATTCTGAATTAGTGAAGGGCCCTTCAATTCTGCAAAGTACAATTGGAAGTAGTCTTAGCTAGGTTATCTTCTGGCTTACTTTCCAATTCCACAGTACAAGAAGTCTTGTTTTGCTGATATTTTAAGCTGTGAAGCTCTAAGATCCCCACTTCCTAGTCAGTGAATAAATGAATTTTCCAGTCCCTTATCTGCAGTTATATATTACTGGTAACTTAATTTATTATTATTATTATGTGTTGCTGCTCGTAATATTGTCCTAGCTTATTATTTCGATTATGGTATGTCTTTTACTATTTGCATCTTTTATCTTTTAGTATGAATAATAACAGTATGTGAAATGTCAAGCCGCAGGTGAGTTGATAAAGGACTTTCCTGGCTTAAGTGAGATCACGGATTCGAACCCCTCTCATATATGCAGCCGTTTAAAACTTGAGGCCAGAGTTTTACCTCCCGCAAAGAACTTACTCAGCTCAAGCAGAGAATAATCTAAGTTTGTATAACTTAAATGTACCTTCTTATAATTGAGATTCTTCTAAAATACCTCGTGAAAAAAAAAAAACGATATGCGATGTCTAGTTGAACTTGATGTTTTAGGATAAACAGAATATGATGTCTTAGAAGGAAAGGCATTAATTCTCTAAATGATGCTTGGTAAGAGACATGTACAATGACATTAATTAGCTACCAAATTTGAATGAAAACGAATCTGATACCTTTCACGTCTATTCCGATACCTAAAAATGAAACAAAATGCATTACAAGCTGAATCTAATATATATATTGATGAAAAAGATGGTGGTAGTTGATCAGACGAAAACCATAATTGTATATATATATATATATATTGATGAAAAAGATGGTGGGAGTTGATCAGACGAAAACAATAATTGAAGTCTGTAAAGACAACGATTGCACCAACTGAGGCCCACAATGCAAAGCCCAAAAAGTATAAAAGAATCAAGCGGAGGAAAACTATGTAAATGGTTCTCTATCTCAACAGATTATGTATGATTAGAAGTATGAGTAAATCTAAAATACCGATTTCATATGAATTACATTATTATAATTATCAATTTTAGTTAAACAATAAAACTAAATAAACTGAAAGATTACAAAATAACTAATTCTTAAAATTAATAAAAATAATGCAAATAAATTGAAGAAGAAAATTTAAGATATAAAATGCTAGCTTTTCAATGTTCATGAAATTATAATTATTAGATAAGATTGATTATTTAAATTGAAATAACAATTAACTTGGGCTTGTTTGTTTTCATTTTCATTTTAGTTTTTTTTTCAAATCCAATAAAAAATATGTTTGTTTAAATTTTTGGTTTTTCCAAAAATTTATGTTTTTTATAAATTGACATTAACAACTAAACTAATTTTTATTTTTATTTGAAAGAAAATTAAAAACTACAATAAAAAAACAGAAGTGGAACTAAATGACATCTTAATGTATATATTCCCTCTCTCAAGTGCAAAGGTATATTTAATTCAATAACTACCACTTCTCAATATAGAATTTAATTTAATCAAATTCATTAACTATATTTAGTAGGCGTTTGGTTTGAGCACAGGGTTGGCTATGAATATGGGTATAATAGTAGAAGGAGATGGGGATGGGTATTAAAAATAAAAAAATGATGTTTTTTTTGTAACTTGGGTTTCTGTATTAATACCAATAATGTTGTTTGATTTGTTGCATTAATGGGAATGAAAAATAATATAATACTATTTTTACCCTCAATAAAAATGAAAATAATTTGCCCTTCATATGTTTATTGAGGCTATCTCCATATGTTTGTAAAAAAAATTTAATCAGTTTTGTCAAGGAATTTTATCGCAATTTTCGAGTATTAGATGAGCTATATGATCATTTGTCAACAGAGCTGCATAATGCCCACAATACAATTGCAACTATATTTTCATATTATATTTAAAATAGAATATAAAGCATAAAACAACACCAAAATAAACTTAAAACATAAAGCATCAAAACATAAAGCAAGATTTCTCATAATACGTAAAACATAAAGATAAGGATTAACTTTCTTCGAAAAATTTGGCATTATTTCTATAATTCTTCGATGTACTTCAGTCATGTAGATGCTCTTAAACCTGCTATCTGTCTTCCATGAAGGATCGCACGCCATTCCTTAAAGAACTTGAATCAAAACTTGCACTTCTTATTATGTCCAAAAGCATTTATTTTTTCCCCGACCTCGACCAAATTCTTCTTGATCCATCTTAAGAAAGAAAGCATAAACTTGTTCAAGAATCAATAACTCATATAGTTATTCAAATAACTTAAATAAAAATAACATAATTCAGAGACAACAATAGTAAGAAAATGAAACAAGTACAAACAAGTACACATTTCTAAAGTACATCTCAAACAAATACAATAGTAATAATTCTATTTACACAAAAAGTTGAAACAAGTACACATTCAAGGATTCAATCTCTCCCTCCAACTATTAAACATTTGATTTACTAAATCATTTCTAAAGTTAACCCAGTCTTGTGTTGGGTTAATAAATGACACATAGTCTCCATTATCAAGGGGAAATCATCTGCTAAATCATCTTCTTCAACTGGCTCCAAGTCTTGTGGATCAAAACTCATGTACTTCCTTATCAAATTATGTAAGAGACAACTTGCCAAAATAATGTGCACTTGAGTTTTAATTGGAAAAAATGAAGGAGAATCTAATATTTTCCATCGCCCTTTTAGCAATCCGAAACATCTCTCAATAACATTTCTAGCCGTGGAGTGCTTCATGTCAAAATATTCTTGTGGTGTCCGTGAACGATGACCATGAAACTCATTAATGTGATACCGTTGACCTCGAAATGAAACCAAAAACCCCTCAGCATTACAGTATCCAGAGTCCACCAAGTAATAACAACCTTCACAAGTATACATAGATTAGAGTTTGAATGAAGTTTTTAATATATACATATCTCTCTATGTGTGTGAAGCACTTATACCTCGAGG
>JANVCQ010000003.1:27279211-27296268 GCA_025531925.1 Erythroxylum plowmanianum
CAACCACCATCAAAGGTAATGGTAATCATTCCTCCATCTTAACCAACCATCATTATTATAATGATTATATCCATTCCTATTCCTCACTATATTCATTCCTATTCTCATTCCCATTCCCCTCTGTGAACCAAGCACCCCCTAATTGTTTCTATTAGTGCGTTCGAACATACCAAGACCCGTCTCGAGAATCCACCCATCGGGGACTCATTTACCTTCACCAACTCTCATATCACTTGGAATCCAAGAAAATAATTATATCGTTGTGATTGATCTCTACAATACACTAGACTCAGCTTCAAACTAATTACATTATTGTTCTATGACTGTAAAAACTATTTTCATAATTAAATTCAAAGTTTGTACTTGAATATGATATTCAACAGGTGTGTTATATCCTATTACATATATTGTGTAAAATATTGGACAGCCACTACAAATTCTTATATTTCAACAAAATTCAATAAATAATGAATTTCAGGTAGAAATATGGGACCAAAGAGGCAACGTGATGTAATGCGGCCCAGGTTCAGAGGCATGTTCGGTGGTACTTACTGTGAGGGTGGACCATCACAGTCTCCGCTACAACAGAATCACCACCTCCACCTCCATGGCCTACAGTTGTAGCTGAGTCACCTGTTGCTCCTGATGCTTTACCATCTATCACTCATACATCATCTAATACCCTTATGGAGGATGAAGGAGACAACCGCCTTCCTGGAGCTGAGGAACCTGATGGAAGAAAGTATATCACAATAGTCAATCAAATGTAAGTGAAATTGCGTTAAGCACTATATATATATGTTTATAATTAAGTTATAGGTTTAAATTTTTTCAAATGATATAAAATTATTTATTCTTCTATTAGGTTGATTCCGTCTGGATCGTATTCTAGACATATCACATCTATATTTAAGGAGAGAATTGATCCTGAGGGTTATATATGAAAAAAGATCTCTCACGCCACAAAGGTATTTTACTTTCAGGAGTTTGAGGTATAATATGCAAATAATTTCCTGTTTTCATTTATTTGTATGCATAAATAATATTAGATTATAAGTTATCGAATTTTTTCCTTTTAATTTCAGAAAAAAAAATTTTGGGATTCTGATATCGATGGATCATACATGGTTTATGGGAGAGGTGAGCTCGTACACGTTATCGCAACTTTATTGATGTGATACACAAAGCTGGTGTACGTCTGCCTTATATTTCTGAAGGCATATGGAGTCGTTGGTAGGAGTACTAGATATCACTAGAGGCAATATTCATATTAGGGCGTAACTCGACCAACAGATATAGAGGCTCATGGGGAGACAATCTTCCTGTTCATACGGGAGAATCAATTACCCACTACAAGTATGTAGAGAGACTTTTAAGTATCTTACTTTATACTTATATTCTAATTTTTTACTTTGTTATTTTTCAATTTAAATTGATGTGTGAATGTTGTGATGATGGATAATGATCACGGTATAAATGTCTGGTGCCATATATGACTATGGTGAGTTATTTTCTTTGTTCAACAGGGGACAATACCATAGATATAAAGGGGACTGCCGAAATTTTTATAAATTCTAGTTTAACTTAGAACATGCTATTGTTATGCAGGAAAAGTCTCTGGGAATAAGGCCTACACCTCATCAGTTATTTTTGCATACTCACATTAAAAAGCATGACGGTGTGATATTCGTCAACAGCCAATGTAGAGAACTGAATGTATGTGAAATATATCCTTTATTATTCATTCTTGATAATTATCACTTACTAATATAAGCATTGCCTCCTAATAGAACCAAATACAAGAAACAATTCAGCGACAGTCTCAGGGAAAACAAGTTGTTGATGAGAGTCAGGCATATTTTGATGCAGTGGATGGTATGGACAGTCGTGGAAGAATCTTCGAGCTAGGCTCATTTGTAAACGCATGTTATTCGCGCTCCTCTATGTCCAGTATAGCAACATCATGTATACGGTCGACAATAAAACATATCCACCAGCTTAAGAGTACAGTGCAGACATTGACAAGTCAGTTGCAACAGACGATGGAGTACATGACTAAGCTCCAAAATGACATAGAGTAGTTGAAGGGGAGGGGTAGAGACTTAGACCATCCACGCTTACCAAGACAATAAGGATTGTTGTGATCATTTGGTCCGAATTTACTTAGAATTGAATGTTGTTATTATCAATGAAGAAATTTTTTTCTTTATATGATCAATTAAATTTCTGTTTAAACAAATTAAATATATAAAAAATTAAAAAACAATGCACAAATAATTTATAGATGTTGAAATTATCCAAATCAAATTTAATATTGAGATTTAAAAAAGAAAATATTTACGGCGGGAATTGAGGAAGGATGTGTTTTTTAGTTACCAACAGTTTTTGCTAAATCGTCGGTAAATATTTAGAGATTTTACGGACGGAAGCTTGCTTTCCGTCCATATTTTGACCGATATTACCAACGGTTATTGACAAACCATCAGTATATGCTAACATTTTTTATGTACATTCGTCGACGATTTATGACTTTCCGTTGCCATCAATTTTTTCCATTGGTAAAGTCTCAGATAGAACGAAAATTTCGTCGACAAAGTCTTAGAAGGAACGAAATTTTCGTCGGTAAATTTACTGATCGAGCATTTAATGCTGAAATTTGTCGTCGAAAAATCAAGTTATCGACTAAAAGTTAATGTTTTCCGTTGGTAACTTCCGTTGGTAATCATGCTTTTTCCTGTAATGATTGGTATTGGCAAGTTGGTAAGAAAAATAACATCATGATTGATAATAAGAAAGACTTGGGCTAATTAGTCAAACATTTAATTCCTATTATTAAGATGTACACAATAATTATTCCTAGCTAGCTAATAAATATATTGAATAAACTAAACACATGATAGAATTACAAGTATAACTAATGGTTTACATGTCTTTATTTGACCCACTTTTAAAACAAAGTTGTAATTGATTGTAGGCCATATAAAAAATCATGAGTTATTTTAAAATAAAATTGTAACTAATTATAGACCATATAGAAAACTTTTAACTCAAGATTAAAAGGTTTCAAGGGAAAGGCAGTCTGGCAAAACTAGAAGTGAAATTTAGCTGCTAGAAATGGCGAAGGGAAGAGAACAAAGCATAAGCTAGAAAGATACATAAGTGGTTTGGCAATAACAAATAACCGAATATTAAAACAAAAAAAGAAAACATAACACAAACTGGATCGATGTACATGGGTCTACATTTCGGCCTATACCAGAGGCCCTGCTTATTAATATTGTACGCTCATTAACAAGGAAGCACATTTTGAGACCCTAAAGCAGAGAAGAAATTTTCATGTTTAGTAACTACAATTTCTAGAAGTTTGTTCAGTGAACATTTAAATAATTGCAGTCAAAATACCAGAATTCCAGGTTGGGGAGCTAAAGGTGCTGACAAGAAAAATGAAGCATTCGAGATTCGAGAATAGAAGCTTTACTCATCTAATTTGGTCAAATAATTCATTTCATATTTTATTGCGTACCCTCTTTTATTATTGTATTGCTTTTTTCAAATCATAGCTCATACAACCACATTTATGTCTAGATTTGCAGACCCACATGGATATGAGTGCATTGAAGCACAAAGCAAGGTGATTGCTTGCAACCCAATACTCCAAAACAGCAAAAAGAAAAATTGCCAGCATAGAAGCCTCCCCTCCCCGGTACTTTGAAATTTCACCACTCCACTTTCTCTCTTTCATTGTGGTTATCTCGGCTATCATCTCTAAGTTCCTAAACCTCATTGTCTCGGTTAATGATTGCTTCATCTTAATTTACAAATCGGCCAATTGAACTCGGGTTGGACAAAGCGTAAAGTACATAGGCACTTCTTGAAATAAAGATCACGAAAAAGATGCTTTTTTGTACAATATATCTATGGAACGCAGTCTTTAGGTGAAGAAGCACATATAAAAAGATGCTTTTTTGTGCAATATATCCATGGAACGCGGTCTTTAGGTGAAGAAGATATGTGCCAAAAACATAGAATACATGCAAATTGAATGCTACGTGGAGTGAGAAATAAAGTAAAAACAAAGAAGAGGAGAGACAGAGACGAAAAGAAAAGAAAAACCCTAAATATTAATGGCGGAGTTGTATGTTGGCAGATGCAAACATTGAAGGAATGCAATAAAAGGTGGCTCTCTGATATAGTTGGGTAGGTCTGTGTTGTTATAGTGCTTTCAAAGTCATTTTATCTGCTTGCCTTCGGGTGCAATTCCAAAGAAACAAGAATCAGAAACAACTCTTCTTCTCTTCGCCAATATATGAATCCAACGCAGGTAATGATGATATTGATTGCGAATCTGCAGTAAGGTGTCCTCTTTTGCAGGTTTAATTAACCCTCTTCAACCACCTTCCTTCTTACCATATTTAAAAGAGAGACAGAGACAGAGACAGAGACTGAGAAAGAGGTCATTTTGTTGATTGTATGGGTGTTAGGTGATGGTGAGGGCATATCAAGAAAATTAAGAAGTCAGATTTGTTGTTGAGCTGTTCTATTTTTTGCTAGTTATGGAGTGCTGGTTACCTGAGTAGTTTCCTTCTTTCTTGGCACTGCGTGAAACATGGGACTTTTAGTAAGTAAGAGAAGATTTCTACTCCTTTTTCTTCCTCTTCTTCTAACCCTTCTCTTCCATGGGAGATTAGCTTTTGCCTCTACTCTAAATTACACTGATTATAGACGAGTTAGTAGCTTGAGACTAGAAAGGATCCAAAGGCACTTGGAAAAGATTAACAAGCCTCCTGTCATCACCATAGAGGTACACCAACATATCTTCTTCATCCTCTCCAGATACTTTTAACATGAAAAGTATTTGTATGTCTTATATATTATTATGGGTTGTTTGCAATTTGATCACTGCCAGAGCCCAGATGGAGATATCATAGATTGTGTTCATAAAAGAAAACAGCCAGCTCTAGATCACCCCCTTTTGAAGAATCACAGGATTCAGGTACTAAAAGTATTTTTTTTTTAAAAAAAAAGATGCTCTCTCTTTTTTCACATGCAAAACATATCTTAACACAGAAAGAAGATATGCCTTCCATTCTAGCATTCCTGTTGTTTTGCTGACCTATGCATGTAACGTTTTGGTTTCGTGATTAGGTTGTTACGTTCTTTTTGTTCTTATATCCATGTAAACGAAGCGTATAATTATTTTGCGTTCTCTTTTTAAGATGGTATTGGTTAAATCATGAAAAAGGGTTTACTTTGTTTTGACATTTCATTTCTTCAGAGAAAGCCATCGGAAAGACCAAAAATGATAAAAATGTCAAAAGAGAGAACCAACAATGGAGGAGAAGGAGCTCCGCAAATGTGGCATAGAAATGGGACCAGATGTCCAAAGGGTACAATCCCTTTACGGCGTAGCACGGTACATGATGTGTTGAGGGCCAATTCTTTGTTTGACTTTGGAAAGAAACGCCATTCCATGTCTCTCTTTAGACGCTCCGATGCACCCGACGTCGTAAACGCCAATGGTCACGAGGTACATAGAATCCCCGACTCTTTCTTCTCCGATTAAACATTTCTAATTAAAACCGTGCGTAAACATGTAGCATGCGATTGCCTACACCGGAACGTCGGGAGAGGTGTACGGAGCGAAAGCAACTATAAACGTGTGGGACCCATCCGTCGGTGAGGTCAACGAGTTCAGCCTCTCGCAGATCTGGATTCTTTCGGGATCTTTCGACGGTTCAGATCTCAACAGCATAGAAGCTGGATGGCAGGTAACTTGTTCCCTCCACAAATGAATTCTACCGAATTAAGCGTACATACATAAATTTGAATTCTAGGATTCAGTAAATTACATTAATTAATAATAATTTCTATTCTACTAGTCAGGTCAGTCCGGAGCTTTATGGAGACAGCAGGCCCAGATTGTTTACTTACTGGACAGTAAGAATGAATGAGATCTCCTCTTCTTATCCTTTGATTTATTAATGATTGGTTTTTAAAACTAATCATTTAACCAAATTATATTCCATTGGTGTTATATAGAGTGATTCATACCAAGCCACAGGATGCTACAATCTTCTGTGTTCTGGTTTTGTGCAAACCAACAGTAGGATAGCCATTGGAGCTGCAATTTCTCCTGTATCATCCTACTCAGGCAGCCAATATGACATTTCCATCCTGATTTGGAAGGTAAAGCTACTGATATCATCGTCATTACTTTGTTAGACAACAAAACACTGATTATGGATTTATTAGGATCCGAAATTAGGAAACTGGTGGATGAGCTTTGGTGATAACGATTTAGTAGGCTACTGGCCACCTCAACTGTTCACGCACTTATCAGACCACGCAACCATGGTGGAGTGGGGTGGTGAGGTGGTCAACTCCAGGGCCGACGGTCGCCACACCTCCACCCAAATGGGCTCCGGCCATTTTGCTGAAGATGGGTTCGGTAAAGCTAGCTACTTTCGCGACTTAGAGATTGTGGACTCAGATAACAGTCTGAGCTCAGCCCAAGATATATCAACCTTGGCTGAGAACACCAACTGTTATAACATCAAGAGCTCCTATAACAATGAATGGGGCACTCATTTCTACTATGGCGGTCCCGGGAACAATCCTCAATGCCCATGATCATCTTCCCAACCATCCCAATTCTTTAATTATGTAATTATAGTTATGCTATTTCCAATTTTGTTTAAGCTAATTTTCAGAAAATATATGAAGCGAAATAATTACAAAAATTTGTAGCAACTTCTTGGATTCACAACTTTTAATTTCAAATGTTTAAATTGTCGCTAAGAGTACCGGTTTTCTTTGTCCGATTCATAAGTAACTTGCTGCATGTAGAACTTTAAACTAGTTTCGTTTATGTTCTTTTTTACCATTAGAAGTTTATAATTAAGATCCGAGAAATAATAATTATATTTGTTTATCGGACAAATGGATGATTTCGACTGGGGATGTGAAACTGAAATAAGAACCCCTGCTTTTTGTGGCCGGTTATACGAGTCGAAATTTTTTAACATTTAAAAAAAGAATTGAAATTTTTGTCCAAAAAAAAATTGAAATTCAATTTTGATATTTTTCAATTGAATTTAATTTATAAAAAAATGACGAAATTTAATTTATGTATGAATTTAACCTGTCCTTTTTTTCTATTCTTAAACAATTGAATTGAATTAATTGAGAGTTACTTACTATTTATATTTTGGTAAGAATTATATATCCCAAATATAAAAAAAAAAAGGTAACTTTGCCATAAACCTAGGCAAGGCATGTAGTTGGTTGACCTATGAAATCAAATCCACCACAACCATAACATACTCGACTGCGGGAAGCCATGGGAGAAGAAGTACACAATGAAGAGGAGATGGTGACACCAGGAGAATTGTTAGGGAAAGCTAATGAAGTGAAAGCTGGTAAGGGCACTTACCTGGCGGATTACCGCAACTCCGGGCTCCTCTGTATCTTTGCTTCCGTCATAGGTCTCCGCCGTACTGTCTCTCCTCCCATCGACTCTTCCGACCAGGTTTTTTTTTCACACTATTAGCCCTTTTGACTTGCTCTCTGAGTTTCAGTTGTGTTCTTCGTGGAGCTTTATTTGGTTGTGCCCGGAACTGTTAACTGTTTTTTAAATCTTTTTTTTTTGGTTTTTTATGTGGACGCCATGGGGAAATTCAGTTCTTTTATTTTCTTTTCCCTCTTCTTGGAGGGCTTTCAATGTTAAGGGTTATTGTATTTGTGATAAAAAGTACGCCTTTTGGAGAGCCCGACATAAAGGTGTGAACTTGAAATTTGGTGACATTTATTATCATGTGCACTGATTGCCATTTTGGGAAGTTTCATATCTTCATCTTACCTGCACAGTCATTTAAATTTTATTATCAAGAAGCCATTTTCAGTTGTGCAAGAGGCCTTCAGTTGTTGACTTTTGTTTTCACAGATTCGGATTTTATATCATTTCTCAAGTTTTTAAAACTTTATGCCTTATTAAAAGGTATAGTGGGGGATTCTATTGTCTTGAAAACAATAATTTCAATCACTGCAGAGGCCAACTGTAGAAATAACCGGACATAAATCCCGTGGTTCTGTTCCTGAGCCTGGCTCTGTTGTCATTGCTCGGGTGAGTTTCTCTGGCATGCTTTTATCATTTTGTGGCTTGCTGATCTTTGATGTAAAAATGGTGCAATGAAATTATTTTGGAGATATGTATGTTTTATAATTGTGTGTAAGACAATAACAACTGTTCCTTTATAGTTGCCAACATATATTAGATTGTCAGGATTTTTCAACTTTGAAATTGAGCTGATATTATTTTTCTTTTTGTGACTTTATAGGTTACTAAAGTGATGAGTAAAATGGCTCACGCTGATATTTTGTGTGTTGGTCCAAAGTCAGTGCGAGAGAAGTTCACTGGAGTAATTAGGTATGCACTATTGAATAGATTCACTCAAGTTTAGTATTGCGGATATTGAAATTCAGTTCCTTGACTCTGTAAGATTAGGTCTTCCAATTGTAGATGGATCCTATTTTTTTATAGAGATGCATCCTATTGCCGTTTGGGTTGACTAGGCTTAAACTTTTGCATGAAATTCAAGGTGCAACATTGGATGGCGTATCAATTTGGATGTGAAGGCTTTTGAGTAGAATTTATGATCAGTAAATTGGTTGACTGAATATGTGTTGTTATTTAAGGATTTGCTTAAACTTTATATTTCTTCTAGTGTCTTTGTGAGGAATATCTAAGTTCCGTATTCTTTTGTTTATGTGGTAAAATGTGCTTTGAATCTGTGCCTGATTTAGTAAAATAAACCCAGTTAGAGTGAAGACCTGAGTATATTTGTCTACAAAACTGTCTTTCCTTTTGTTTCCTGATTCAATCTTCTAGAATCCATAGGTGTCCTTTGCACATTATTAGATATCTGAACTTGGTTGAAAATATCTTGTCACCTCACATAACAATTGCTCAATTGGAATGGATCACACGGTCATCTTTCATTTATCAACTTTGGCCTTCTAGCTCATCTTACGTACCTGTCTGGTAATTAATAGTGTTCAAAACAAAACAATTCATTTGAACAGGCAACAAGATGTAAGAACAACAGAGATTGACAAAGTGGATATGCACCTATCATTTCGTGCTGGTGACATTATCAGGGCTCTAGTTGTATCCTTCCTCTCGTATTTAAATTGGTATACTTTCCCTGTTTAGACTACCATGTATTTCATTCTTTTTGATCGCGCACAAGATATTAAAATGAGCTCAAGTATTTTTATGCTTATGATAATTTGATAAGCAAATGGATGAGAATAAGGTATTTTATTGATATTTAGCTTTAGCCTCGTAGTATAATCCACAAGCACTAAGCTACCATGTATTTCCCTAACCGTTAGCTGACTCACCCCTCTCGATTCTCCTAGAATATGTCAACATGGGTTTGAGGCCCATGTCCAGACCCTTCTCCCTCTTTCTCCTAGAATAAGTTACTATGGGTTTAGGACCCATAGTGCTATCAGGATCTGTGGTGCTATCATAATTGTTGGGAGATGCTTGATTAGTAATGGACGTAGCATGGTTCACTCTGAGATTCTTTAAACATTCTTTTTTTTTCCCTCAAGTTTAATGTACAATTTGTCGTTCACTATTTGATGCTTGGTATAAGAAGCTCCACATCAATTGTTAATGGACTTGGCTGAATCTCTATCAGCCAAAAATACATTCTTTCTACAATTTGGTTGGTGTTATTGTTGCTCACTGGTCAGTATTGGGAGTAATGGGCAGGCAAGTTGTTATGAGAAGGAATTTTGAACAACTGTGATTAGGTAAATCCTTAGGTGTCTCCATTTGAACTGGCTGGAGAAATTTGCTTTTTGGACATGCTAGTGGTTTTTATTGTCCTTTGTAGGTAACTTGGGCAATTGGTTGCCTTGTGTGGTAAGCAAACACTTCTTATTGTTCTTGTAAGAATATTATATTCGGTCTCTCTCCGCTGATGTTTTGTACTATCGTTGCTCTCAAATTCTTAGTTGTGATGCTATCTGTTTTAATTTAGTCATATCATTAAGCAGTTAAAGTGTTTCTCCTTGACATAATTCTTTGAAAAGCTGTCCCTTGGAGATGCGCGGGCTTATTATCTTTCAACTGCAAAAAATGAGTTAGGTGTTGTATCTGCAGATAGTACAGCAGGTAAGTTCAATTATCTTCTCTCCTGTTATTGAACTTGAAAGCATATCATAACGGATGTGTGAGGTGTATATATGTGTTCTGTGTTTCTTATTGCTTCTTCTTTCACCTCATAATTTACAAAACCATATCATTGCATGCTCTCGATAAGTCGTAAATGATCCACTGTGGAAATAGTTACGTGCTACACAAGAGTATTTGTCGGGCACATGTCCTTATTATCTTCCTAACTTGCTGATCAAGACATCCCGATTTTTTCTCATAGGTGCAACAATGGTTCCTATAAGTTGGACGGAGATGCAATGCCCACAAACAGGCCAAATTGAGCAAAGAAAAGTTGCCAAGGTTGGCGGTTGACTGACAAAAAGATGAAGCAATTGCAAGTGCACTTCTAAAATTTTCACCGTAGGAAGTGCGTTCAGAATAGTTATCTAGGAAGACAAGGCTTTTTGTATTTTATTTCCAGCACCAAGGCTTAAGATTTACAAAGTGTAACGATTTATCAATTTTTGTACACAATCAGGTGGGACTTTTTGTTGTGAACTAATGACTACATAACTCATTCATGCTGTGCATAATTACGTTTGAAAATTTCATGCATGATCATGTTATATATAATTCATTGCCAAGTGACATTATTTTACTCATTATGTGGGGATCCATCCAAAATGAGCCAATTATATGTCGAAGGTGAAGTGAAGTTTCTAGCCATCAGCAACCATAAAATGTCGGAATAGACATTTTATTTCGGTTAATTGAAACAGCCAATGACAATAACAGGATGTTAAGCCCCGAAATGTCTGGCCCTCATGCATGAGTTGGTACATTTGTAATCGGAAGAGGACGCAAGTACAAGATTTGGATTTTTGCATAAATTCCTAAACAAGTTTGGATATTCTCTTCTCTTATCCAAAGTGGAAACTTGTGAGAGGGAGATCCGTAGCTGCCAGCGATTGCCTGTGGCTGTCAATTTGCAACCGAGCTAACACTACTAAAAACTGTCATTGCGACTTACAAAATGACTGCTCTTCCCCTCCATTGTACACCCATTTTCTATTCTTCTTCTTCTTCTTCTTCTTCACCAATCCATCTCTTCGCTCAAAAGCAATGCCATGTCCATTCTCTGTTCTTTCTTAAACCCAGAAAGCTTCTTCATTTTAAACCTCTCAAAAACCCAAATTTTGCCCTCACAGAATCCTCATCAGACCCCCCTCAACCCCTCCTTCAGCAACTATCTGTAAGTATCCCTGTTCTTGCACCCATACACTTGCTCTTTCCTTGCTATTTCTGTTACAACGGCATATTTGTTTATTTTTGCCGTTTTCGTGCAGGATTGCTTCGATTTGCCACCAGATTATTTTCAGCAATTGCCCCGTGATCTGCGGTTAGATGTGAGTTGGGAAATCCTTGTTCTTTTCTGTTTCTCTTTTAAGGCTAAATTTGCGAGATGCTTAATTGGTACTTCTTTTCGAGTCTGTGTTGCTTGTTAATGTAGAAAGTTCTTTTTGGTTTGTAGTTAAATGATGCGGCTTTCGATCTTTCCAACGGACCGGTCATCAATGAGGTGAGTTTTTTGTGTTAATTTCTTCAAGGCCATATGGGCTTTTTGGTTCTTTTAGGAGTTGTAATTGTGGATAACGAGTCCTGCTCAGTTTCGCTGGATGTTCTGTTCATAAATTTGTTTTGAGTGGTCCTTAAGAAATTGTGTGAACGTGTAAATCTAGGATGAATAATTCAAACCCAGCTCTTTTATGCTTAATAATGAAGGAATAAAAAGGAAAAACCTTGGCTAATAATTGTGAAATTTTCTTTACGTGTCATAGATAGACAAAACAATTAGGTGTCCTGGAATCGTCTTCAAGGAGGAAAATTGTGAGCATCGTGCTTATACTGATTCAAACCTCAAGCTCTAGAACCAGCTGGCTGTTGTCAGCAATCAATAAAATAACATGAGCAATGGAAGGAAAAAGAACAAAATTTCTCACTTAATGGCCTAGCTGCAAGAGAAAATAGTGGGACATCATGCTGTACCCAAGCATTCTCAAGAAAAGAAGCTACACTTTCTCAAGTAGTGGACTAGTTGCTTGCAACTTATTCACTGAGTTACTAAAGAACTTCTCTGTCATTTCACTGTCAGTGTGGTCAAGAGTTGGGAGAACTCCTATTAAATCTCTCTCGAGCATGGGAACTGGCTGATACATCAACTGCCCAAACTTTGGTAAACAAGCTTCCAATGCTGGAGGGCTCTTTGACTGAAAGTGCCAAGTCAGGCAAGACAAGAAATATGCACTTGTGAGTAGTTAGGTGGCTAAAAGTTTATTCTAAGCTCATATTACCATTTTTTCTTTTTCTTTTTTTTTTTCTGGTGTAGCATTTGGCAAGCGTTTGGTAACTGCTGGAAGGAGGTTCCAGTCCATGGGACAGTATGGTCAGGGTGAACTACAAAAGGTACCATAATCACTTCCAAGTTGGTGGGTTTTCTTTCCCTAGTAGAGTTGTTGTTTCAATTCTGTGCAAAACATATTCCTGAAAAATATATGTTCACCTTTTTAGTAAGATTTCAATAGATGCATGATTCTGGAGTTTTTAATATATCCCCATGAAGGTGAGTGTCGAACTATACTCGCAGAGGCTGTAAAATCTTCAGTATTGCTTTCGAACATTTGGCTAGCTTTTTCTATTATTCTTGTACTACATCTAATATCAATCTTTATGCATTTTTAATTCCTAGGTTGCTATAATTTAGGAATATTTTTATGCATTTTTTATTATTTAACATCTAATATCAATCTTTCTAGCCTTCAATTCCTCAAAGACAAGACAACTGCTTATAGCTGCTAATCCAAGAATTAAAGTATTGACTTGTGCCCAACTATAGTATGCTATCCTTAAAAGTCATGAATATATCATTTATGAACTAAACTTGCTGACTTTCACTTTTGACTATTATAGATTGCACAAGCAATGATTGCAACTGGGAAACTTCTATCTGCTAGTTCAATATCAACAACAGGAAGTGAAGAACCAATGAAAGAAACTAGAGTCTTAAAGGTAGGTCGTAATGCCATATTGTGTTGGTATGTTGTAAATCAAGAGAATAAGTGTTGCATACAATAAATTTCTTTTCTGCAGTTTGGGGAGCTTCAAGTTGAATTAACACCAGAAAAGGCCAACATAGGTGCTGCGATTGGATTTGTTTTTGGGTAAATATTCCACCTGGATGACTGAAACATGAATCTTCTTTTTCACGTTTTTTCTAATCAAGAAAAGAATGTTCTTACTCATCCTAAGATTATGAAAATGAAGGGTCCTTTCATGGGAGCTAGGACAGGGAGTTCAGAGTATTCCAGAGAGCTCGCTGCAGTATGCAAATGAAAATGCTTTACTGCTGGCTAAGGTTTCAAAATATTAACTTCTTAGATTTTACTGGTAGTTCTTATCCTCATCCAACTTAATGGCCTCACGCTAAAAGATGAAATCCGTGGATGCAGTCTCTAAGAGGAGCTCTGCTTGCACTTTGCTACTCATCTGCAATTTTGTCAGCTTTCACGAGTGTGGGACTTTTCTTACTGGCACGGCAGCTGAGTGCAAAGGAAAAGTGATGGACATAGCTGCATTCTTTCATCTATTATTGCTTGTTAGTGCTCCATTCCATCCATGTCACTTGGTTGCACCCAGTCCCACCAACATGACAAAACAAGGATCCTGTTAGTTTTGTGCAACGACTCAAGAAGAGCTAGGTGTGTTAAATATGATCAAGGCATGATAGTGGACTTAATTTTGTTGTTGCCCGTTCCCTTTTGAGTAAGGCATCCTGGTTGTCAACATTAGAAGTTCAAGTCTTGTCAGCGAGTTTTAAGTAATACTGTACATACTCCATACAAGATGCA
This sequence comes from Erythroxylum plowmanianum, assembly GCA_025531925.1. Lineage (NCBI taxonomy): Eukaryota > Viridiplantae > Streptophyta > Magnoliopsida > Malpighiales > Erythroxylaceae > Erythroxylum > Erythroxylum plowmanianum. The sequence continues at coordinate 27,293,285 of JANVCQ010000003.1, forward strand.
CTTCTCCGTGTACCTTGAAATTGGATCTTTCTCTAGATTTAACAACACATTAGCTAAAATGTATAATTAAGATATATAATATTCTTTTCATTATTGTAATTACCTATAAACTGTTTCGTCAACAAACTGCTTCCTTAATCTATGCCACCAAAGTCATTAACAAGTGATTTTTCTTATATGAAACTTATGTTTGAGTTCAAATAGGCAGTAAAATGTAACTTCGAATGGATAGAGAAGAGGGGCACAAGTATTGCTGTACAAGTCCTTACGGTTTTGGTAGAAATATAATGGAAATAGGTGTCAAGTTATTGATGCATATTTTTCTTATTTGAATTGATAACGTTGAGAGCTTACTTAGAATTCTTACTCTTACATATTCCAAACTTATTTTTGACAATTGCTTCTTTCTTGTTAAATCTTGAATCCATATTTTAAAAGTCCTAAAGTGTTAATGATTCTAGAAAGTATCATTTGGTTAGTTGGACAAGTCTCGTAGTCATTAGAGTGGTTACATCTCAATCTCGTTTGTATGTATGTTAGTTCTTTTAAACAAAACATAGATGAATTAACTTAAAAGGGTGTAGTTGGGTTTAAGTGTGTTAAAGGAAAAAATATATACTTAAAAGGGTGTACTTGGCGTTCATAACATTTACGGTTAATTAATATAATCTTTTATCTTATATTCTTTAGCGGTGACTGATTAGTACACTGATATTGTGATTGAATTTTTGACATGGTATAAAGGGAAATCGCCAAGCTGTAGACAAATATGCCAAGGGTCACTATAAGGACAAAGTAAATGTGATTACAAATTGTCTACAATATATTAGCACCAAAGGTACTGTTTTGAAATAAATTTCGGCTTAGTGTAATGTAATTAGCTTGATTAGTTCAAAGCTCTCATCGTTTCTTATAAATGGTGTCTTCTACATAATTTGCAGTCTAAAATATGCATCCTAAGTTGTGGAGTATATCAAAACCCAAACTGAAAATTATGTAGATGAAGTTGAGGGCACTAGTTTTGACAAACTATTTAATTTTTCAATGAGCAATCTGGTTTGTGAATTGTACATATTGTTAGTTGAGCGATGTGATGATGCAGGAATGTCTCGAAAAGATTGGGAAAGAATTGAAAAAGATTCGAAGAAGTTTGGAGAAGTTTTGTTCTTCTCGGGTAGAAAACTGGCAGCGGTTTTTAGGTCATTTACTGGAAAAATAGAGACAGAATCAGGGTTTGGTGTAGAAGGGAAAGTTGTAGAACTTTTTGTGCTAATGAGTTTAGACACAAGAATCGGATGATTTGGTTAAGGGACGAGTGAGTTATGGGGGTTTTAGTGCAGGCATATCTGGCTGGGCGACGGGAAAATTCTAGGCAATGGGATAAGATTCAGTCGGAAATTTTGGATGATTGGGAAATCGATTTTTGGTGATTCTTGATTTGAATTTGTAGTTTAGGATGTGCTCTAAAACATGGCTTTGGAATTTCATTCAAACGAATTCAACCTACTTCATAAGAGAGATTCTAAACGGGCGGGCAGATTCAATCGACACAGGAACAATCAACAACAACGAACAAATTTGGATTATTTTCGGAAAATAATCAAACCCAATTGTTTTTCGAAAAAAAAAAACAACAAAAAACCCAGACATTTTCTTGCCAAACGATCTAAGAAAAAAACTCTCAAAATATGGAAATTTTTGATAAGTTATGAATATGATCATTAGTTAGATTTTGGGATAGCTTATAAGGAAAGTGAACCAACAAGTCAACCGGTTCATGTCTCTTCAGCTGCCCCTGAACCGAAACTAAACCCAACACTAAAACTCACCTTTAAGTCTCCAAATAACCTGAAGATGGGAGACCAAAAGGCTGGTTCAATACAGTCAAACCGAAACAACAAAACAAACCAATCCGGAAATATAAAATGTCAACCGGCCAAAACAATAATACAAGCTGGACCAAATACATCAAACATACAATATAAATTCTCAAATAGCACAAAGTAAAGTCTTCAAATGTCAATTTAAGGAGTTAAAACAGCTGCCTTGTGATCACCAAATGGGCCGAAGTTAGCTTGGAACTTAAGCATTAAATTCAAGCCAACTTCACCTTGTTCTTCACCCAGATCATTGTCTTCACCTTGAGTTTCATTGTCTTCATCTTTTTCATCAAATCCCATGGCTTCCAAATCCTTCAAAACTTGTGGAGATGGTCCTCCATCATCCTCTCCCTCTTGAGAGTTAGCCTCGGTAGTAGGAATTTCGGCTATAGTGTCATCTTTATAAAGTTTGAGATCACTTCCATTGAAGCTATTGGTAATTTTGTTGCTCTCAGGCAGCTCCACCTTGTATGCATTGTTGTTGATCTTCTTGAGTGCCATGAACGAACCGTCGGCTCTATTGCTAAGCTTTGACTTCCTTCCAAACCGATCCTTCCTCAAATGCACCCAAACTAGATCTCCCTCCTTGAACTCAACCGAATTTTTCTTCTTTGCTAGTCTTGTATAGGCTTCATTGTGCTTCCTTATATTTTCCATCACTTGCTCATGAATCTTCACAATTTGTTCACTGCCCATGAGTCAATAACCATCCGCCACTTACCATTTTTCTTTGGTACAACAAAGGCCGGAACTACACAAGGAGATGTATATGGCCCTATAAACTCTCGGTCAAGCAAGTCATCAACAATAGCTCTTAATGCTTCACCCTCTTTTGGACTCATCAGGTAGGATTGTTTATGTGGAATAACGGCTCCCGGAACAAAATTGATTTGATGTTGTATGGTCCTCAAAGGGGGCAGCCCCTTAGGAAGTTCTTTTGGGAACACAATTGGATACAACTCAATCAACTCTTGGACAACTTATGGAATAGGAGCTCTTGGCCTCTTGTCATCTTCTACCCCAATTGGATCAAAACTTGGCAATTCATCCCTAATTGCTTCCCTTTCTTCAACACTCAACAAAACTTGTTCATTTTCAACCCTT
>JANVCQ010000003.1:27315274-27329714 GCA_025531925.1 Erythroxylum plowmanianum
TTTTCATTAACCCAAGCCCCTAAATCTCCTATTTAACTTGCGCTAATTTCATTTTTCTCATCAAACAATTCCTACTCTTATTTACTACCATCTTATTTTAGACAACTGCTTTTTGCTTGTTGAATCTTGAATTCACATTTTGAAAGTATTTACTTTTAAGATCTAAAGCGCTAGCGATTATAGAAAGCATCACTAGACAAGCCTCATAGCCATTAGAGCAATTACATATCAATATATAATAATTACCTCTCTTATCTCATTTGTATTTTAGTTGTTTTAAACAAAACATCAATGAATTTCATTAAAGGGGTTTAAGTTTCTCTAATATCAAAGGAAGAAGTATATACATTTTCTATTTAAAAAGTGATCACATTATATCTTTTCATATTCTAGAGGTTTATATTAAAAATTTCCATCATTTTTTTATTATGTCACTATAACATAAATCATTATGCCATCTTCATTAATGTTGATAATTTTTGTATTTGATGTTACTTTTATTAATAAACAATTCATTTGAATTAAGAATAGGTTACGTTTAATAGATATAATCTTATTTCACAATATGGTGCACTTGTGAACTATATTAATTATGACCGAAGTTTTTGGCTACGTTTTTTAAAATGTCACCAATAATTTTTGACTATGCTTTGTTTTTGTTGTTAAAAGTTATTAGGTATGCTTTTGAAAACGTATCAAAAAGTTAACTATATTTTTAAAAATGTAGTTAATAACTTTTAGCAGCGACAATGAAGCGGGGCGAAATTTATAGGCGATGATTTAGAAAAAGTTGCCTGTACCTTTTTGCTACAAAAACTAGTCGTAGTAAAAAACAATTAGAGACGACTTGGTGAAAATGTTGCCTATAGTTTTTCCTAAGGAATTTGGTGATGATTTTAGTGACAAAAATAAATTGTTGTTAATTAGTATTAGCGACAATTTTAGGACTTTTAGCAACAAAAATTGTTGCAATGATAGAGAAAAGAGAGGCACGTGTATTAATTTACAATGAACAATTAAGTCCTTAAAATTTCAAAATGAGTGAATCAATAAACTTAGGAAGATATTAGCAATGTTTTAATATAGAGTTATAATGGAAATACGGAAATAGGTATCTAGTTAGTGAGATATGTTCTTTTATTTGAATTGATAATGATAAGAGCTTATTTAAAAGAAAATAGATACATTACAAGGAGTTTTCAAATTATTGTTTTGTAAATGAAAAAGTAGTATAAATATAACAAAATTTGGTATCCAGTTCGATAGTTAAGTATATTTTTATTGAAAATGATAATGTAGTATAAGTATTAAGAGGGGTTTTGTGAAGGGAAAAATTAGAGATTTTTAATAATGTCATTAAAACCTATAAGACAATTGGAAATGGGGTAGTGATTCCATGTTTTTCTATAAAGATGTTCATTAAATTACTTATTTGTAGTTTAGTTTTTATATAAAAATAAAACTAAGTAATGCAAACATTTATTGAGATCTTTATACTAATCAATCTAAATATAACATATAGAAAAACAAAAAATATTTAATGAAATAATTTTTTCATTAACCCAAGCCCCTAAATCTCCTATTTAACTTGCGCTAATTTCATTTTTCTCATCAAACAATTCCTACTCTTATTTACTACCATCTTATTTTAGACAACTGCTTTTTGCTTGTTGAATCTTGAATTCACATTTTGAAAGTATTTACTTTTAAGATCTAAAGCGCTAGCGATTATAGAAAGCATCACTAGACAAGCCTCATAGCCATTAGAGCAATTACATATCAATATATAATAATTACCTCTCTTATCTCATTTGTATTTTAGTTCTTTTAAACAAAACATTAATGAATTTCATTAAATGGGTTTAAGTTTCTCAAATATCTAAGGAAGAAGTATATACAATTTCTATTTAAAAAGTGATCACATTATATCTTTTCATATTCTAGAGGTTTAAATTAAAAATTTCCATCACTTTTTTTTATTATGTCACTATAACATAAATCATTATGTCATCTTCATTAATGTTGGTAATTTTTGTATTTGATGTTACTTTTATTAATAAACAATTCATTTGAATTAAGATTAGGTTAGGTTTAATAGATACAATCTTAGTTCACAATATGGAGTACTTGTGAACCATATTAATTATGACCGAAGTTGAATAGACATTAAGGCAACATTATGTATCATTCCTTGGCTAGGATTGTTTGGTTATCGCAGTATAATGGATTTTACTATACTAATTAATGTGGTAGTGTTAAATCTATGTGTTTTAATGTCAATATATTATAATATGTCATGATAGGGATATATTATTTATTAATTGGAGTTGTGTCCCTAGTCATGAGTCATTTTGTAGATTGTTCTAATTGGTATTAAGTGGAAAGCATGTTGAGGATACATTAGCGGAGTAGTTTCATGGATAATACGTACCTATAGTTAATTTGCGTTAGTAAGTTTTGCTAAAGATAAGTGGGAAGAACCCGTCAATGCTAATGTATTTTACTATCAGAAATGGTGTCGTGGATAATTTACGTAGATTTAAGAAGATCTTCCTATAATATATGACATGCATAAGTCATCTCAAGGATTAAGTCACTGGTGCTCATAACATGTAAGGCTGATAGATTTAATTTTTTATAATATAATCTTTTGTCTTATATTTTTCAGTAGTAAGTAATGAAATAAAAATTTAAAACATTTTAAGTTCATACTCATATTATGATTGAATTTTGAATATGGTATAAAGGGAAATTGCTAGGGTGAGAGAAATATGTTGGATGAGAAAAAGGGACAAGGTGAAGGAGATTACAAAATGTCTACAATATGGTAGGACCATCTCAGTACCAAAGAACCAATAATCAAAAAACTGTTTTTAAAGGTATTGTTTTAAAATAAATTCGAACTTAGTGTAACATAGTTCCATAGTTAGTTCGATTAGTTCAAAGCTCTCATCATTTATGATGTGTTGTCTTAACAAAAGGTGTCTTTCTATACAATTTGTAGTCTAATATATGCACGCTATACTATGGAGTACATCAAAACCTAAAGTTAAAATTATTTAAATGTAGTTGAGGGCACTGGTCTTGACATACTATTCAATTTCTCAGTGAGCAATCTTGTTCATTAATTATACTTATTGTTAGTTGAGCAATGTAATCCCTATAAGTGAGAGTTTTTCACTTCTTAATATGATTGAGAATAGTGTGAAGGCAATGGATCTTTCTCTAATGAATTAAAAATTTTACTTAAATGAATTTCTAATTAAGATTTTCCATTCTTATAATTTATTTTGAACAGTTTCGTTAACAAACTGTTTCCTTGATCTAAATTAGAATCACCCATGACACCAAAACTACCAACAAATGATTTTTCTTATAAGAAACTTCTATTTGTGTTCTAATAGGCAAAAAATGTAATGTTGAATGAATAGAGAAGAGGGCACGAGTATTATTGTACAATCAACGATATAAGTATTAAGAGCTGTTTTGCGAAGGAAACAAATTCGAGACCTTTTAATAATGTTACTAAAAACTATATGACCATTAGGAATGGGGTTGTGATCCCATGTGTTTTATAAAGAGGTTCATTAAATTACTTATTTATATTTTAGGTTTTTTTATAGTAGTAGTTAGACTTTACCCGCCAAACACCATGAGAAATGGTCACCCCTTCAATCACAAATCGTCTCTGGAACTCCAAGATACGCCAATTCCTAAACCAAGGCAAACCTCAGAAAGCCCTTTTGCTCTTTCGCCAAATGAAACAAAGTGGCACACAACCCGACAACTTCACCTTTCTCTTCATTTTCAAAGCTTGTGCCATTCTGTCCAACGTCACCCAGACCCTATTATTCCACACTCATGTCGCTAAATCCCCATTTCTTACTGATTCATTTGTGCAGACTTCCTTGCTTCACGTGTACGCTAAAAGCGATCGCCTTGACTTAGCGTACCAAGTGTTTGCGCAAATGCCCAAGAGGGATGTCGCATCTTGGAATGCAATGCTTGTGGGTTTCGTTCAAACTGGTGATTTTGGTACGGCATTTGATATTTTCCGGGAGATGAGGCTTGGTGGTGCTTTACCAGATTCGGTTACAATCATGGGGTTGAGTCAGGCAGTGTCTGAGGTGAAAAACTTGGAATTGGCAAAGGGCGTTCATTCATTTGGGATACGAGTTGGTGTAGATTCTGATGTTTCTGTTGCTAATACTTGGATGTCTTTATATGCGAAATGTGGCGATTTGGAGTTTGCTGAGTCCATTTTTTATGGAATTGAAGCATGCTTAAGGAGTGTGGTTTCTTGGAATTCTATGATTGCAAGTTATTCAAAATTTGAGAAATATGTTGATGCTTTGAATTCTTATAAATTGATGCTACATGATGGATATAAACCTGATATAAGTACGATTATCAACTTGCTCTCCTCGTTTGTGCAGCCTGAAGCTGTATTTCAAGGTATGCTGATTCATTCTCAAGCAATCAAATCTGGTTTTTGTTTAGATGTTTGTGTGGCTAATACACTTGTATCAATGTATTCAAAATGCGGAGTTATTGATTCTGCAAGATATCTATTTGATGGCATGCACGACAGAACTGCTGTTTCTTGGAGTGTACTAATTGCTGGATATGCTCGAAAGGGGAATGTAGATGAGGTATTGGCTTTGTTTAATGCTATGGAAGCATCTGGTGAGAAACCTAATTTAGTTGCCATGCTGTCCATAATTTCTGGTTGTGGCCAAGCTGGTATTCTTGAACTTGGACAATGGATGGATGCCTATGCTAACTCTAATGGGTTAAAAGACAATGCTGTAGTTTGTAATGCCTTGATTGACATGTATGCAAAATGTGGAAGTATGCCTGATGCTCAAGAGGTCTTCTATGCTATGTCAAATAGAACAATTGTGTCTTGGACTGCCATGATTGCTGGTTATGCCTTGAATGGACTATTTGGAGAAGCATTAGACCATTTCTATCAGATGTTGAAGATGGGATTGAAACCAAACCATATAACATTCCTCGCCGTCCTCCAAGCATGCAGTCATGCTGGTTTCCTTAAGAAAGGAAGGGAATGCTTCAACATGATGACCAATGTGTATAAAATAAACCCTGGATTGGACCATTATTCCTGTATGGTTGATCTTCTTGGTCGTAGGGGACAGCTAAAAGAGGCAATGGAGTTGATTGAGGCTATGTATGTTAAACCTGATGCTGCCATATGGGGAACACTGCTTAATGCTTGCAAAATTCACTGTAACATTGCAATTGGTGAATATGCAGCTCATCACCTTTTCAAACTGGAGCCCCACAAGGCTGTTCCATATGTTGAAATGGCTAACTTGTATGCATCAGCCAGAATGTGGGATGGCTTTAGAAGGATAAGGACAATGATGCATTTTAACAGAGTAAGGAAGAATCCAGGACAAAGCTGTGTTGCAGTGAATGGAAAGAGTCGTGCATTTACTGTTGATGACAGAGGTCATCATGAAAACAAGCTGATATATGAAGCTTTGGACACTTTGATGTTTCATTTAAAGAAGGGTCCATATGACATCATGATGGAATTCCTAAATATGAACTAGAATCAAGTGTTATGCTTGATATCTTATCATGGAATTGCAATATATCAGAGACTTTGAAGGCAAGCCAATGAGAAGCAGTAAAGATCTGAAGTTAACTTCTGGATGTTCGATATCCTGCTTGGTACCTAGCCAATGCTTCTCCAATCTTTCAATTAGCAATCTTCCAATGCTGAAGGGCTTTCGAGAACATACTGCGAGCTAGAAGCATATCCAACTTAGTAAGTCTGGATACCTAAGATTTTGTTCTTAAGCCCCTATCAGTATTTTTTCTCCTGTAGCATTTGGGATGCATTTTATTTTTGCCGCAAGGAAGTTGTAATCCATCGGAGAATATGATCAAGGTAAATTGCAAAACCTAGTATTATCACTTGCAATTAGGTGTGCTTTTTTTCACTAATGTTGTCTTATCTCTTATTTTCATTATAGCAGGTTAAAAACCAAATTAGCCTGGAATATGTATGAATACACCATTGTCCAAAAGAGGGTTAAACCTAGATCCCAATTATGAAGTGCCAATTAGATCACTTAAAAGTGAGTTCAACCCCTTGGTGATCAAGCAAAATGAACCCTGAGAAATAGGCCAAAGTTCGAAAAGCATCTGCAGAGCATTTCCCAACCTGTGGAACTTGGTGTTTTAACTTAAAATTGAAATTAACAGATGCCATTTTATGGTTACTTTAACATGCATCGGCAAAGCTCCTGATAGGTCCAAGGAGACCGTAATGTGTTAGCTTTAATATGGAAGCTTGAAATGTTCAACTTTTAAATCTCCAATCATTACTTGTGGGTTTCTTATATATGACTGCAATCTTTGTGGACCTTGGTATCATTCTTTCTAAACATGATGATGATGGTCTTATGGTTTCTGATAGCGTCACAAGAAAAGTTAAGGGATGAACATATGTCAATTTTAGTATGCTTTAACTCAAAATCATTAACATACTGATGCCCTAGCAATTTTGTCTACCTGTTAAAACATACCATGACTTGTGGCTATGGTTTGAATCATTTGGTGTTTTATACGTTTAACTATTGTGGATTGCAGAAGTGATGATGGCTACAAATTGAAAACTTTGGTCTCTTATTTTGTACCACCAACTACTGAAAAACTGGAAGAGAGAATCCTGAACTGAATTCAGATCACATTTCTGTACATATCTGGATTTGTTAAACTCAATTTAAGAGGTTTTATGTGGTAATCAGTCTTGATCTTTCTGTAGTTTGGAGAGCTTCAAGTTGAAGTTACATTTGCAAAGGCTGGTTTGGTAGTATTGATTCTGTTTTTTCAGTAGACATTCTATTCCTACAGTGAATTATCTTTTCCGTCTAATTTTGTGACTGGGAAAGTGAGAATATTCTTACATCGGATCTTAGCGTCCTATTATGAATTTGTAGTGTTTTTTTTCCTAGCAACAAGGTTTAGGGAATTTCAGAATATTTCCAGGAGCTCAGTATGCAACATTCAAATGGCAATGCTTTGGCACTGGTTAAGGATTTAAATGATTTATTGAATTTGACTTATTGTTTGACATCCTTGTAGCCCGGGTGGATACTAACATAATAATAACTTGAAATTGGTAGATGCAGTACCTGAGAGAAGCTCCCCTTGTTGTCTTGCAGTTATCAACTATTTCATATGCTTTCACAAGTATGGGACTTCCTTACTACCCAAAAAAAACCTAGATCAAGAACTCCATGGATGCCACATTTTCCCAAGTTTTCTTGTTAGCTATCAAGTTCATGCAAGATGAAGGGTGATGGTAGTTTTTGTTCTAACAATGATGTATCACATTACAGAACAATAGAAACCACTCTCAAAGAAACTTATGGGAGGACGATTGCCTGAACTTTATAAGCTATATGGACATCTGGAGGATTGAGTTTGCATGACTGGACATGTGCAGGTGGTATTTGCAGATGGCCTATAGAACTAGACATCTGTGGCTATCCAGGGTATCAAATCGTTTTTTTTTTTTTTTCCTTTTGATGGGTCATATGAAGAAATTATTCAACACTAAAGCTTAAGGTTATTTGGTGAAGCTCAAGAATGAATCATACATCATTCTAGTAGGAGAAAATGGAGGTAATGAGCATATGTTTCCATCTATTTTGAGACACTTGAATAGCAGGAGGAAGTGGAAGAGTCTCCATAGCCTTGACATTCATTGTAATGATTGACATTCAGAGTCCACAGCTGCACAAGGAAAGTGTTCCGAGTTATTTTAAGCTATGCCTATGTATGAGTTGTTTTCTCTGGTCAATGCTATCATGTAATATTTACTCGTTTCTTAAAACCGTGGTCATTAAAATTAGATGAGCTTGCATAGTCAAGGCTTTAAAATTCATAGGTGTTGCGAATTAAAGTGATTTCTAGAAGTTCTGAACTTTTCTGGTTGAATATATATCTTATGTTAGTTTCAGGAATTGCCATGTGAAAGCAACCATCAGTCAGCCAATGCTTGCAATAATGCATAACCTTTTCTGTAAAGAGGAGCCTAGTGGCTCTAATTTCGTCTGTATAGTATTAAAGTTGAATATTAATATTTGAAGAAATCACATATTTCAGGTGCCCTTAAGTCATGGAATTTGAGCATCTCAGGATTTCAGTAAATCACCCGAGCTTTAAGATTTGTGGTTTAGAGTGTAACCTACATGTTTTGGGAGACTCTTGTTTGTTCACTAGTTTTCCCTATTCTGCTTTGTACGTCCAACTTGACTTTGGAGTATTGTTTTCGATGAGTCGACATAAATAAACGAGAAGCTTCGGCTAGCTAGTTAACAAGGAAGCTGTTGCAGTTGTGAATGAATAGGTCATCAAATAGTCGCATTACATCTAAATTGTTGTCTCCATCTGGGCAGACATAAACTTACGTACAGGTAAGACATCTGCAACGTATATTTAAACACCTCTGTTGATTTTGGACCTTGGCCTCGCACAGATTCTTTAAACTTTATGGCTTTTGTTTGTAGATATATGATGCTATCTAAGTGAAGCTGTGCGGTTCAACTATGCTGTCACCATCTGATGAGGCAGCAATTTGGTGTTAGGTTGCCTATTGCTTGTTTCAAATCTCATTAAGTTGATCAAATAAATAAAATAAGAAGATATTTCTACATTTGTTTGCTTGAGAGGGCCGCGTCCTTTGCCTTCTTTTGACCTTCGCATCAATGTAGCTGTAAATATTATTAAATTAGTCATTTGATTTTTCACAAAGCCCTTGTTAAACCATTTCTGTTGTATTTGGCAGTAGAGTCCTAGTTTAAAATAGTTGTTGTAGTATGTTTGAAAGGTTATGTTTTCGTGAGCAACACAAGCAGCAAAGTCAAGGGAAGCTTTGAATATTCATATTAATTCTTAGGGTATTTCTACTTTTATTGTTGTCGTTGTTGTTTATAAAGCTTAGAATTAGACATTATTTCTTTTTCTTCGTCTTTTCATATAAACTTTCATCTAATCACAACTTTTGTGAATGAATACACTACTTATTTTCCAAAAGTAAAAATTTTCATCTAATTAAGGAATTTGGCCGCACATTTATTCTGACTTAAAAGTAAGTATAATATGCAGTAGTTTGTTGTTCTTAAATATTTCAAATTTAATTAATTAAATTTTCAATTGAACGATTTTATAGTGTAATACATTTGATTATAATATTTTTGTCTTATATCAATGCATATTTGATCAATAACATACGTATGTTTTAGTTGGACTTATCAAACTATGTAATCATTGCATTATATTATTCTCAACTTTTTTTTTGTGAAAAAATAAATATTTCACTAAAATATTATTTCGTTCCATTTTACACTTGGTGGTTATTTTATGAGATTTTCTTACTGTCTCTAACAAGCACATTATGTGTAACTATTATCTCATATAGAGTGAGAATTATAATAATTAATAAAGTTGCTTTTTTGTAATTATTAGAGCATGAATTCAATTAATAAAAGCAGTCTTTTTATAAAAAATATAAAAAAGATTACGTATATTATAACCTTCTTCGGATCTTTGCAGAGTGCGAAATCTTATTATGTTAATTTTTTAGACTATTATTGAAAATACCGATTTTCTTCTTTTATAATGATCGTTAATATTTTTTCCTTAAAGTTATATGAGATCATTTGCATAGAAAAACGACAGATTTTATTATCTCATAAATTAAGCACAGACACTTTATTAGGTTAAGACATTTCAAATTGAGCACCGAAATGGACAGGACATTTCAATTATTTCACAGGAACTCTAGCTGCAATTAACTATTCCATAGCAGGCAACCCTCAAAATTCTTTTAGCTGCCAAGGTGACAGAGGAGAAAATTCCTCAAGGAGTATAATCACTTAACGACTACTTGTCACGTAAACTTGAATACAACCTAACTTAGGTCCTGTTTGGTTAAGGAGTTAATAATATAATGAGATGGAATATAACACACTTCTATCATTTGCTTGAGGGTTTCATAATAGAATGAAACATAAATGGATGAAAGCGAAGGGTTTCATATTACGTTCTGTTCCATCCTAAACAATAAAAATAAAAAACCATATATTTTGGAGGATAAAACGTAAACTAATAAATACATACTACTTAATATATCCTCAATAATTTTTTTTATGTCTATTATTTTTCTAACCCTAACTTCTTTTTCCCTAGACTCATTTATTACGATCTACAAAAATTGTATATAATTAATAATATTTTATGTTATTTCTCTTTACTCTAATAATTAATTGTATATAATTAATAATAAAATAAAAAGTTTTATTTATATCATTAATAGTAAATTGTATATGATTAATAATAAAATAATAAAATATTATTATTTTAAAATAAAAATAAAAAATTATTTATCATGGTTGTGACTTGAGCCGTAATTTTTTAATTGAATATAGTTTTTGTTTTAAAATCATAACGTTAAATCTCCTGTAACAATTATTTATTATACATCCTATTCTATTACATTTATCTTCCAAATAACATTTTACTCTACATTATATTATGAAATTTTTCATCCCTCGTAAATAATTTCTCGCTGTATTAGATTTCATTATATTATAAACCGTTATGTTATATTCTATTCTATTTCATTAATTAATATCCAACTAAACAGAATCTTATTTTCTATTCATGTGTTAATTTTTAAGTGTTAAAAAAAGAATAATTAACGCTGATTTCATCATTACAACTTGTTTAACCTAATAAATTAGACCTTTAGTAGAGTTGAAACGACAACTCTAATAGTCATCCTAATGGGAGGTCGTCCTCATTAACGTCATTTGGAAGTGGCATCATATATTATTTGATTCGATGATATTATCAAATATGATTTTACAAATATATATATATAACTAAATAATATATATATATATAGAATAACTAAATAATAAATTAGTTATTATAGACTATTATGAAAGTGGGCAATAAACCAATATTTTACTATTCTTTGTTATTCTCGTCACTGTATATATATACTGCCTCAGAAACCTCTGCCCTTTTCAGCAACACTCCTCTCTGATCAGTTTCTCTTTCTGCTCACCATGGCCTCATTTACTTGCTCAGCTTCGTACCTAGCACCACTCCTGTCCTCCACAACCACTGCAAACTCCACTGCGGCGGCAGCCTACCTCTGTTCTCAGTTCACCACCATAGCCAATCAGCTCTCTGACACATCTTATGCAGTCAACAACACTTATCTCCTGTTCTCTGCCTATTTAGTCTTCGCCATGCAACTGGGGTTTGCCATGCTTTGCGCAGGCTCTGTCAGAGCCAAGAACACCATGAATATTATGCTCACCAACGTTCTTGATGCTGCTGCTGGTGGCCTCTCCTACTATCTCTTTGGCTATGCTTTTGCTTTTGGCTCTCCAAGTAATGGATTCATAGGTCGTCACTTCTTCGGCTTAAATGACTTCCCCTACCCTCTTGCAGATTACAGTGTCTTTCTCTACCAGTGGGCCTTCGCCATAGCTGCTGCTGGTATCACCAGTGGCTCCATAGCCGAGAGAACCCAATTTGTGGCCTACCTTATTTACTCTTCATTCTTGACTGGCTTTGTTTATCCTGTTGTTTCTCATTGGGTTTGGTCTAGTGATGGTTGGGCCAGTGCTTCTCGGTCCAATAACGATCTTTTGTTCGGTTCAGGCGCGATTGACTTTGCCGGTTCAGGCGTGGTCCATATGGTCGGAGGTATTGCCGGCCTGTGGGGTGCCCTCATTGAAGGGCCACGTATTGGTCGGTTTGATAGGGAGGGTCGGTCTGTGGCTTTACGAGGTCACAGTGCGTCGTTGGTTGTACTTGGCACATTTTTGTTATGGTTTGGGTGGTACGGGTTCAACCCAGGTTCGTTCGTGACAATTTTGAAGAGTTATGGAGGCAGCGGAGGATATTACGGTCAATGGAGTGCAGTTGGTAGGACAGCTGTCACCACCACATTAGCGGGTTGCACAGCAGCCCTTACTACGTTGTTTAGCAAAAGACTACTGGCAGGTCATTGGAATGTAACTGACGTATGTAACGGTTTATTGGGCGGGTTCGCTGCAATCACCTCCGGTTGTTCAGTGGTCGAACCTTGGGCTGCAATTATATGCGGGTTTGTGGCGGCTTGGGTTTTAATCGGTTGCAATAAGTTGGCTGAGAAACTCAAGTATGATGATCCTCTAGAAGCTGCCCAACTGCACGGCGGATGCGGCGCATGGGGCCTGTTATTTACAGGTTTGTTCGCCACCAATAAGTACGTGAATGAGGTGTTTCCAGGCAACCCAGGACGACCACATGGGCTGTTCATGGGTGGCGGTGGGAAGTTGCTGGCGGCCCAAATCATCCAAATATTGGTGATTATAGGGTGGGTGACGGGGACGATGGCACCGCTATTTTATGGCCTTAACAAGATGCAGTTGTTGAGGATCTCAGGTGAAGATGAGACGGCAGGAATGGACTTGACCAGACATGGAGGTTTCGCTTATGCATACTCTGATCATGAAGAACCTTCGCTCAAGTCTGTGCCTGGCTTAGTGATGAGAAGGGTGGGGCCCAATTATGAGAGCTCCCCCGATCAGAACTCAGAAGTTGTGTGATGATAAAGAAAAAGAAAAGAATATAAAGACTATGGTAGATGATAATTAAGACTGTCCTAAGACAGATGGAATGTGAAACTAACTTTGTCTTTGAAGGGGGTTTTCTTTTTGTTTATTCTCTGCAACTCTTAAATTCAGAGATAAAACTGAATGCTCGGGTGTTCACTTTTTCTTCATCTATGAATGTATCATTATTATCTCAATGTATAAAGTTGATTTGTCTTCTACATTTTGTCGATTAAAATCGAGTCTTAATCCTGAAATTTGGGAACTCTATCAGTTGTATTTAATCTAACCACACATGCTAATGATTGCTGGATGATGCCCTCAATTAAGACAAAAGTTAAACCAAACTGACAACATAATTTGTTTGTAAGAACTAATATACTTGGTGTCAGGTTAGCTTTTATTGTCCAATAACAGAGAACTATGAGTAGTGGCTGTTATGCAACTATCTGACAAGAACAATACAACAACAGATGATATGCCTTGGTTCTAACAGACGGCCATCCATTCTAGTGTACATCTTTTTTGAAGGAACCTATTCCTATTGCTGTACTCATAGAATGAAAACGTATACCTATTTTGTACCTGTTAGTTTGGACTTGTATATCTTATCCTTTCTAATTGGCTTGATTAAATGATTGAATTATATATGCGACCAAGAAGATGCTTTTGGACTATAAAATTGTTCTTCCACTAGTCCTCAGGCTGGAAAATTCTGATTCCACTTGTTACCCAAAGGCTCATAATTGGTGGAACACATGCAGATATTGAATCTAAGGTAAATCTAGAGATTGGGATTTTGGATCATAGAAAGGAAATCAATTAGTTATTCATAAGCTTGCATATATTAGCCTCCTTGCATTGGATAGAAACTGTTGAAATGTCACTAGGATTTTTTTTTAAAAACTTCTCAGCCAAATGATATTGGAGGAATGCTGATCTAATAAGCGGCCAACTTTTCAGCTATCTCATCCAAAACTTCCATACTACCACCTGCCATTGTAAGAAAACAAGGAAGAGCTAAAAATGTCAACAACTAACTAAATTGGATTAATTATATATATATATATATATGCTTCTTAACTTGACTTGTTTAAAACTTGAATTATATAATTCAAATAGTTAATTATAAAAAATTTCAAAATTTACTAAATTTTGTTATAATATCTCAAGAGTTGGCCCTTTGTTTATCCACCATCTATAAGTTCTTCGTTTCCTTCACGATATGGTGTTCGGGTTATTAATTTTTTTTTATCAATTTAATGATTACCACTTAATAGAGTTGAGAAGAGGAATTACATGTATTCTCGCTGTTCAGGTAGACATACATTGCAATCCTATGTGTTTTTTTATTTAAAAGTTTTCTATTCCTATATTAATTGAACAATCAACATTGCTGCAGAGCTCTGCATGACAAAGAGAAAAGATCAAAGGGTGGACTGAGTCGAACTCAGTTCTTCCTCCTAGTCCTCATCTGCAGTTTTGCGTACTATGTTCTTCCTGGCTATCTCTTTACCTTGTTAACAACTTTCTCATGGGTGTGTTAGCTGGAGAAGTATATAGCCCAGGCTGGGTCAAGGAAATCAGGTGGGTGGATACAGAATTTGTTCAGAAGGCAACAAAAGAGGATAGAGATTAGGGGACTGACTGATCACTTGAGATCTTCTGTCCCCAAATACTCTGCCCCCCTGTACCCCTTGCATTCAAGCCATTTTAAATCTTCTATTCTACAAAAAGCTTTGCATTGCTTTTTCCTTCTTAAAGCAGCTAGGGGGAGTATTCTG
>JANVCQ010000003.1:27334495-27361180 GCA_025531925.1 Erythroxylum plowmanianum
AATGTCATGAATGCATGCACAAATATTGGTATGAGTCCAAAAATGTATATACACAAATAAGCAAAAACTCAATTATGCCAAGCAGACCATGCATTGAAATTCCTTAATATTCTAACCCCTAATATGAGGCGTTATATAGAGAGCTTGAATTACAATAAATGTTCAAAAAGCACTTGATTATGAATACATAAGTAAGCCTTTTTGACACACGATCTTACAGGTTCAATTATAATATGATTATATTTTACAAAAAGGATTTCATCCATAAAATGTTATAGTAACTCAATTCATTTTGTTAAAATAAAAGAAGAAGACTTTAGTAAATTTGTAGATAACCTCTCCTTAGCTATATAGGTTGTATGTGTTAGCTCAAGGGTTAAGTTTAATGATTTTGATGATAACTTTATAATATTTCAAAATTTAAATTGGATTTATTTCCTTATATAGGCAATGGTATAATTCTTAAAAGGAAATAAAATCATAGGATAATTGCTTCCTTTCTTGCAGGAACCTTCTTTAGGAACTTGCCTATTCAAAAATGGTTCTATAACATCTAGAAGTGTGGTCTGATGCTGATAGAGGAAATGTATCGTTGAACGCTAAAATAAAGCATCATCTAATCTGTGTACTATCTCCAGAAGAATATAAGAAGATATCTTACTGCTCTACAGTAAAGGAAATGTGTGATAAACTATAAGTTACCTTTAAAGGAATGAATAAGGCAAAGAAACATATAATAAACCTTTTAGTGCATCTATACGAAACTATTGGCATGAAACAAGGAGAAACTATAGATGAATTCTTCAGATGGTTCAACAACATCGTCATGACCTTAAAGAACTTATGAAAAATATATCCTAATGATGAACTCATAACAAAGATTCTAAGATCACTATTAAAGGAATGGAGACTAAAGGTGACAACTCTAGAAATTGCAAAGGATCTCTATACCATCTCACTTGACTAGCTAAGAGGAAACTTGATGATCCATGAAGTCAAGCTTAGGTGAGATGAAGGATTCTCATACAAAAGAAGAATGACATTAAAATCAATGGATGGATCAATCAGTGATAAAACTAACATTGATTTGCAAATAGATGGAGATGAAGAATTCAATTTCATGGTCAGAAAATATGCCCGCTTCTACAAAAAGAAATTGATGAAGAAAAGAGAAGGGAATAGGAAAACTGGAAACAACAAGTCCTTACCAAAAGGCAGCAGTAGCAATAACAATACACAAAATAATCAAATCATGTGCTATCACGACAAGAAGCCTGGACACATAAGACCAGAATACCCCCTTCTTCAAAAGGACAAAATAGAGAATAGAAAACCCAGGAAGTAAGCAATGATTGCAGCTTGGTCAGTTGAAGATTTTGAAAACTTTAAAGAAGAAGATACAAAAGAAGTTAGTAATGTTTGCTTCATGGATGAATTAGGAGATGACGAGGTGTATTATTCTAACTCTGATATTGAAGTTGATGAATTGAGAAATCTATATCATGAATTGTATAATTAGTATAAAAATGACAGTGAAGTATTTCAAAGAAGTTGAGAAGTCTAAGAACAATAAAAATTCCTTGAAGAGTAAGATTAAATCATTAGAATCCGTGAATGAAAGTCTGATAACCAAGAATGTGTCTCTTGAGGATGATTATAAGAAAAAGGTTTTTGAAAAGGAAGTTTTGGAAGAAAGATTAGACAAGTTGAAAAATACTTTGTTTGAGAATGATTATGATAAAGTGAGATATCTAGAAGAAAAGGTTGTCACTTTAGAACTTGAGAAAGAGAAATATGTAGGAAAGATCTTATCTTTAGAAAAAGATCTTACAAAGTTTATTGATGGAAGAAATAACCTTGATGCACCACTTAGTAGTGGTAAATGCGTTTTTGATAAATATGGAATAAGTTACAGTAAAAATAATAATGTTAAGTCATACAAGAACATTTTAAATCCAACAGTAGCTATAGTCAAAACAGTAAGAACCTGATACATGGTAGAAATTATAGCAATTCTCATTCATCTATTTATGCTTTTTTTATGGTAGACATGGTCACATTAATTATTCTTGTAAATTTCGTAAAATGGAGAAATTATTTTAGAAATATATTTAGAGACCGAAAGGTCAAGCTGCTAACCTAAAAGGACCTAAAAAAATGTGGGTACCTAAAATGAGATAATATTTTCTACATATATGCTTCAAAATGAAGACAAGAAAGTTAATGGATAGTTGATAGTGGCTGTTTGAGACACATGACAGGTGAAATATCACATTTCAACTACATTGAAAGAAAAATGAAGGTAATGTTGTCTTTGTTGATAAAAACAAGGCAAAAGTCATTAGAATTGATAAAATTGGTGACTTTAACTCTACTTATATTGATAAGGTTCTTTATGTTAATAGATTGAAACATAAATTGTTGAGTGTAAGTCAATTATGTGATAAGGTTTATAGAGTTACTTTCTATGCATCACATTTTGAAATTATTGATAATCTCAATGTCGATATTATATTTATCGGAACATATATTGTACTCAATTGGAAGATATATCTTCATAAAATGTCAAGTGCTTTGTTTTTATTAAAATTTTTTTTTCATCTGGCATAAAAGATTTGGACATGCTAGCATGACAATTCTATCAAAATTGTCCAAAAATGAGTTAGTAAGACGATTACCAACTTTGAAGTTTGAAAGCAATCAGGTTTGTAAGGCTTGTTTAAAAGGTAAACAAGTTAAAAGCAACTTTCCTCATAAAAATATTGTGTCTACTAAGCAATCGCTTGAACTTATGCATATGGATTTATTTGGTCCTACTAGGACTCAAAGTTTTGGTGATAAACATTACAGTTTTGTTTTAGTAGATGATTATTCTAGATTTACATGGGTTTACTTCCTATTAAATAAGAATGATACTTTTGAAGTTTTTGAGAAGTTTTGTAGAAAAATTCATATAAAAAAGGATACTGCATTACTTTAATTCGGAATGATCATAGAGGAGAATTTGATAACATAAAGTTTGAAGATTTCTGTGATAATAATGGTATGACTCACAATTTTTTATACCCAACGACTCCTTAACAAAATGGAGTGGTTGAAAGAAAGAACAGGTCTCTCATTGATATGGCTAGAAAAATGCTATGCGAAAGTGGTCTACCTCAAGGTTCTTAGGCAGAAGATGTGTCAACTACCTGTTACTTTTTTAATAGGTACCTTATAACACCCATAATAAAAAAAACCCCTTATAAGTTGTGGAAAGGAAGAAAACTGAATGTCACTTACTTTCTAACATTTGGTTGTAAGTGCTTCATTCTAAATAATGGAAAAGATAATATTAGAAAGTTCGATGCGAGATCAAATAAAGCCATCTTTTTGGGCTGCAGTATCTGCAGTAAATGATGTAGAGTTTATAATAAAAGAAGAAAGGAGATAGAAGAATCAATACATGTAGTATTTGATGAAGCATTACCCTTGAAAACAGTAGCTGATTCAAATGATGAAGAACATCCCTTGGCTACTAAAATACATCACAGCTCAAACAACACCTATAGTACCTTCAAAATTACAAGATTAAGAAGGTATTTCTGAAGCCAGGATAGAGAAGGCTCCTTCCTCTCAGTAGGAGCCTATACAACAAAGAACACCAAGAGAATGGAGAGGTCTTGATACACATCAGTATATTCTAGGAGACCCTTATGAAAGTTTTAAGAATGAGATCATCTTTTAAGAACAACCTTGTTGCTCTCATCTCACAATTAAACACAAAGACCATTGAAGAGGCTCTTATTGATGAAAAATTAGGTTTTAGCCATGAAAGATGAACTAAATTAGTTTGATGAAAACAAAGTTTGGACTCTAGTACCTCATTTACAAAACAAGTCAATCATTAGAAATCATTGTGTTTTTTAAAACAAACTTGACGAAAAAGGTAAAGTGGTAAGAAACAAAGCTAGACTTGTAGCTCAAAGTTATAATCAATAGAAAAATATTGATTTTGATGAAACTTATAAACCTATTGCTAGACTAGAATCAATTAGAATTTTACTTGCCTTTGCATGTGATAGAAACTTTAAATTGTTCCAACTGGACGTCAAAAGTGCAAACTTTGAAGATGAAAACTATCCTAACCATATGATGAAGTTGACTAAAGCCCTATATGGTCTAAAATAGGTCCCTCGAGCATGGTATGAGAGGTTAAGTAATTTTCTATTTGAGAATAACTTCAAAAGAGGTGAGGTAGATAAAACCTTATTTATTAAGAAAAAGGAAAATTATTTACTCATAGTGTTAACATATGTTGATAACATAAAATTTGGTGCTATTAATCAATCTTTCTATGAAGAATTCTTAACATTAATGCAAGAGCAGTTTGAAATGAGCATGATGGGAGAATTATTTTTCTTCCTCATATTACAAATCATAAAAATAGTAAAAGAGATCTTCATTAGCTAAGACAAATACACAAAGGAACTCATCAAGAAGGACCATATCGAAAATGCCAATCCTATGGGTATGCCTACGTATGCTAGAACTAAACTTGATAAGGATGAAGAAGGCAAGGCTACGGATAAGACAAAGTACAGAGGAATGATTGGGTCACTACTATATTTGACAAGCTCAAAACCAGATATTATGCTTAGTGTGCACCTTTACGCAAACTTTCAATTAGATCCAACAGAAGGTCACCTTTAAGCAGTCAAAAGGATCTTTTGATATCTTCACGGAGTTGTGGATTTTGGATTATGATATCTAAAAACTGATTCTTTTAACATAGTTGGCTATTATGATGCAGATTATGAAAGTGATAAAGTCGATTGAAAAAACACAAGTGGTCACTATCAATTTCTTGGAGGATGTCTAGTTTTTTGGATTTCTCTCTGAACTTTAATCATATTCCTATATTATGTGGTAACACTAGTGCAATAAATCTTTCAAAAAATTATGTGCATCATTCTAGGACTAAGCATATAGAAATCAATCATCATTTTCTTAGAGATTATGTTTTTAAAGGAGCCATTGATCTTTGCATGTTAATACTGAAAATTAAGTAGCTGATATTTTCATTAAGCCACTATGTAAAGATATATTTTGCATGTTAAACAAAGAACTTGGTATGTGCAGATTATCTGATGATATTTCTGATGGTACTTATTTTTGGCAGGTTCCTTCTAGTTTGAATGTTTAGTATGCTCTTTCTAGTTTAGGAGGCTCTTCTTAATTTCAAGACCTCCTCTTAATTTAGTAGGTTTCTTCTAGTTTAGAAGGCCCCTTGTATTTTTATAAGGATCCTCTCAGTCTGACATAATAGGGTACATGTGTCCCAAAAGGGAAGGTTTTCATAGTGTCATTTCAGCTTTTAAAAATGCACGCACTATTTTGACAACACTCCATACGTGTCTGACGAAAGATATGCAGACAATCATACTTCCTCTTTTGACATATATGACTGCCCATTCTCACATGAAATCGATGCTCAAAAATCGTTTAATAGACTTGTCTCTTTTACTCTTCATTTCTCTTTTCTGAGAAGCGTCGTTCTCTTCCTCTCTGTCATTTCTCTATTCTTTCCTCCAAAAAACTCTTAAACCTCAATGGCACGAACGAAATCACAGGGATAGAAAAAAACCATGGCTTCAACTTCCAGCCATGAATAAATTCTTGTTTCTGAGTCCTTGTCTTAGTCTCCATTAGTAGGCTCTTTGAACACTCCTACTGAACCTATCTCTATTTCCTATAAGCCCCAAACTTTATAAACATCCTTTTAGGAAACTTTAGAGTAGAGAAAAAGATAGATTTTGGTTATGCTTTCCCTAGAATTAGACCTAGGCTCATCCTTTGAAAACAATGAACTCTCAACTGAACAATAATTTGTTTCTAAATCTAGTGGAGGAGAAGAAGAAGAAGAGGAAGAAGAAGAAGAAGAGGAAGAAGAAGAAGAAGAAGAGGAAAAAAGAGAAAGAAGAAGAAGAAGGAAAAGAGGAAGAAGAAGAGGAAGAAGAAGAAGAAGAAGAGGAGGAAGAAGAAGAGGAGGAAGAAGAAGAGGAAGAATAAGAAGAAGAAAAAGAAGAAGAAGAAGAGGAAGAAGAAGAAGAAGAGGAAGAAAAAGAGGAAGAAGAAGAGGAAGAAGAAGAAAAAGAAAAAGAGGAGGAAGAGGTAGAAGTACAAGAATCCTCAAGCAAGGGGGAGCAAACAAAAAAGATAAGGTTTTATATACCCATTCTTACTCTTTCCACTACTCTTAAAACTAATTCTAAGGATAAGAAAGTACTTTAATTGCATTGGGTTATAAACGATGAGGGATCAGATGAACAATCAATTCCATTAATAAGGAGACTAAGGACCAGAGCAAGTTTGACAAACAAACTATACAAGAAGAAACTCCTTAGGGCAAAAAGAAAGAGGAATTAGATTCACAAAAAAGAAAAAGAAAAGAGATAAGAAAAGGCAAAGTGCCTATGATTGGAGAAAAGAATGAGGACAGTTGTTATGGATGAGTCATTTTTGAAGATCCCATTTTTGAAGAAATCCCTAAGGCCAAAAGGACATAATCAAAGAAACTCATTGTAAGGGAGAGTCCTTAGCACCAGTGAAATTGTTTCAATCGATGGAAACTCAAGCAACGTATAAGATGCGCTATAAGAAGAGAAAGGTGGTGGCTGGACGTATCTTGCCTCCCAATCTTTTTGATGAAATCGGTATTCCAATATCTTCCTCTTTGATTGCAGTTAGTTGGGAAAATTTTGTGGACTTGAATGAAATAGTCTGTGATGACCTGGTTAGATGTTTTTACACACATATGAGAAAAGAGGAAATTGATGGAAGGCTAGCAATAATTTCTTAGGTTCGTGAGTGAGAGATCTTGATCACATAAGAGATTTTGGCAATCATTCTTAATATACTTCCCGTAGGTAGGACTGATCTTTCTTGTTATAAATGTGACAATGCTAACCTTGATTTAGGAGAGGTTGTGGACTTTATATGAATACGTACGAAGAATGTCCATGAGGGAAGACCCTGGTGTGGACCCTTGGACCTACTGTCAAGATGTCTTGCATCCATTTCGACTATTTAAATCTTTCCAAGGAGTAGCTCAGTACAAAGGTGCAGTCTTCGGGATACGTATGTGGTCTACGATTTCTTAAAGGGAAAAAAAATGAACCTCCTAGTAATGATTATGTAGTTTATGGTAGACAAGACAAGTCACAAGAATACAATTGGTGGTCTACCATAGTGGATGCTATTAACCAAAATTTTTGC
Organism: Erythroxylum plowmanianum; assembly: GCA_025531925.1. Classification (NCBI taxonomy): domain Eukaryota; kingdom Viridiplantae; phylum Streptophyta; class Magnoliopsida; order Malpighiales; family Erythroxylaceae; genus Erythroxylum; species Erythroxylum plowmanianum. The sequence goes on from JANVCQ010000003.1 coordinate 27,341,753, forward strand.
CTACTATTGAGTGTTCTTTGATAATCTGGATTGGTATGCGTCAGGTAATTTCTATTCTTCCATTCCCTACCAATTTGGGTACAAGCTGAAAGATAATGTGTAGGTTGAGAAGAAAATTGAAAGAGCAGCAGACCTCTGAGGACCCGCTCTACAAAAATTAGCCCCTGCCGCACTCCAAAACTCCGATGATTTGATCCTTCAACGTCTAAAGGAAGTTCTCTCTAATCAAGATCTAATGAGCAGAGAAATAGATAACATGCAAAATCAGTTCATTGATATGCGGATCTTGCTTAGAGAGATTTCTGAATCCTCTTAATGACTCTGTTTCTTAATGTCCTTGTTTTTTTTAATGACTTATGATATTGTTTTATGCCTTATATATTTTTTCCCCTCTATTTTTTCTATGATGACAAAGGGGGAGAATAATTAATGATATACATTGCATACATCTTACTTTGAATCTATGATAAATTTTCAATTGCCTTGATGATATATTTGTTATTGATGATATTTTTTTTGCTAACTGATTGCTACTAAAATGTTGTTAAAATTGTGAAGTTTAAATTTGTGCGATAGACTTCTTCCTTTAGAAGTCAAGGTCCTTATTTTTATAACTGTGAGTAAGAATATATAAAGTTTACAGGTATCTTTCGAAATCCTTTATTATTATTTGAATTTTGAAAATATATCTATCATTGTTTGTCATCATCAATAAGGGGGAGATTGTTAGCTCAAGGGTTATGTTTAACGATTTTGATGATAACTTTATAATATTTCAAAATTCAAACTAGATTTATTTCCTTATATAGGCAACAATATAATTCTTAAAAGGGAATAAATTCATAGGATAATTAATTCCTTTCTTACAGGAACCTTCTTTATGAACTTGCCTATTCAAAAATGGTTCCATAACAACCAGAAGGCTTTTTACGAATTTGAATAATCAACTCCATAAGCCTTTACAGAATGTTCTTCTTAATGTTTGAATATCAAAGAAAAAATATTGTAGATTATGCAATGACTAGTTAAGGAAAATGTCTACTTAAGGAAGAGCTACTACATTTGTGAAATACATGAGACTCGAAAAACATCCTAGCAACATCAATAATCTTGAAAGTCTTATCACATTCTTTGTGCCTAAAAGGTGAAATCACTACTCTATTAAGAGAGACTGTTAAATCCTCTATATTTTTCTTGTTGAGAGCTTGTAGAGTTTTGTTAAACATTACGAGTTTGGAAGGTTGAAAAGCCTTGAAAAATATATACTTGTGAGCTTAAAGAGGCTCGTGAAAATTTACTACTTAGATTTTATAATGAAATACTTATGTTGAATACTTGGGGATTGGACATGGACTTCATTAGAAGTCAAGCTAGTATAAATTGATTGTGTCATTCTTTCTCCCTTCCTAACTTTTAAAATTTCATATTATAAGTTTGTGTTTTCAAGAGGCTCCTTTGGTTTTGCAATAAGTTCCTTCTGTTTTTCTATCGCAAGAGGTTCCCTTCATTTTTGAGTGTTAATAGGCTCTTACCGATTAAAACGCTACTTTCATTTTTGAGCGTTAATAAGCTCCTATCAATTAATAGGCTCCTTTTGTTTTTGTTTTTTTTTTTATCATTAGCAGCTTCTATCGACTAAAAGGCTCCTTTTATTTTTGAGCATTAACAGGCTCCTTTCATTTTTTATCGTTAGTAAGCTCCTTTTCTTTTGAGTACTAGCGGGCTCCTTTCAATTAATAGGATCCTTTTGTTGTTAACATTAACAAAATCTTTTCAAAAGTTGATAGGACCTTCCTATTTATAGATTTATTTTTGTTTAGAAAGATATTGTCATTTTTAAGGTGTCTTGCAAATTTTTTTAAACAATTCACCCCCCTCTTGCGTGTGTTTGGTTTATCGGTATGCATATGCTTTATAAAAGTATAATGACACTATAATTTTCCTAGAATCTTATAAATAAGAACAAAGAAAAAATAGACCATAAAATGCAAAAGAGACTTGAGATGAAAAACATGTATTATTTGCAAAGAACATTGGTAAAAAAAATAGGCAATTTGCATAGCTAATTTATGCCTTAAGAAATACTGCAATTACAATTGTCTAGAATCCTAATAAATTCAATTTAGTCTCCAAAAGTTAACTATATTGAAAAAGGAGCTACCAATAAACAAAATGAAAACATTCAATAAAATAGAAAAGTAGACAAAGCAAACCTTTTCTAGTTAGTAGTGTTCTAAATCTGAACTTTCATAAATTTACTATTCATACTCAGGAAGATGTTTACATAAAAAGGAGCCCAATAAGTGAAAGAAAAATAAGAGAAAAAGGGTATATACACAACTGTAACTATTCAATCAGCGATCAAATGCATATATATAAATAAAGAAGATTTAGTTGCCAAAACTCAAAATTTTCCCCATGCCTATTCTTATGTTATAAAAGAAAAAATGATGGAGGAAATAAGTAACAAGAGGATTAAGAAAAGAACAAACACACATATTGAAATCATTGGAAAAAAACCAATTAAATAAGTTAAAAAGAATTGAAAATGTTATAGCACTTTGATTGAATAAGGAAACCTCTAAAAGTTATAATTAAAAATAATTTAAAATAGAATTGAAAACTAATTGAATTAAGATAAGAAATTGGTAAGTTGTAAAAGTTTAATTAAAGAAGGACCCTCTAGATAAAATTGATAAACTATCAAAAAGGAAGATGCCTACTAGTGTAATGCATACTTGGAAAATATAAAGTATGGTATCTGCTCTACTTGATGCATCGTAATACTAATAACGAATAGAAACTTCCATATCCTATAGCATGAAGGTGACAGACGTATGACACAACACGAAGAAAAGTGAAAACAAAAACAAAAAAGAAGGGGGAGGAGGCCGGCTGGGGAATGTATCTTCACTAGTAAGTTCTCATTATATGGGTTCCTCAAGTGGCGTGTTATGTGAAAGGATAGTTCAGATAACAAGTGGCGTGTTATGTCAATGTAGCTTTTAACCTTTCTTGTATGTAAGCAAACTTAAAGAAAGCAGATAAATATCACTCTAGAAATAATTGTTTAAGCTTGTTCTTGAACTAGTAGGTGGGTGATACGAATCTATTATTGGAATTATGCCCATGACCCAATCGTTATGTAATAGATTGAACACTTTAGTTTTGTGATTACTAACTTTAATTAATAACATAGAAAAAAATTTTATTATCATATTATGTTTATTGTTTTTATTCTAATATGATGAGTCCTTGATTAAATTTATACATTTGTCATCATAATGGAGATTATGATAATGAGAGTCGAGTCTTTAGGGTTTAATATAAAAATGTTCTTGATCATAGGATATTCAAATAAGGACTTTAATAATCCGGTTAGATTAATATATATGTAATAGTATCTATTGGATGGATATTAGTAGATCTCATTTACTAAGTTACATATATAGATGATGCATATGGATATATGATCATTGAATTGACCAAATTGAGAATTGTCAATGGTTAATATTACCTTTGAATTGTCAAGTGAGATATTCTTATAAGGATTTAAATGTATATTTTTCCTTTCACCTGAGATCATCATAGTAATCAATAGGTCACTTATTATGTTTTGATATTGGACACTTAGTGTGTAAAAATGTTAGTTAAATGATCATTGAATATAGTTAAGTACCTATCTGATTAATGGTGAGTTAAGATGGGACCTATCGACTTTAAGTTATGAGTTTGAGCTCTATGTTGTTATTGATCTTAATGGTTATTTCTAGACCTTGGCCAGGGTGAATGAATGAGCTAGAAAAAAGGTTTTCTTAAGTCATTCACCAATCATTAATAATTGACATGTAACATAGTTGGTTATCTAATAGGATTTAACAATTAAATCATACCTTAGGATAATCCGAAGTTGTAATGATGGAAGGTAATTATATATTATCCTTAACTAGGTTCCTTCTTTATAAGATTGTTACTTCACACTATCCGGTCATTGAGGAGTGTTGGTAGATGCCAATCTTGATTAATAATTAATTATATTAATTACTACCGGCTTAGTGATGAATCTATGTGGTCACACACTTACGAGTGTAATATTTCCTGTTTATGATTATTTAATTTATTATGAGATAATTTATTAAATAATCTATATGGCATATTATTATATTTTTTTAGCACAGAAAATATATTTAATATTGAAAATTCTCTTTGTACAAAATAAATGAATAAAATAAAATAGTTTTATTTTATTTCATTTTATAAATAATAATAATAAATTTTTTTAAAAAGGCTTCAGATGAATAAACGTTGTAATGGTTACAAAAAGGAAGTGACGTTTATGAATAAACTTTGTAACCGTACAACGAATTGTTTTTGTATGCAGATAACGTGCATGAAAATGTACATTGATAATAACGTGAGTAAAAAACTGAAAGTGAGATTAAAAAAATGGAGATCGTTGTTTTCGCTTGTTTTTGTACGTAAGTCATCAAACAAAGAGAAGAGAAAATAGAGAGAATTGTTTTCTCCTTTTTTTTTGAAGAAATGGTTCTTCAAATTTAACCATAGCCGTATTAAGTGTTTTGAAAGCGGGACATATTTTTTGGTGTGAAGCTTATAGAGACTTCATATTTTTGAAGCTCAGTATCGGGTAATCCTCTCAAATTCCAGGTATTTATTGCTTGCTTGCTCTTAATATGAGTATATTTGTTAAACGCAATAGATACATATGTGATTGCAATTTTTATTTCTGCTACGTATGCGATCCTTCATCTATAAGACACAATCCTTGCTCTGTGATGTTTGATATATAGTGGTTACTAATTCCTTTCAAAGATATAAAACCATGTCCAGAAACTATAAAAAATGGTCCTTAAAACAATAGTATCCACTGGTTTTAGATCCTTCCCTTTCAGGTTGGATCACTGGCTGTTCCTCATGGTAATCTAAAAAAGCACCAAACAAACACAAAATCCCACTGTCTAAGAATAAGATCAAGTATAAGCTAGATGAATTACTTGGAGAAGAAGAACCCTTATGTGTATGAAGACAAAGATGGACGAACATGGATGTTGGACCCTGCTTCCGGAGCCTAGTATTCAAAATCATTAAACTGAAACACTTGATCTCTTAGCTATCACCTGAAGATGAGACGAAAAAGGGGTGAGCTCGAAAGCTCGTGCGTAACAAGTTTATAACAAAAAATAAGCAAAATCATTGAAAAGTTCAATTGTTATAGAAAAGACAGTTTAATTCATAAAATGCGTAGTTCTTAAATTCTCAAATCTAGTTCAATACTTATAATCACACATCATCGCATTAACATAGCGTGTACATTTCACCATCAAGCATAACACTCAATTATACACCATTCTTAACAATTCAAAGATGTAATGCACAATCAGATGGCTCGAGGATTCCATTGAAACAAAATGGAGAAATCGAAGTTTACCCCATGAACAAAATGAGTCCACTTTTTGAAACTCATGTGTCACAAGCGGGCAGTCGGGAGAAGGCTCTTGTCAACATGCACGTGACGAACAGAATGGTTCCACTCTCGCCCAAACAAAAGCACATAATCATGCTCAAGTAATTTTATCATATTCTCATACTTTCATGCTTTCACTTCTTTTCACTCATACAAAATGCCATGACATGTTTCAAGGCATTAAATAAATATTTCAAAACCATTTTCCATTTTATAATAAAAATTCATACACCAACATGTAGCAATTTCTCAAATCACTCAAAATCATTTAAAGCAACATTTATGAAGTAGTTGAAATCATTTTATTTTCTTGTTTTGGAAAAAAACATTAGTAGCTCATAACTCTATTATAAACATGTAACCCACCTTGATTTCCTTGCTTAAAGACTTGCTCAAAATGTCTCTTCTCTTGGTCTTTTTGCCTTTCTTGATTTCTTTCTACAATAACAAAAATCCCACTCAATAAGGTTTTTAATTGAAAATCCCACAAAGCACAATCACTAAAATTGGTGCTAGAATACTTAAACCCATGCATTTTCTAAACTCCATGAACTAAAATCCTTCCAAAAATTCAAAAAATTCAAAATGATCTTACCTTGATTCTTCACCAAATGAAGAGATCTTTAGCTCAAATTGAAGCTCTTCTCTTCCTCTATCTTTTTCTCTTCTTGAACTACTTCAAAATCTCTCTCAAAAGCTAAGAAATGAAGAAACCTTAGCTCAACTCTCTTCTTTTCTCTCAACCACTGAAATTCTCTTCTCTTTCTTTCTTATTTTCTCTTCTTCTTTCCCAATTCACGTTTTTCTTTTTCTTAAAAGAACAAGACAACATTTCTTCTTCCATTTCTACCCTTAATGAGCCCAAAAAGTCCATTTTATCCTTCCTTATAAGCTTATGTTTTTTTAACCTTAAGTGTCTTGCCAAAAACACTCCTTGGACATTCTTATAACCTTAACACTTTAATTCCATTTACCCATTCAGTAAATCCTACTAACTTTGACATAATTAGATAATTTCAAGAAAGATTAATCTATCAAAACCTCGAAATTATCTAAATCATGCTTATTCATCAAGAAAAAAATTTGGGGCCAAAATTTCTCCCCCTCTTAAAAAAATTTCATCCTCGAAATTCTTACCTGGCTGATCTAGGGGCAGGGGCATGCTTACTCTTGTGCTCCTCCGTTTTCCATTTAACTCCATCATTCAAATCATTTCTTTCAAAGAACCCTAGTTAACGGATTCAATCAATCCTTCCATGACTTATTCAGATATCACACTATCTTATCTATTTCCTCAATATACTTTAGATTACTCACAATTTTTCCACTTCCTATGTAGATAACACTAGTATCATATCATATCAATATTTCTTAACATACTCACATATATCACATTACGAATCTAAGACATCTTTCATCAGTAGCACTTCTCATAATTATTTCGTACAGAACAATTCATGTTGGGCTTAGCTAATACTTTTTCCTAACCTGAGCATACCTTGACACGGTGATACTCGTAGAGATAATTTATCTTTCACTTAATAATTCACATCACTATAGTGTCAGTATACTTAACTCTTATATCTATCTTACTGTATTCCATGCCTTTGGCGTTGATCCACCTAATTCATTCATCTTTCTTGAATCACTTAATTTTATTATTGATCCATTTCACCTATCAGTAACATCTCCAATTCTAGCCTTCAACCATTTTTAGGCCTTAATCATCACAATACAAAAGCGAACGACTCTTTCTATCATCTATTATAATGAAATCACTATGATAATGATTGTGATGCTTAAAGTCAAATAGAACTATACATTGATCTCATATTCCTGTGAACTCCAAAATATGAGCTTGAGCATATTTCCGATAGGTAAGACTGTCGGCAATTTGAACATTCACTCATTTGATTTTGCATTCTTAGTCGCTAAATGATGCTCTGGTGTATTTCTACTGGGATGTTTAACTTACATTACCATTTGTACTTTTTTAACAATCTCTTTGCTCTATCATCTTTATCTGTACATATACTTCTTATTTTAATAACAATGCATCATTCTTCCTATTCGAACCCAAAATTCAGATCTATTTTCAATCTTTCAATAAGATTCATAATTTATGAATCCTCAATTTGGGCTTGGTTAATCCTTTCATGTAAAACTGATCTTTAATTTCATAGCAAATAGCACTTGATTTGCCCAAAATTCACTCCACATGTTGTGCTCCTTTTTGCACTAGATCTAATAACCTCAATATCTGAATTCGTGTTTCACTACTATAGGGATTTCTACTTAATGCATTAGATATAACACTAACTTTACTGGGAAATACTCATTTGTACCATCACAGTCTTTTAGTACTTATATCAATTGTCTCATTCTCATATTCAATTCTATCGACTCAATAATTACCTCAAACTTTAATGATCTGAACAAGTATACACACACACACACACACACACATATATATCCAAGATATTCCTATACATATACTATCTCTAAACTTTCAAGACAATCACTACTATAGCAGCTCTAAATCATGTATCGCATGGTCAACTCATAGGACTTTAGTTGTCTCCATATATATGAAATTACTTTGTCATGCTGCATTGGATTTTATCCAAATCTTTTATATAACATCATTGTATACTATATAATCTCCAAATTCATACGACATAATTAATATCAGTATTATTCCTAAAAATTCTCTTTACTTTCATTACTCATATGCTTTACATGTTTTTCTCCACGTATTCAAACTATTCTTCTCAACTTTTCGAATACATTTAATACATCATCAAATTTTGCTTGGGTCATTTTAATCTTTAATACCATGTACTATCGGGGAAATTGCTAACTTCAAACCATTATTATTAGACTCTATATGCCCATGATTAGCTCTTATAATCCCTTAAATAACTAATTTCTCAATGAGGTAGCATTGTCTTATGTTATTTTCAATTTCCCAATTGACTTCCTTTCTTGATGATTTTCTCAATTCATTCGATTTCCTCTAATTTCATATTGAATTTTTCTAATGTTTGCTTATTCGTATTAGTTTCTCCACACATTTTAATTTATTTGCAAACTTAACTTCCTGTGTGGGTAACACATTCATCAAAACCTAATGTATATCCCCTGTGCATACTCATATAGAATATAATGTGGATCTAAATTCTCCTCATATTAGCAATAGTGTTACCAAAAATCCACTCATGTAGTTGGATACTTTATATCAAACAAAATACATACATTCTCAGTAGCATACTCTACCTACTATGCTTCAGTTTCCACTAGGGATATGACTTTAATATTTACTTTTAAATCATTACGTATTCATTTCTGATTTGTTCTTCCATTGATCATTCTTAACATAACTATCTGATTTGCTTAATCTAATTCAGTAAAATTCTTTATCGAAAGAAGGTTTCTTGCTACTATCATCGATACTTTTCATGGAATCTTTACCAATCATCTATTATCATTATCATATTATCAACTATCCTTAATACCTCAAGAGGACCGATTCCTATCGTTCTTACAAGGTCATAATGTTATAATCACCAAAACTCAATGGAGTAATGAACATAATTACTGCTGCATATGCTTCGATGGTTATCGTCAAATTCATCCCATTTTGCCGACATATTTATCTCCAACAATTCACTAATTTATATCTTACACAATTGATACTTTGATCTCCATTGATCCTAGATGATATTTTTCTCTTTATCTTTGAATTCATTACTCATTATAACATCATCAACAATCTCAATTCCACTAATATCTTCTTGTACTAGATCATAACTCTTATCACTACAATTAAACAATCATTCTAACTTCCAAGTTTAATCTTTCAATTCTACTTTACTTGTACACCTTAAATCTAGTCATTTCGACCTCTGTCTCTATTTCTTCTCAGTTAATTTATGAAAATCTTTTCAAATCCATATCAATTCAAATATATATCCACAACAAAATTCTATCACTATATTCACTAACATAATCACAGATACTGCATCTTTATCTAGCATATCGGACTACGTAATATTTCTTATTCTAAACATTCACAAAATTTTCATTTTCTCACATTCTACTAGATCATCATTCTCTTCTTACTATTTCTATCAGCTTAACTGTTGATAGATGCTCATAAGTGTGATTCATACACATGTGACTCAGACTAAGGATCAAGTACTACTGTCTGCTATGATATGACTAAAATCCATGTAACTTGATATTTCTTTCAAAAACGTCCATGTAAGATCTCAATTTTGGGCTTTGATACCACACATATTGGACCCCGATTTCGAAGCCCAGCATTCAAAGTCATTGAACTAAAACAGTACTTGTCCTCAACCATATTGAACCTGGATTGGGACAATTAGCATAACTTTCTCTTTGGATATCAGATTAAGGTGTTTTTTATACGGTTCGAAAGAATACTTCAAGATCTACAATCTTCATGAAGACCTTGAAGACAAATTCGATCATCTATAGGGTCAAAAATGGGACTAGACGATAAGGTCAGATAGAATCAGACGAAGCGTCAGATGAATTGGGAAAATTGCCATGACTTTCTTTTTGTATATTTAATTTCAACTCACATCATCCATACAGTATCCATATTTAATTATCATCAAAAGAATAAAGTTTTACAAATCTTTAATGGCATTTCAAGCCACAATACATTGTCATCTCAAAATCCTAAATTACAAAAGATTCTTAAACAATTAAACTTGAAATGCAACTAAAACATTGTACCTTTGCCAAACCAACTGAAAATACAAAATAAGAAAATTTGGAGTAATTCCTTTAGGCTCTTGATCACTTGATTTCTTAGTTATCACCTGAAGATGGGACGAAAAGGGAGTGAGCTCAGAAGTTCGTGGGTAACAAGTTTATAACGGAAAATAAGCAAAATCATTGAAAAGTTCATTGGTTATAGAAAAGTCACGTTGAATTCATAAAACTCTTAGTTCTTAAATTCTCAAGTCTAGCTCAAAACTCATAATTGCACATCATCGCATAAACATAGCATGTACATTTCACCATTAAGCATAACACTTAATTATGCACCATTGTTAACAATTCAAAGATGCAATGCACAATCAGATGGCTCGAGGGTTCCATGGAAATAGAATGGAGAAACCGAGGTTTACCCCATGAACAGAATTAGTCCACTTTTCAGAGTTCATATGCTATAAGCGAGCAGCCGGGAGAAGGCTGTTGTCGACATGCACGTGATGAACAGAATGATTCCACTCTCACCCAAACAAAAGCACATAATCATGCTCAAATCATTTTATCATATGTTCATACTTTCATGCTTTCATATCTTTTCGTTCATAAAAAATGTCATGACATGTTTTAAGGCATTACATAAATATTTCAAAACTATTTTCCATTTTATAATCAAAATTCATACACCAACATGTAGCAATTTCTCAAATCACTCAAAAGCATTAAAAACAACATTTATGAAGTAGTTGAAATCATTTTGTTTTCTTGTTTTGGAAAAAACATTGGTAGCTCATAACTCTATTATAAACATGTAACCCACCTTGATTTCCTTGCTTAAAGACTTGCTTAAAATGTCTCTTCTCTTGATCCTCTTGCCTTTCTTGATTTCCTTCTATAGTAACAAAATCCCACTCAATAGGATTTTCAATTGAAAATCCCATAAAGCACAATCACTAAAATTAATGCTAGAATACTTAAACCCATGCATTTTCTAAACTCTATAAACTAAAATTCTTCAAAAAATATAAAAGATTAAAAATGATCTTACCTTGATTATTCACCAAATGAAGAGATCTTTGGCTCAAATGGATCCTCTTCTCTTCCTCTATCTTTTTCTCTTTTTGAACCACTTCAAAATCTCTCTCAAAAGCTAACAAATGAAGAAACCCTAGCTTAATTCTCTTCTTTTCTCTCAACCACCGAAATTCTCTTCTCTTTCTTTCTTATTTTCTCTTCTTCTCTCCCAATTCACGTTTTTCTTCTTCTTAAAGAACAAGACAATATTTCTTTTTCCATTTCTACCCTTAATGAGTCCAAAAAGTCCATTTTACCTTCCTTATAGGCTTATGTTCTTTTCACCTTAATGTCTTGCCAAAAACACTTCTTGGACATTCTTATAACCTTAAAACTTTAATTCCATTTACCCATTCATTAAATCTCCTACTAACTTTGACATAATTAAATAATTTTAAGAAAGATTAATCTATCAAAACCTTAAAATTATCTAAATTATGCTTATTCATCCAAAAAAAATTGGGGACAACAATGGAAGAAAAAGTCAAAGACGACGACAGATCATTGGCGGAGTTGATGGAATGTGAAAAGGACGACAAAGACAAAATCAAACACCATAATTAAGTTTTCAATATGATGAAAACCACATCATTTTTAATGGACAAAACAATGTTGTTTTCTTAGCTGAAACTATGGATCTATCCTTTTTATAGCTAAAAATAGAAGAATGGAGTTTTTTATACAATACAATTTTGCAAAAATGTAGCCAAAAGTTCACCTTTTAGCTACAATTTTGAAAAAATGCAGCCAAAACGATTTTCAGATCTTCACCAAAAGAAAAGTAACCAAAAGGCTTCTTTGTTGTAGTGTTTAGCTACGATTTGCAAAATCATTGCCAAAAGGCAACCATTTGTTAACTATTTCCAAAATCGTCTCCAAAGGGTGATCCTGCTAAAAGCAAATGTTGACTTGACGATGATTTTGAAAATCATCACCGAAAGTTATCCTAAAAAAAAACATTACCTTGTTAAATCTAAATGTTCCGAAAATTCAATTGTCATTATGCTTTAAATATAATAAGAATTACAAACTTCGTGTTAAAACTATTTGAAAATATTGTGATATCATATAAAATTTTCAAATCATATATTTTAAAAATATTTTCATTCAATTACTTCTTTTTATTATTCAAAATTTTTAATTACATTAATTTTTGTAATTAATAAACACAATCCTTGTTGGACAATAATCTTTTCATTATTGTATTATTTGTTTGAGTTATATTTAAAAATTTATAATAAGTTTTTGACATTGTTACATACAATTTTTAGTCACGATTTTGAAAAATGTAGTCAAAAGTGCGATTTTTAGGTATGATTTTAAAAATCGTAGCCAAAAGTTTGACCTTTAGCTACGATTTTCAAATCATCACCAAAAGAAATGGAGCCAATAGGCTACTTTGTTGTTTAGCTATGATTTTAAAAATTGTTGCCAAAAAAGGTGACCCTTTGATAACGATTTTGATTATGATCATTTAGCAATGATTTTAAAAATCAGCACTAATAGCTAACCTAAAAAAACATAGCCTTGTAAAATCTAGATGCACCAAAATTTCAGTTGTCATTATGCTTTGAATATAATGAGAATTACAAACTTTATGTTAAAACTATTTGAAAATTTTATGACATAATCTAAAATTATCAAATCATATATTTTAAAAATATTTTTATTAAATTAGTTCCTTTTATTATTAAAAAATTTTCAATTAGATTAATTTTTGTAATTAATAAACACAATCCTTGTGAAACAATACTTGTTTTCATTATTGTAATATTTGTTTGAGTTACATTAAAAAATTTACAATAAGTTTTTGACATTGTTACAAATGACTTTTAGTTACGATTTTAAAAAATGTAGCAAAAAATGTGACTTTTAGCTGCAATTTTAGAAAACGTAGCCAAGGGTTTGACTTTTTATCTATGATTTTGAAAATTGTAGCAAAAAGTTTGACCTTTAGCTACAATTTTCAAATCATTGCCAAAAGAAACGTAGCCAATAGGTTACTTTATTGTTGTGTTTAGCTATGATTTTGAAAATTGCCATCAAAGGAGCCAATAGGCCACTTTATTGTAGTGTTTAACTATGATTTTGAAAATCGTAAAAGGTGACCCTTTGGGGATCAACATTTGATGGCAATTTCCAAATGTTGATCTTTTGGTGATGATTTTCAATTTCAAATATCGTTGTCAAAGGCTGACCTTTAGCTACAATTTCCAAATTATAGCAAAAAAAAAAAGCATAACTAAAAGCCTACTTTGATGTAGTGAGTAGAAGTTATGCTCATTCATTTACATGTATTTTGTAGTCCAACCATGAAAGCTTATAAAATAGAGTATTAAGAGGGTTAACGTGATCTGTTACTAATGCCTAACATTCAAAGAGTTTAGCCTTCTTTTAAAAATGATTTTATAGTGACTTGGCCTCATACATTTTTGTCATTGTATCCCAATCCTTTGTAGTGTTTTTCTACTCTAAACTTAACAGGATTTCATCAGCTAGACCCAAGTGTAGATTGGTGATATGTCATTCATTTATTTCTATTTGCTATTGTCTACGATGTCCATCGATCTTTCTTCGATGACTTCTAAACAATCTTCTTTTTATAAGAAATTATTCTTGTTAAACTTCTCTATTTCAAACTTTGTTGTCATTTTCAGATGGTGCTAAAACTGCTCTAATACCACTGATAGAATGTTGAGATATAAAGCACTTAAAATATAACTAAGTTGCAATGGCAACATAGGGAAGGAAAAGAATAAGGAAATTATATATTTAGGAGAAACCTATGTCAATCTTTCTAATACATTCCACTGTCTCTTTGTTTTTATTTGCAAAAGGATAGATAAATAGAATAGAAATTTGAATGGATCAAAGATAAAAAATAAAATAGTTAAAACATATGAGAACAATCCTATATAATCAGCAATTAAGGTGGTGAATTGTGTTTCTAAGAATTTCGCCGCCATAAAAGAAAGGCTGCTAATAAAAGATGATTTACAATTTTTCTTAGCTATGTTACAGCTATTTCAAGCATTAATAGAAAGGTTTTTACAATAATGTTACGATGCGGTTTGCTACTTTAGTTTTAAGTTTATTAGGTTGGTGACATATCTACCGAGTTGTTATTTGTGTACCACCTCTTCTTCATGTTCTTTTCTTTTTCAATTTTTAAAGATTGTTACTTTATTTCCAACGTCATTGCATCCGATCAAGTGACTTATAAAATGACACGCTTATATAGAGCCAAATTTGGCATGCCTAATAGAAAGAAGTCAAGAAGACGACAAGAGAAGTAACTGTTAGGCTAATGAAACAAATGAGAAGTATTCTTTAACTCATAATTATTGGTAACTGGGAGAGAAAATATGGTTAAAAAAAATTTATTTATGATAATAGAATTAGTTTTCTTATCTTATTTATAGTCAGTCTAATTACTTATTAAAAACTCGAGGTAACTTGACACATGGTCATGTACGTAAAGCATGCACTAAAGACTCTGTGATGGTGAATGAAGTTTCAGTGAGAAAGTTTAACCAAGTTCAAGGTTAATTTGAAAAAAATAAAAGTTTTAAGGACAAATGTGCACCTAACGTCAAAGTTCAAGTACCAGTTTGAGCCTTTTTCCAAACAAAAACTATAGATTATCCTTATGAAGTAGAATGAATAATGTTTTATCGTTTGTCTTTCCCAATTACCTTACACAATCGGAAATAAATAATCATATTTTATTTTTAGACAAGAGTTCTAAACTATTTAGAATTTATCAATTAAAATTTTGAGTCAATTTAAGTATAAATTACGTAATTACAGAAAGTAAAAAAAAAGGGATATTCACTTTTTTACTTCTATTAAAATTTTCACTTCTATTATATATATAATAGAAGTGAAAATTTTAATATTGTCAGAGATGCATAAGAAATTTAACCTCTACAGATTTGTTTTACCCACATCTTTACAAAAGAAAATTTAAATATTTTGGAGATAAGCATGGACTTCTGATATATCTTCCTTTTCTTAAAATTTGTATTCATTGTGTATGATGCATAAAAGCTCTGGTGTTGTACATCTTAAAACTTTTTGCATGAGAAATTAATTTTATATTTTGGACATCCTTTCTTCTAATTTTAAACAGCATTTTTATTTTTAATTTCTTAATAAAAATTTAATTTCTTAATTTTTCATTTCATGTTTATTATGCTCATATTAGATAATTATAAATATCTAGTTTATTTTAGGTGATGCATGGGAAAGTTCCCACCCGCTTGCTCCTGCAAGATAAAACATTTCTCCGTGAAGCATGTTACTGTTGATTTTCGCCCTTTAACCAATCAATTGGTTGTAATTTCAATAACATAGTTATTTAAAGGCATTCTTTGTTTTAATTTAGATGTATACGATAGATTCATATGATAACTGTACATCACAAATAAAATTATGATGATAATCTTAATTTTGAGATTCATAATTGTACCATTTATTATCTCTAAATTGTTTATAGTTATTGTTCTGTTAAGATTAGACACTAATATAGCATAAAACGACTAGTGCATATTAGGTTTTTTCTTTATGAAGGAAGTAGTTGATCTTATAAATTAAAGTATGGAAATACTTAAACAAACATGTAGATATTTGCTAAAAATCAAGTTTATTAAATTGACCCAATATAAAATTTTCGTTTGGAATATTACTTGTATATCAATAGAAAATTTCATTATGATGATTGTATAACTAATCATTTGACTTGAGATATTTAAAGTATCCTATATAGGGATTATTATATTTGATACTATTTATTTCCTATTCTAGTTAAGGATAGTTCAATTGATTGTTATTGGATATATCATAAACTATATAGAAGTACATGAACGATCAATATAAGATTCATCACCCTAAAGTAATTAGGAAAAATGTTATATCATTCTCAATTAGTATTGATTCAGAAAATCATTGAGCAAGGTGGAATGAAACTTTGAGAATAGATTTCAAATGTCATTAATATAATCAATTACTAATATTAGAGAACTAACATGATTAGACTCAAATATAGTGGACATTAATTCTATGCTTTATATCTAATCTAAACACTATATGATAAAAAGATTTAATTATATAGAAAAATCATATATGAAAAGGTTAGTCAAAAACTATATTGATATTCCTAATATTTGAGTTATCATGATGTATTGCTAAATGTCAATCTTGATCTACAGATATAAATTATTTCATTAGATAATCAAAGATAAATTAAAAGAGTTTGATTTTATCTTATCATAAATATTATTTAGTGTTATAATTTATATTTACTGATAATATATTTGGGAACTTAATGAGTTATACACAAAAATGCTTAAAGAGAAAAGATATTTTAATTAAGTTGAACTTGATCCTAAAGTTTCTCAATCTTTAGAATTAAATATGATATATCTAATAAATAATGAATAATATAAGATATTGGATCATATTTAAGGATAATTGGTATTTAATTAGAATTAATTGCAATTCTAATCAAAATTTAATTAAAATTAGATTTTTATTTCAATTAAATTATTAAAAGACCTAAACCCTACTATAAATGGGGTTAGGCTTTAAAAAAATTAGCATTTTTGCTTAACCGTATCTATATCACTTGTAAAGTTCTCTCAACACATTCATATAGATATTATTAGAGGTCGAATGCGAGTGTAACTATAATGATTGTAGCGAACCAATTTCATAAGTGGTTCAAGGAAAACAACAAAAGAATAAAGCTATATAACAAGGTGCTATTTATGTGTACGGTTATTACGTTATACGATAATCGTGTTATATAACTTAAGAAATCTTGGGTTTCAAGAAATCAAAGAAAAGATTTTGTTATTGTTCTACTGTGAGTGAGATCAAATCTTACCTCGATTTATAAATATAAAACATGCTTAAGGAGTGTGGTTTCGTGGAATTCTATGATTGCAAGTTATTCAAAATTTGAGAAATATATTGATTCTTTGAATTCTTATAAATTGATGCTACATGGGGGATATAAAACTGATATAAGTACAAATGGCAGCTTGATTTCCTCGTTTGTGCAGCCTGAGGCAGTATTTCAAGGTATGCTGATTCATTCTCAAGCAATCAAATCTGGTTTAATACACTTGTATCAATGTATTCAAAATGTGGAGCTACTGATTCTGGAAGATATCTATTTGATGGCACGCATGACATAATTGCTATTTCTTTTTTTTTGAAACATGAATATTGAATTAACTATAGACAAAACTAATATAAGATTACAATGAGTTGCAGTCTAATAACCTATACTCAAGTACAATATACTAGATTAACATAATAATCTAAAATAAAGATTCCATCCACACTTCATGTCTGGGGAGAGAGTATGCTGCATATTTTTAGCAAGTATAGCTGCTCTTATCCAGTTAAAGATCCTATCTGCTAGCTGGTACTTCCCCTCTTCTAAGTTTGTTAACCTTCTGAAATTTCTCTCCTCCTAGAGAGTATAAATGGTGGTGGTGAAGGCTGCTTTGAAGAAGAACTATTGTTTCTTGGAGTTTATTAATCACTGGATATGATCGAAAGGGGGATGCAGATGAGGTATTGGCTTTTTTTAATGCTATGGAAGCAGCTGGTGAGAAACCTAATTTAGTTGCCATGCTGTCCATAATTTCCGATTGTGCCCAAACTGGTATTCTTAAACTTGGAAAATGTATGGATGCATATGCTGACTTTATAGGGTTAAAAGAAAATGCTATATTTTATAATGCCTTAATGCAAAATGTGGATGTATGCCTAATGCTCATGAATTCTTCTATGCCATGTCAATGAGAACAATTATGTCTTTGACTACTATGATTGCTGGTTATACCTTGAATGGACTATTTAGAGAAGCATTAGACCATTTCTATCTGATGTTGAAGGTGGGATTCAAAACCAAACCATATAACATTCCTTGCCGTCCTCCAAGCATGTAGTCATGTTGGTTTGCTTGAGAAAGGAAGGGAATGCTTTGACAAGATGGCCAATATGTACAAAATAAACCCTGGATTGGACCATTATTCCTATATGGTTGATCTTCTTGGACGAAGAGGGAAGGCTAAAAGAGGTAATGGAGTTGACTGAGGCTATGTCGTTCAAACCTGTTGCTGCCATTTAGGAAACACTAGTTAATGCTTGAAAGATTCATTGTAACATTGCAATTGGTGAATATGCAGCTTATAACCTTTTCAAACTGGAGCCCTATAAGGCTGTTCCATATGTTGAAATGGCTAACTTGTATGCATTAGCCGGAAGGTGGGATGGCTTTAGAAGGATAAGGACAATGATGCATTATAACAGAGTGAGGAAGAATCCAGGACAAAACTTTGTTGAAGTGAATCGAAAGATTCATGCATTTACTGTTGATGACAGAGGTCATAATGATAATAAGTTGGTATATGAAGCTTTGGACATTTTAATGTTTCATTTAAAGAAGGGTCCATATGTCATCATAATGGAATTCCCAGATATGAACTATAATCAAGTGGTATGCTTGATATCTTATCATGGAATTGCAATATAGCAGAGACTTCGAAGGAAGCCAAGGAGAAAGCAGTGAAGATTTGAAGTTATCTTCTAGATGTTTGATATCCTGCTTGGTACCTAGCCAATGGTCCTCCAATCATTCAATAAGCAATCTTCCGATGCCGAAGGGTTTTTGAGAACATATTGCAAACTTGAAGAATATGCAACTTATTGAGTCTGGATACCAAACATTTTGTTCTTAAGCCCCTATTACTCTTTTTTCTCCTTTAGCATTTGGGATGCATTTTATTTCTGCGACAAGGAAGTTATCATCCATAGAATATTATGATCAAGGTAAACTACAAGAGTTAGTATTATCACTTTATTAAGTGTGCTCACTGTAACAAAGTTGACCTTTGGTTACCAATCAAATTGTAGCTAAAGGTATAAAAATCGTTACTAATAGTTTTTGGAGACGATTTAGTTTTGCCACCCAAAATGTCATCAAATTCCCATAGCTGAAAACTATAGGTGAAGTGTTGAGGATGAAATCATAAATTGGTTAACAGAATCAATCTTTTATTTACCAAGTTTGTTACGTTAACAGTTAGTTTTACAGCTAGTTTACAGTG
>JANVCQ010000003.1:27381041-27403770 GCA_025531925.1 Erythroxylum plowmanianum
AATTTAATCAAACTAAGCCATAAACACACAATTATCATAATTCATGCTTAATGACATCATAAGAAAAATTCGGGGTCTAACATATAGTGCCTCGTGTGGATGGAGTGAATCCATTGTAGAACTCTTGCAACAAGAATTCCTTAGGTAAATTGTGGTGAGGACACCTTTGCTACAAATCCTTATACCTTTCCTATGCTTCATAAAGTGACTCCCCATCATTTTGTTGGAAATTTGTGATTTTCTTTATCAACTTTATAGTCTTCATGAGAAGGAAGAACTTATCTAGGAATGCACTCACCAGTTGCTCCTAAGTTGTGACAGTTATGGGACTTAGGAAATGATACCATGCCTTGGCTCTATCCCTTAGCGTGAAAGGAAAGAGCCTTATCCTAACGACATCTTTCGACATCCCATGATATTGAAAAGTGTCACATATTTCCAAAAAAATAATTATATGAGTGTTAGGATCCTTATTACTCATTCTATAGAATTGTGCATTTGTTTGCAGTATGTTTAACAAAGCTGGCTTACTCACAAATGAGTGTGCTTAAACTGATTAAGTTATACCTTGATTTGCAATGTTGAATCCTGGTCTCATGAAATCTATAAGGGTTCATGGCTGGTTTCCTTAATTTCCTTCTTGTTTGAATTCGTCTGTCATTGGTTCTTCTATTTTCTTCTTCGCGTCTTAATCTTTGGATTGCTCACTCTAAATGGGTGATGTCTATTCTAATGTTTCGATAATCCTATTTGAACTTTGAGTAACTTTTGTGTTCATGCAACAATAAGGACGCAAAAGAGGTGAAAATTCCTTACACTAAAACAATTTAACTAATCATACTAATTGCTTGACAATGACACTAAAAACTTGTTGAGTGCATGTTTTACAATTATAAAATCCTCAATATTCCACATGTGCACAGGTATTAAGCCTAGTATATGAGGTATCACTCCCATAATTAATTAGTGCACTAATCGAATCCTAAGTTGTCTAAGGCCTAAAAGTGTAATTAAAATGAAAATAAAAACGAGTAGAAAATTAAGCAATTGAATATGGATAGATTGAAAATTGGAAATTTAAATTAATGCAAGGAAATTAAAATTGAGCACAAATAATTGAAAATCGAAAATCCCATAAGGAAGATTAATCAATTATGAGAAGGGGGATTTATCCTATCATCTAATGCTAACTAGATTACTTTTGAGTTAATTCGATATCGGTCCCAGAATTTTAAAGGGTGGATTATTCTCTCTCGAGTTTTAATCTTTAAACCAATTGAGTTAAGGAATTTGTGATCTCTCAATTCATAAACATCCTATACATCCAATTACATCTTAAGCACTTTAATAGATGATCGGGTCCTCTCACGAGATCTCTCTTTATATAAATTAACGATTAGATTGTTTACGTGATCTATTAGATTGTTTAACTCTCATTACCCAAAATAATCATTTTGCTATCAATTCACTCTCTTGATTTATTACTGAAGCATGCAAATATGACAAACAATCACAATACCCAACATATTAACATCACAATCCCTAAAAGAGTTTAGAACATCCTTAAACCCAAATTCATCATCATCATATCCATCTTATACATCAAATGAAAGAAATAATAAGATGAAATAAAGATGTTCACTTCGAAGGACTGGGAGTAGTAGCAACAACAATAACTCCTTCTTCCTCTCTCCTCTTCTATCTTCTTCTATTCTTTCCAAATGTAGTAATGGAGGCTCCCCTATATTAGGTCATTATTTTGTCTTTTATAGTCCTAGGTCTTTTTAGGGTAAAGACTAGGCTTTACTTAGGCCCAAATGTCCAAAATAACCCTTAGAAAAAGAGTTTAGAAGCAATCCCTGCGTCTATTATCGTATCTATCATGATTGCAATAGGTATGTCACGATCATAAAACTTGAAATTGGGCACTGTCATGATCGTGATAGCTATGTCACAATCGTGACCTGTCCTGTTTGACTTCTGTCATGGTTGGGTTGCTTTTGTTAAACTATGACTGATATGTCACGATTATGGCTTTAGCTCCTCCTCCGAGCTTTCTCCAAATCTTCTTTAATCTTCTTTACTTGATCTCAAACACTAACAAACTCATCAAAACACTTCAAACACATAAAACTAAAGACTGATAACATGCTCTAAACCATATAACACTAAAAACAAAAACACATAATCACATTAACACAATTTTAAACCTAAACATGCACAAATCATTCTAATTAACTATTAAAAACTTACTAAATTACCCACTAAAACATAATGCAACCTATAACTATCAATCTTCTATTTGTAGGGCTCCGTTATTTAGCTCTGATTCAATCTATTGATATACTTCATCACCACCTTCACCCCTTGGACCATTTTCCCTTTCACAAAAATCAAAAGATTTTGGTGTTGAAAATTTTGAACAACTTTCCAATTTCTACCTAATATAGTCTCGTTGAGGTAAAATATTTCTTTCACTTGTCTTGCAAGCACAAAGGGTCATTATCATACCAGTGTTACTAACATTGATGCTAGTAATATTGTCATTCATCTTTATGTTCATCCCTTTGTCACCTAGATTAAACCATTTTCACTTAAATAGAATAACCTCTTTATCTTTGATATAATGCAACTCTATTATTTCTAAGATGACATCATAGAAGTCAATAAAATCATCTTTATGTTGTCCTTCAACAAAAATCCCAAAATTTTGACTTCTAAGTCAACTATCATGATCTTTTATGTGAAATATAATTTTATTAATAATGCAACTTGTATATTTTGTCCCATACATATGAGGTCTACATGCCAAAGCATAAAATGCTGTCGTCACCTCTTATAATTTACAATTATGTAACCGTATCATCTTTAGAATATAATTAGAATTAAATCTCCCCTTCAAATTTCCAAAAGTTTATACTATTCCATGAATAACTTACTTGATTCCTAAACTATGATGGGAGGTTAATCTTATGTCTTCCTTCAACATTAACGATCCTTTTTCTTTTAATCTTATCTTTGTGCTCTCTATTTAAAAAAGTAAATAGATGTCAAAAAGGACATGGTAAATGCTATGTTTAAATATTAAATAATGAATGGGAAGCAATATAAATACTCCATATATAAATCAACTTCCTTACAATTGTTCACAATATACCAATAGCCAATTTTGAGTTTATGTTTAGTTAACTCCACATATTTTCCTATTCCAAATGGCCTTGCTTTTTAGGAGAAAACTAACAAGTCACCCTCTTGATCAAAATCAAAGTTACGTTCTTTTTTATTAAATCTTATCTCGATATCATTTAGGTACATAGAGCAAAATGTCAAGCATTCATTATAAATATAAGCCTTTGTGATAAAGCCTTCAAGTCAAGCTTTCTTATGAACACAGCACTTTAGAGAGCTTAAAAACCTAAACAAAGTATAAAACATTAACAATTGTTGCTACTAATAACATAAGATAAAAAAGTAGAAGTTAATATGAATTATCTTTTAATAGGGATCATCCATCAAAATTGAACCAGTCTGCAAAGTTTTGCCTCGTATAGTAAGTGAATTGTCAAATACACCATAACATTAAAAAAATGACGAGGGTCAATACTAGTTCAAGCTTACATAAAATCAAGGATATGTATTTTTCCATTTTTTTCAACCGCTTCTACCTTTAGTGTCTTAAAACATAATTTAAAAAAAACTCAGCAAATTGTGCCAAAGTTATAAGCACATCCTTTGACAAACACCACATATTATAATAGGATGTAATCGTTGCAGAAGTATATGACAATTATAGCTTTTTAACCCTGAAACTTTTCTGTCTTTAGCATTGACACAATGGGCTATATTAGATGCATACCTATCAAAAACTTGACTGATTTAGGAAATTGATAGAAATTTTGATTCTCCTATTTTGTTATATTATAATATACAGGTGGAATCATTTATGGCCCATCTTCTTTTCTTTTCAAATGCAAATATTTTCTTATATTATTGTCTTCCAAGTCTAATGTAGTCTTAATTGTGTATTTTAATTTGCCATCAATTCCCATCAAAGTACCTAAAATTTTCTCAAAAATGTTTTTTTTAATAAGCATCACATCAAGATTATGTCTCAATAGCAATTCCTTTAAATATGATAAATTGACAGATATACTTTTTTTATTTCAATTGAGATCAACAACACTTCGCTATAACTTTCTATTACTTGTGTGTTGGATAGGTGTAAAGTCACCCAAATGTTATAGTTGGTCAACCACATTATCAGTAGATAAGAGCAAATGAGCTTTACTATGTTCTACTTTACCATTAAACAATTTGCTTCTTCACCATCTATGCCTATATTTTAAGTAACGATGATGTCCCATATAACATTTTTTACTTCATAGCCTCATTGAATGAGTTTGACTGCTGCATACAGGACAAGCCACATACCCTTTAGTACTCCATCCAAACAAATTGCCATAAGCTAGAAAATCACTTATAATCCACAAAACATCTATGTATATTATAAATGTTTCACCTTTAACAACATAACAAGTTTCTAATCTAACTTTTTATAGATGGTTTAAGTCATCAATAAATGGTTGCATGTATACATCGATATCCTTACTAGGAGTAATAGGTCCTAGAATAAGTAAAGAAAATAATAAAAATGCTCCTTCATATGCTTCCATAGAGGTAAATTGTACGGAACAAGAATTACTGACCACATGTTATAAGAAGTACACAAATTACCAAATGTATTAAATCCATCAAAGGGTAAACTAAATCGAACATTACAACAATGCTCTATAAACCATGAAACTTTCCATCAAAGTATTTCCATGCCTTTGAGTCTACTAGATGAAGCATAATGTTATCATCAATGTGTTTCTCTTTATGCCACATCATATTTATGGCTATTTTTGTTGACATAAAAAACCTTTGTATTCGTGGTTTAATAGGGAAGTATCTCAAGATTTTATGTGATATATTTTTCCCTTTCCCATCATCCATTTTCCACCTTGATGTACCACAAATGGGACATTTTCAAGATTTTTACTGTCCTTCCAAAATATAACACAGTCATACTTACAAGTATGTGTTGATATATATCTAATCCATAGTTCCTTAACAATTTCTTTGCTTCATAGTAAGATCTGGGAAACTTGTGTCTAATAGGTAATGCATTGTTGAGCAAGTTAATTACATGTCAAAAGATTTGTTACTTCATTTATTATATACCTTCAAATGCAACAACTTCACAATAAAGACACTCGTAAGAATTTCAATCACCTTGGATATAAATCTTCTTTAACAATTTTTAATAACTTCCTAAAATTATCTTCTATAATTTTACCAATTATATTAGGTGGACTAGTATCATTCATAGTCTCCATATAATTATCCAAATCCTCTAACATCTCTACAGTCCCATCACCACCATCGTCATTAATATCGCTATCCTCTACATCATTATTGTTACTACCATCGTCGCCTGTATCAATATTTTTAGCATTACTTGCTTTAAACTGTTCTCCATGATAAATCCATAGATTATAGAATTTATCTATGTCTCAGATTAGCTAGTGATTATATACCACATCCAGACTTTGAATGTTCACATTTAAGCAATTTATGCATGGACAACAAATTTCACATTCTAAACCCATTTAATGTTTTACAAAATTCATAAAACTCTTCACTCCATTTATGAGTTTTAAACATACCTCTTAATTCTGAAGAAAGAATTGTAAGATTTGATTCAATGTGTGCTTTCGTTGTTATGAGTTTTAATACTCCCTATTCGACTGCATCTGTAAATAAAGTTGAAAGATGTAGCATTTCATATGATTTGAATCAAAGATTGAGGAAAGATGATGGGAAGCAAAGATTATCAAACTTTTTTACACATTCTTAGTCTAATTTACTTAGCAATCACAAGATCAAAAGTTGAAAGTTTGTTACTCTACCCAATGCTAAAGCCAAATATATGGCAACAATAATGGCTACATAAAGAATGCATTTGATTGAAATATTGGATGAGAAACATTTTGACAATGTTGATTATGTTATAATATTCAATGTAACAATGAAAGTGCCAGCAACATGTTTTTCAAAATGATGAATCAAGAAACTAAACTTGGAAGGAATTCATATTTTACAAAGGTGTTAGCTAAGGCTAAATTTGAAAGCTTGAGAGCTGCTCTTACAATATGTAACATTAAGCATGCTTTAAAGGCAAGTACTTAAAATTTATGCATCTTACTTTGTGAAGTTTATTATCATTTATATTCCAAATTCTTGTTTCAATTATTATTTTTATACCAAGTCAATTTTCTGTAACTATTTTTTAAAGATACTTAAGTAAGAAAGAGAAATGTCAATAAAAGTAAATTGCTAAATTGCTAAATGCAATTTAATTTCTAAATAACATAATGATAAATCAATACAAGTTGAAATACTAAGTTTTAATTCAACCAAACAATGAAATTGAGCATGTTAAGAAAGTATTGATATAACAATTCAGAGTGCATAAACTTTACCGATATTAAAAAAAAGTATGCAACATACAAATTCAAGTTCTAATGGTAACACACCAATTCAAGAGAAACCATAACTAGATTTTCTAGCCTATGACTGTGCCTATGCCTTTGAAAATTCATCAAGATATTCCTTAGGCTCGTACTTCATTATTTCTTTAGTTATTGTAGTAATCTTCTTTCATTTCTCCTATTAAATTCATTGACATCAAAATCAATTTTTACCCTTTATCTTCAAGATCAAAATTACAGGTAATCCTAAAATAGTTCAAGATGTATGCGTCCAAATACACAAATTTAACTAAAACCCAACAACAAATCAATGAAAACTTCTCAATACTTTCTTAGCATGCTCAATTTAACAATAATTAAGCATCTCAAAACTTTTACTTGCCTATTTATTTATAGATAGGGTCATATGTGATCATCCCCTCAAAGATGTTCATCTTAAATAATATCATAACCAACTAATCTTTTCTACTCTCGTTCGCTCTTATTCTTTGCCATGTTGTTGAGTTTGAAGTGGTTAGCAACGTAAAATCCATCTTTATAGAAGGAAAGTAGGACATAAAAATAGTAGATTAGTTGGATGAAATACCTAAATGGATGGATAATTGGAAACGAAGTCGAAGGAAGATGAAGAGGGACAATGTGCAAGGATGTACAACACACAAAGATGGCAAAAGATTTTGGAACGATAATGGCAGAGGAAAATTGACATGCGAACTAGGCCAGTTAGGAAAAAGATGAAGACATCTTCTACATTAGGTTTAGAATAAGACGAAAACAACATCGTTCTGTAGTGGAACAAATGATGTCATTTTCATTAAATTCTGAAGAACTGTGGGAAAATTTGACGACGATTTTAGGAAATCATCTCCAATGGATCGATCATTGGAGATAAATCTAAGGAATCATCACAAATGGTGACGAATCTAAGGAAGCATCACAAATGGGATGACAATTGGCAACGATTTAAGAAAAACATCGCCAAAGAAATACGTAACAACATTTTACGATGCTTACATAATTTGTCGCTAAAGGTTTTCCTATTGCAACGATTTAGGAAAAGCATTGCAAAAAGCTGAAAATAGTCACAAAAGACTAATTTGTCGCTAAAGGTTTTCCTATTGCAACGATTTAGGAAAAGCATTGCAAAAAGCTGAAAATAGTCACAAAAGACTAACCCATTTGAGATAATTTCCAAAAAATGTCACAATAGACTAACTATTTGGCAATTTTTTCGTAGCTGTCTCCAAATCTTATCACATATATTATTCTATATATTTAATAAATTTTATGTAATATATAAATTATATAAATTGAATAGAATTTATATATAATAAATAGATTTTTATGACACCACTTAAAATTATGAAATAATATATTTTAAAATAGAAAAATAAATAGTATCAATATATGTTATATTAATTAATTATGTGTTTATGGTTTTATAAATTTTTGAAATGACTTTATTGTTAGCTAAATTTATTGTTAGAATTTGAATCATTATCAATAATATTAAATTTAATTTTTATGAATATGATATTAATATTTAATATTGATTTCTATTTTTTTTCTATATTACAATTATTTTTCAATTATATTGTAATTAATATAATTATATATGGTAATTAATATATTGATATATGAATCTATAGATAATATTGATATAGAATATATAAATAGAATTGAAAGAGAATACATTAGAAAATAATGAAAATTACAAATTTCATGTTAAAACTACTTGAAAATTTTGTGACACCATATAAAATTGTCAATAATATTTTTAGACTTATAATCATTGTCAGTAATATTAAATTTTCTTTTTAGGAATGTGATGTTTTGTCACAAAATGATCAAGTGAAAGTTAGTTATTTCATAATTATAAATAAGAGAGTTATCTAAGCATTGACAACGTTTATGGAAAAGCATCATAGAAAGGTAGCCCTTGGTGACGAATTTGGAGATATGTCACCAAAGGTGAGGCCTTTTGCGATGCTATCTCGAAATTGTCGCTAAATGGTTTCCAATTTTTTTTTAGAAATTGTTGCAAAAGTGTGACCTTTTAATGATAATTTTTGTAGTTATTCCCAAATATCCCAAAAACTAAGTTGACCCAAAGATACGACGACGATTTCATCCTATCTTTGTCTTCTTAGTTGCGATAAACTCTCTTCTAGTTTAGTGCTCAAGTTCCTATTTATGTGTGTCTTCATCTTCACATGTAGCATCACGTCTCTCAAATGATTGAGAGATTTAAAGAGTTTAACGAGTCATATGAGTGTTAGCACGTAAAACAAAATTGGTACATCCATGACATGATTTTATAATTGTGTTCAAATGCATAATATGAGCATACATACATTAATTGTGAGATAGACAAATGGCATTCAATTGACATATTCCGAGGTATGAAATTAAATGTAATATGAGATACTAATATGCTTTTCCAATGCCTTGTAATTGGGTTTACTAATGAAAGAATTGATGGATTACCATTAGCAACTTGGAATTAATTTTCATAGTTGGGAGATTGATAAATTAATGTGTACATTTAGTCTTAGAAAAATGCCAAGTGACAAGATTACTTGAGACATGAAAAATTAAAATGATTTAGCCTATAATTGAGTGACATTTTTCATAGTTAAATTGGTGATAAATGGACCAATTATTGTGTGACATGTGGACTAATTATAATAAGACATATGGATTGATTAATTGAATACTAATGGAAGCGTAGGAAATGGGCAAATGTATTACATGCCTTAAGACATATGGTGAGTTTAGACGTTGACACCTAGAATGTGATGTAGCCAATTTTTGTGACTGAGTTTTGCTACTTCTTTCCTTTTTTTCTTCACCAAAATTGCTCCAACTCTTTCTCTGTAATTTTGCTTGATCCCTAGTCAATTTGTTGCATGAAACCCATACATATATCCTTCACCAAATTGCCAGAGAACTAGCTAAATGTGATTATAAGTTTGCGTTGATTTTTGCTTGCTTGGGAGGACTAGTATAATCTAGAGTTTTGAGCTAAATTGGAAGCCTAATAGGTAAGTAGCAATCTGAGTTTTATGGCATGTCAAATGATATAAGAATAATGTTTGAATTGGACTGAAATGCATACAATATTAGTGAAGAAGAATTGCTGGAATATGTTAACTGTAGTATTTTTACTAAATATGTATCCGTAATTTGGCCATAACTTGATCTTTAGACATCAAAATGAGATTATTTTAAGTTTATATTAAACTAGAGACATATGACTATATTTTTCATGAAGGAATCAAATTTTAATTCTATTTCTAAGAGTTTCAAATTTTGGCTTGAATTTGAGTTTCTTGATTCTATCATTGTTTGAGACTAGTCTGTAGTATTTTGGGTATAATTTTCAAAATAATGAATCAAATTGCATAAAATTTGTGTCATTAGAAACTTAATACATAAAGAAACAATTGTTTAGAAGAATGTTTGGCTTAAATATTTCATTTTCATTGTCAAAATGACCATGTAAAATTGAAAGTCTGTTTTGGGTAAGAGCTGGAAGAAGTTGGAATAAAAGGTAGTGCACAATTGTGCACAAGCATGATCGTGACTCTAAGAGGTTGCAAGATCATGTTCAAGCACAATTGTGACTTAGGAGGATCAACTGGAAGTGCACAATCGTGCACAGTGAAGGCATACTGATAGTTGATAGTTTTAAACATCCTTCATTCTTTTGGCTATAACTTCTTCTCCCGATCTCCAAATGACTTGAAATTTGAACCAATAAACTCCCAACAAATTGTTCTTCCTCTCCATAAAAATTTATAGCAATATGGATTTATTAGGAAAAGACTGATTGGATGTGATGATGTGTGCTGGAATATTATGAACTGGACTATTTTCATTGAGCAGACATCGGTATTTTGATTATATCTTGATCTGTAGATTTTCAAATGAGTTTATTATTGATTCAAATTAAATTGGATACATATGGATAACAATTTCCTGTAGAAATTGAATTTTAATTCTATCTCTAAGAATTCCAAAATGTGGATTGAAATGGAGAAGAGTACTGTTATTGTTTAAAAATAGTCTGAAATGTTTTAAGTATAACTTTCAGTATACTGAATCAAATTGTATGATCTTGGTGTTGTTAGAAACTTAAGACATGGGGGGACAATTGTTTAGAAGAAAGTTTTGTCTAACAACTCCATTTTCCTTATTATAATGATCATGCAAATTTGACATGAAAGGGTGTTTTGAGAAAAAGTTGGAATGATAAAAGAGTGTATGAATTCTAGAAAATGTGGAGTAAAATTAATGTTTGCATAGGTTTATTACAGATATATATACCCAGGATTGTGTATTGAGCATACATTATACACAACACACACACACACACACACATGTATGTATGTATGTATGTGATTAAGTGTTCATAAGATTGTGTAATTAATAATACGTGTGCAATGTGTGTATTGCATAATGATGGTTTGTAGGATAAAATGTCCGCATCCAGACATTTTCGGATCATAAAAGATAATGCTAATCTGGAGCGTACTGTGAGTCGACCTAAATGGTCTTACTTTAAATAAATGCTTATTTAAATTATGTACTGAATAATGATGTCAATGTGAATGTACTGATTTCGGACATTGAATGTCCGAGGCATTTAATGTATGAATAATATTAGAAGTGCTCATTGAATGTAAATTGGACTGACTATGTGATACTCAACTTGATTATTGAATGTCAGACAAAGTTTCGAAGAAAAATGTGAATGAGCATGTGAATGAAATAAGTTATTCTCAACTTAAATATTGAATGCCAGACTAAGGTCTAATGACATGTGTAAAGTGAAATAAAGTGACTAATTAATCCTATATGATTGATGCATTTTATTACATGAATGCATAATAACATAAAGGTTGTTATGAGCGGAGTAGCCACCGAAAAAAAGCTTAAAACTCAGAAAGTGAAAAAGAGATTAAAGCTTAGAATGTGATTAAGAGCCAAAGGCTCACTATATATAATGAGCCTAGAATCCCCAACGAATACGGGACAGTTATCAATAAGCTCGGTATTTACAATGGATACGGGATAAGTATAAGCACTCGGTCACAACAGCAACAAAATTGAAAGTGAGTCTCATGAGCACTGCATATGCATCTAATATGTATGATTTAAATAATTTGACTGATATCTGAATGTGATATATGTTTTAAGTGAATATGAAATGTATGTAACTCAATATAATGAGTTGATGAAGTAATGTGAATTATGTGATTAGATGAAATGATGAGTTATATGATTGAGTCAAGCCACTGCATTCTAGTGAGAGATAGAGATCGGGACCTATTCGCGTCTGTATAGCTATTTTATTATTTTTGTTTCAAATTGTGTATTCCATAATTATTGCTTCATGTGTACTTGAATAATGGTGTTTGTAACAACTTTCCAAATTGGAAATGTTTGTAAATAAGATTGATCAATGAGTGTAGTAACACGCGTGAATGAAAAGGTGCATAAATAATATGGGCCCAATTTGATCAGTGATTTTCTATAAAATGCATATGTATTAAAAAAATATTTATAATGAGTTTGATTGATCGACTATTTTAGCATGCCACCTTCGTAGAGTATGTTCTCGAATACTGTCAATATATTTGGGGTATGCACTATGAGAATGGGGTGCTACATCACATGAGGGTTTTGGTTTTCTAGGTAATTCATTTCCAAAATACCTATACATAATGTGTTGAACTTCATCTGGGTGAGTGTAAACGTTCATTATCTATTCATATATGTCTATTTTCATTTAATTTTTATCAAGTTGTCTAAGTTAATAGATGAAATTAACATTTTGAGAATGTTGGAACAAACTTTCCTAATTTAATAAATGAAGACAAAAATGTGAAATGACGATGATATAGGGATTAAGGCAATTTGATGTCGAAAATTTAAAGGAAAATGGGATATTTATGTGCATGAATGATTATCCTAGATCTCCAAAGTCACTTCCTCACTGTTTCTTCTTATTTCCAATGTTTCTATTGTCTGTTATAAGTTTAGGTTTACGATGTTCTCTCTTACTGATGCTTCTATTCATAAATAATGCATTATACTTATACCCATGTTCAAAATTAATATATGGATTGATCACAAGTAATGAACTTTACCTTGATTGATTAGCATCTTTGTATTAGATTTTATGATAGAAGACTTAAAAAAGTTATATGATCTATGTTGTATAATTTGGTAATGTATTTATGTAGGTTGTGACTTATGTTTGGAATAGACAATGTTTAAAAGTACTAATTATATATGTAATAGAAACTTTCTTTTCTCATGTGAATAGGTTATAAACTTAACTTTAGCCAATTATACTGACTTATTGAAGTCCATTAATAATGTTGGAAGTGTGTCAAATGTGAAAAGAACATTCAAATAAGAAGTCTTGTATTCTTAAATATGTCTTATCATTTATTAGTATGTGGAATATGCTATGGGTTTTATTATTCTTTAAGGGTGAGTGGCAAACTTATAATATACTTGTTCTGGGATTTTTGGCTAGTTAAAAAATTAAGTTATGATTATCTTTGCTTCTTTTGTGAATATTTCGTTAATTGCTTATAACTTCTATAATTTTTTGTTTCCTTATTTAATTGTATACTTAGCTTTTATACTGATTATATATAATTGTATACTCAGCTTTTATACTGATTATATCTATAAGCTGTTTTTGTTTTTATTGCATTTTCATAATAAAACTGTTAAAATAAATTCATCATAAAATGTTGACGTGGGAACTATTTTCTAATGCCTAAAGTGAGCTTTGGTAGGAGGTATTTAGTAGAATCTTCCCTGCTAAAGAACAAATCGATGCACAAAAAATATATTCACTAAAGTCTAGTCACTCTTGCCTTTAATGGCTGATCTTCTTTTCTAAGGTTTTAGTCTCATTAGAGTTAGTTCTCTCTCTTTATTCTTTATATTTCATTTTTTGTTAACAAACTATTAGATGAATGTGTGATTATATATACTATTTGTTGTGTAAAGCTTACTCAAATCTTCAAGAGAACATAGATGAAAATAGAGGCGTTGGCAATGTCTAGATGGTCCATACAATATTAGGCAAATTGGTAGTTTTGAAATAGTCGTCGATTGCAAAATCTATGTCTACTCATTGTGACGATGATAAAGTCATTCAATCGGGTATGCATGTGTTCGAATTTAGGTTCCTTATACAATTTGATTAGCTTATTTAGTCTTTAGGATTTAATTTTTCAAAGGATTCTCAAGAAATTATGTAGATTGACCTATACTGTTTATTTCTTAGGTGAAACACATGATACATACAGTTCATCTAATTCATTGTTCCTTAATGCATCTAGGAAATCGTTCAATGTACCTTATACTAGTTTAGTTAACGGCAAGTAGTTGTTGGAAGTGGCTGTCAATAAACCAACTGCTAGGGGAAAATCTTTTTTTGTTTCAATTGATTCCTTCGAATGTGTAAAGAGCCTTATTGGGAATCTAGACATAGGGATTTTATTTACCTTATCTACCAAGTCTTATGTCACTTGGAATCCAAAAAATATTTATTTATTTTTCTCTTCATTGGAATAAACGTGAAATTGTTTTGTCTATAAGAATTATTAAAGTTGTTATTAAAATCATGTAAAGCTTACCATATATCGTTATATTATATTACTTACCATATATTATTTTTTATGTAAGAATCATATATCTTTATATTACAAAATTCTTGTTAAAATTATTTGAAATTTTTATGACACCACATAAAATTCTTAAATCATGTAATTTAAAAGAGAAAATAAAAAGTATAAATCTATGTAATATTAATTAGTTTCATAAATTTTCGAAATGATTTGACATTGTTGTTAGCTAAATTTATTTTAGAATTAGAATCATTGTCAATAATATCAATATGATGATAAGTCACAAAATAATCAAGTAAAAGTTAGTGAATTCATAATTGTAAATAAGAGAGTTATTTTGTTATTTAATCATTTGGAT
Source organism: Erythroxylum plowmanianum (assembly GCA_025531925.1). NCBI lineage: Eukaryota > Viridiplantae > Streptophyta > Magnoliopsida > Malpighiales > Erythroxylaceae > Erythroxylum > Erythroxylum plowmanianum. The sequence continues at coordinate 27,395,591 of JANVCQ010000003.1, forward strand.
TTTTGGGTCATGCATTTTACAACAATTATTAAATTCGTCGCCAAAGGCTATTACTAAACTGTCGCTAGAGGATAAGCCTTTTGCAATGATGTCAAAAGAGAGTCACCAAAGGCTTATCCTTTAGCAACGATGTTACTGAATCATCATTAAAGGCTTGCCATTTAGCGACGATTTTAAAAAACATCGCCAAAGGTTAAGCCATTAGCAACAATTTCTACAAATCATCATCAAAAACTTAATTTTAGCTTTGATTTTAAAACCATTGGCAAAAAAAAGTAGCCAAAGGGCTACTTTGTTATAGTGGCTTTATTCACTGATGTCGTCTTATCTTTTATGTTTAGGATACAGTCCCAGTTTTCCTTTAAAAAAACAAAAAAGAGGTTAAAAATCAAATTATCCTAGAATCTATAAGAACACACCATTATCTAAAAGAGGGTTCCAAAAGAGGGTTAAACCTAGGTCCCAATTAAGAAGTGCCAATCAGATCACTTAAAAGTTAATGCACTATCTCGATGATCAAGCAAAATGATGTTGATTTATACCCCATAGCTAATCGATTAGTTATAGTTTAGTGAAAAAATAATTTAAAGATGTTCTTTATCTTGTATATGTTTGGATGCATATGATAAAGTCAATAGGATAATTATACATTGCAAATGAAATTATGATGAGATTATAATCATGAGATTCATATGACATTTATGTATTATCCTTAAATTGTTCCTGGTCATGGTTTTATCAAGATTAAACACTAATAGAATATAAAAAGACTAACACACATTCTTTTCCTTATGAAGGAAGTAATCGATCTTATAGGCTAAAGTATAAAGATAAACAAAAGTGTGGGTGCTTGTTAGAGAATAAGTTCACTAAACTAACTCGATATGAGAAATCTATTTGAAAAATTACTTGTATGTCTAAGGAAATTCTCATTATGATGATTGTATAAGTGACTTAAAGTCTTCAGAGTTATCTTGCGCAGAAATTGTTATATTTTGATACCACTTATGACTTATTCTAATCATGTGTCATTCAGTCGGTAGTCAATGAATGTAGCACGAACTATATGAAGGTAGTTGAGTGATCAAGATATGATTCATTACCCTAAAGTAATTATAGAGAATATTTCATTATTCTTAATTAGTATTGATTTGGAAAGTCTTTTACCAAAGTGAAATGACATTTTGTAAATAGTTTACAAATGTCACTAATTGAATTGATAGCTAATGATAGAGAACTAACATGATTGGATTCAAAATAGAGTAGGCATTAATTCATGCTTTGTTTAATTAAAACATTGTATGGTGAAAATTATTTAATTATACGAAAAAATTATGAACAGAATGGTTAGTCAAAACCAATTTGACATTCCTAAATATTTGGGTGTTTATGATGTATTGCTAGATGTCAATCTTAATTTATGATTATAAATTATTTAATTAGAAAATTAATGATAAATTAAAAGGAGTTTTAATTTATCTAATTCTAATTATAAATGTTAATCATTATTAATATATTTGAGAACTTAATGGGTCGGTCACAATTATAAAACGAGTAGTAGAGAGAAAAGATGTTTTAATGAAGTTGGAATTGATTGTAAAGTTTAAGAAATTTTATGATTCAATATGAAACATTTAATAAATAAAGATCAATATAAGATATGGATCTTATTTGGGTATAATTGATATTTAAGTAGAATTATTTATAATTTAAATTAAAGTTTAATTGAAATTAAAATTTAATTTTATTTAAATTACTGAAACATCCAAAACTTATTATAAATAAGATTAAGCTTTAATGGAGCTAACGCTTTTTACTTAATGGGTCACACATACAAATGAGTCGTAGAGAGAAAAGAAGTTTTAATCAAGTTGGAATTGATTGTAAAATAAAAAATCTTATGATTAAATATGAGACATTTAATAAATAAGGATCAATATGAGATATAGATCTTATTTGAGCATAATAGAAATTTAAGTAGAATTAAATAATTATAATTAAAGTTTAATTGAAATTAAAATTTAATATCAATTAAATTAATAAAACATCCAAAACTTATTATAAATAGGCTTAAGCTTTAATAGAACCCGCACTTCTTACTTAACCCTATTTGTAAGTGTTACAAAATTTTCTCAATCTATTTTATAGATACCATTAGAGGTCGGAAACTTGTGTAGCTATAGTGGTTGAGATAGATTAGTTTTGAAGATGATTCAAGCGATACAACAAGAATATAATTAAACTTCAGAATAAAGTACGAATTACAATTCATGTTTTATTATTATTTATATGTTAATCATTTTATAAAATTAATCAGGATCAAATCCATTCCTGATTTCCCAACAAATTATCCCTGAGAAATAGGCCAAATTTGGCAAAGCATCTGCAGAGCATTTCCCAACATGTGTAACTTGATGTTTTAACTTAAAATTGAAATTAACAGATGCCATTTTATGGTTACTTTAACATGCATCGGCAGAGCTCCTGATAGGTCCAAGGAGATAGTAATGTGTTAGCTTTAATATGGAAGCTTGAAATGTTCAAATTTTAAATCTTAAATCATTACTTGTGGGTTTCTTATATATGACTGCTATCTTTGTGGACCTTGGTATCATTCTTTCAAAACGAGATGATTGTCTTGTGGTTTCTCATAGCCTTACAAGAAAAGTTAAGGGATAGATATATGTCAATTGTAGTACGCTTTAACTCAAAATCATTAACATACTCATGCAAAAGCAGTTTTGTCTACCTGTTAAAACATACAATGACTTGTGGCTATGGTTTGAACCGTTTGGCGTTTTACAAGATTAACTATTGTGGATTGCAGAAGTGTTGATAGTTACAACTTGAAAACTTTGGTCTCTTATTTTGTACCACCAACTACTGAAAAACTGGAAGAGAGAAACCTGAATCCTGAATTCAGATCATATTTGGATTTGTTAAACTCAAGTTAAGAGGTTCTATGTAGTAATCGGTCTCGAATTTCTGTAAGTTGGAGAGCTTCAAGTTGAAGTTACACTTGCAAAGGCTGGTTTGGTACTATCGATTCTGTGTTCTCGGTAGACATTCTTTTCCTACGGTGAATTATCTTACCCATCTGAATTTTGGGACTGGGAAAGTGAGAATATTCTTACATCGGATCCTAGCCTCCTATTATGAAATTGTGGAGTTTTTTCCTAGCCACAAGTTACAGAATTTCAGAATATTTCCAGGAGCTCAGTATGCAAAACAACAATGAACCAATATAAATCCCACTAAACACATAATCTGGGAAGGTCTATTGTACGCAACCTTACTTTTAACTAGTAGAAAGACCGTATCCAATTCCGGTTACAAATGGAAATGCTTTGGTACTGGTTAAAGATTTAAATGACGTATTGAATTTTACTTACCTTTGACTCCCTTGTAACCCGGGTGGATACTAAATAATAACTTGAAATTGGTAGATGCAATAACTAGGAGGAGCTCCACTTGTTGTCTTGCGGGTATTAACTATTTCATATGCTTTCACAGGTATGGGGCTTAGTACGGGAAAAAAAACCTAGATCAAGAACCCCATGGAAGCAACATTTGCCCAAGTTTTCTTGTTAGCTATCAAGTTCATGCAACATGAATGGTGATGATCGCTTTTGTTCTAACAATGATGTGTACCAATACAGAAGAATAGAACACGTGATAAATTTTGGCCTAATAAATATCACTCCCAAAGAAACTTATGGGAGGACGATTGCCTGAACTTTATAAGGCTACATGGACATCTGAAGGATTTAATTAATAGTCACTAGTCAGTTTTTAATGTTAGTGTGCGTTGTACATATAGTAGTATTATATATGCGCAATGATTAACATCACTCTTCATCAATTTCTTCATTAATTAATAGTCATTCTTCAGTTTTTATTGTTAGAGTGCGTTGTGCATATATTTTGCACGATGATTAACATCACTCTTCATTAATTTCTTCATTAATTAATAGTAATTTGTCAGTTATGAATGCTGTGCGTTGTACCTATATTATGCGCAATGATTAACATCATTCTTTTCTATCCGGGGTATTATATCTTTTTTTCTCTCTTGATGGGTCAAATGAAGAAATCATTCAATACAAAAGCTTAAGGTCATTTGGTGAAGCTCAAGAATGAATCGTACATCATTCTAGTACGTGAAGATGGGGGTATCGAGCATATGTTGCCCTCTGTTTTGAGACACTTGAATAGCAGGAGGAAGTGGAAGAGTCTCCGTGGCCTTGACATTCATTCTAATGATTGACATTCAGAGTCCACAGCTTCACAAGGAATGTGTTCCGAGTTATTGTAAGCTGTGCGTATGCTACGACTTATTTTCTCTGGTCGATGCTATCATGTAATAGTTACACGTTTCTTCAAACTGTGGTCATTCAGATTAGATAAGCTTGCACAATCAAGGATTTAAAATTCATAGGAGTAGCGAATTAAAGTGATTTTTAGAAGTTCTGAATTTTTCTGGTTGAATATGTATCTTATATTACTTAACAGGAATTGCCATGAGAAAGCAGCAATGAGTCAGCTAATGCTTGCCATAATGCATAACGTTGTTTGTAAACAGGAGCCTAGTGACTCTAATTTCGTTTGTATAATATTAAAGTTGACTATCAGATCTTCCGGAGCGTGAAGAAATCACATATTTAAAGTTCCCTTATGTCATGGAATTTGAGCTTCTCCGGATTTCATTAAAGCACCACAACTTTAAGATTTGTCGTTCAGATTGTAACCTACACACTACAACAAACTTGACCTTTGGCTACGGAAAAAATCATAGTTAAAGGTACTAAAATCATAGCTAATAGGGATTGGTGACGATTTACACTACAAAAAAAGTAGACAATCTGCGACGTTTGACTGAGGAAACGTCGAAGATTGTATAACTTTATCGTGACGTTTTTGAAACGTCAGGCAAAGGTTAAGGTTTCTGTGACGTTATATTAAAACGACGCGGAAAGGATGTACTAATTAAGATGTTGTACTATTAAAACGTGGCCAAATAAATATTAAGATGTTATTCTGAACCAAACATCAGGGAAGAGTTGGTAAAGAAATCAAAACTCGATCGTTTAACTAATTAACGTTGGGTTCAAAGCTGGTTTCATCTCACGCCTCCCACTCATTAGACCACTCTCTGCGCTCTCTCAACGAAAACAGAAGCCTTCAAATCTCCTCTCAACGTCGCTGCCGTTGCTCCTCCACTCGCGTTGATTCCTAAGGTACATTCCGATGCCCACTGCTCGTTTATCTTCGTGTTTGATTTGTTAAAGCTCGAAATTGGTGTTTAATTTGGAATTATAATTTATATTATATATAGAGTGTAATATATAGAAAAAAGGTTTGGCGAAAATGTTTATATACATCGCCAAAGATGAAGTCAAAACCATGTCATTTTATGAAATTGAAAACATAATTACCTAAAGATAGGACATAAATTGTTTGAATAAAGCCTGTAAACAATTATGAGCCCAAAATAGGGCCCATTTTTGCAAACAACAAACATTCTAGAGAGTTCAATTACGATTTACATCAACAGTCCAAATGAAATTGAAGATTTAAGAGTATTTGCTTGGAAATACTTTTAATATCATCTCGAAAACCTAGTTTTGCCTCTCTTCACCTTAAGCAGGTAGCAACAACAACAACACAGGCCTTATCCAAACACCTACCCTTTACTCTCTGTCATCTTATTCATTTTATAAGTAATTTTTCAACTCTATTCACTTCTCTAGTTTCTACTTTTACTTCATCTTATGAGGACCGAATTAACTATTAAAGCCTTTTCCTTTAACACTACCACCGTTGGTGATGATGGTGTAAATTTGTATTCTTTTTTTGGGGCTTATAAAGATTATATGTTTTTCTATTTCTTAGTCGTATCAAATTTTATTAATTTGATATTCATTTATATATGAATTGATATTGATCTTGAATCGAATTAATGAAGTTCATAATGCAAAATATAGCATGAAGAAAATCATGATGAGATCATGATAATGAGATTCCTATCATGTTCAATTATGTTAGTATCTAAATAATCCCTAGTCATAGGATTAATAAGATAGGACATTATTTATCCGAACATTCTAGTACATGTTATACTCCTTGATTTGATACTATTGGTACATGTTATAATCTGAACATTCTAATACTATTGGTATTAAGGTATTTAGGTAGCCAATAGAGAATTAACCACTCCTGATAGAAGGAGATGATACCCACGACATCTTGTCAAGGTCATTACTCAGAAGTCTTTGGCCATAGCAGTTATATGTCATGAAGAGAGTCTTCAATGACACATAGAGTAATGAGATCCTAGGTTAAGAACTAACATTACTTGGATTAGATGTGATGTAGTCAATCTAGTGAGAGTTGACACATAGCAATATTCTGAACCAAGTGAGATACAGTATAGTGAAAGGGCAAATTGCATGGTAATTATCTATAAAAAGGTTCGTAGGTTGGATAATTAACCATCGAAGAGTTCGTGTTTTAACCCACTTATATTCTAGTAAATTGACATCATGAAACCCTTCATGATTTGCTTGAATTAAAAGTTAATTCAAGTGACATAAAATCATCCATGATTTGCTCAAATTAAGAGTTAACTCAAGTGCCTAAAATAACTAGAAACCTAAGGGTCACACGCGTAAAGGATCAGATGAAAAATATAGTGTGTATGGCTATTTTTAAAGTAGGCCACGATAGTGATCGAAGGTGAGCCTAATTTTAAGTGGTCATGAGGAGCCATGATCGTGATCGAAGGCACGAATGAGTACATAAATGAGTTCTTCACTTATGTACATAAGAGTCTAACCACTTCTTACACACTTGAGTGAGAGCATAAGAGCTCTAAAAGAGTTTAGAGTGGGTGAGAGGTGTCAAGAGTCTTGTTCTTGCAATTTATGCAATTGTTACATGAATCAAAGTGCATGCAACAAGAGTCTTGATCTTTCTTTTCATTTTGAGCATCTACTAGAACTCTAGTTTGGTGCTCAAATCACCCTTACACATTATTTCTTCTTGATCTTTGTGTGTTCTTGGGTGATCAAGGAAGGGTTTAGTGTTTGCAACAACCCAAATAAGGAGAAGAAACAAGAAAGGAGGAGAAACAAAAGGTAAAAGTTTTATATTTCATGTTCTTTTACATATCCATACATGCATGTATGATTCTGTTTTTTTTCAAGTTATCATGTGGTCGGAATCAAGATTTTGGCACTTCCACTGCATTCTCATGCAAGTGATGCATTCTTCCATGGCAGAACCTTGATAGTGGTATCATACCAAGTTTATGCATGTATTAGATGATGTATTCAACATGTGTAAAGTGTTTGCTAGGTTGTGACTTATATGCATGTTGATTTGGAATAATTCGTGTAAATTGTAGAAATTTTTTTTTAAATATTCTTTCACATAAATTTTTATAAGATGTTATATCATGTTTTTTTCAAAGTAAATTACAATTGAATGTCATTTTCTATTTCATTTCGAATTAATATCTAGATTGTTCATATGTTGGTTTATGGGAATTTCTAAAAAGCTGAATGTACGTGCTAATTTTGAAAATTTTGTAATAATTCTAGAAATGTTTCTGATTTTCTTTGACAAAAATGTTTATAAGGGGTTATATTATGCTTTTGTTAAAGGCAAATTCAATTAAATGTCATTTTCTATTTTATTACAAATTTATTTTCAATTTGATGCATGTATGAAGTTCTAGGAAATTCTGGAAAGCTAATGAACATGCATACTTGTGAATTCCATATTAATTTTTATAAAATTGTTTTTATGACTTTTATGCATGCACACGCAAGATTTGATGTTGCCACGTGTATGAGATGCATGACACTTGTTGTTAAAGTGATTATTTTATGCATGTATGATGTAAAGTTTAACTAGTGTTAGAAGTTATATGCTGTAGTCTTCTCAATCGCACGGTTGGAGTCTCTTCCCCAAGACGTTCGCGACTGGACAAAGCTTGCCTTCCCCGGTAAACAGGAATAATGGCAAACACAAACAGCGAAAGTTCAGGGTCGCCACCTCCACCAACTCCGAGTCGCAACAACAACAAGGCAGAGAGGCCGCCATTCCCAAAGAAAACCAAAACCAGCTCTTCTTCTTCTTCTTCTTCTTCAATATCTGACAACACCCACTTCCCTGGC
>JANVCQ010000003.1:27459435-27474046 GCA_025531925.1 Erythroxylum plowmanianum
CGACATTTTAGGCTTGCTAAGGTTTTAGTAAACCTTGAATTTACTGCTTCTTTAGTGCTAATCACAGTCCAAGGTTGGAGACGTGACAATATGTATGAAGTTGAATTTTACTATTAATAATCGAAATTGTAAGACCAAAAGATGATATTAATAGGACTAATGATAAGTTCCACAAAATGGCTTACAAATTTCGATTTATTAATCAAATTAAATTGGCCTTATCATTATAGGCATCATTATCAATAAGATTATGGCAACTTTAAATGAAAGTTTTAACAAAATTAAAGAAAGAACAGAAAAAAAAGGGTTAATTTTTCTTATAATGTATGTTTATGAATTAAAATTTTTTAAAATTTTAACTCTTATTAAAACTATTGATATAGCTAGGGCCAATAAAAATTAAAAATATTAAAAACTTATTCTTATCTTTTGCCAATAAACAAACGATAAACAATTTATTATTTTTAATCAATATTTCTTCCATATACTTAATAGAAGACACAAAATTATGAAATTAATAATATAGTAATAATTCATATAGCCAATTGAGTATGGGCATATAAATGAAGAATATTTTTTAAGATTTGCAATGCCAAATTTTATACTTAGTATTGTCTCATTTAATTTATATAATTAAATAATATTAACATAAAAAGGAAAATCAACTTGAATCATGCTTTTATATATGATATACATAAGATATGATCTTAAATGAGAAAAAAAAAAGGTAATATGATATTGTAGAATACTTTTCATTTTAAAATAGATTAATAAAATCCAATTTGTTCTTTTTAAATTTAATAATCACTCCAATTACAATCTTATTGTCCTTTTTATTCTCATCTCGTTTTTCTAAGTGAAATGATAATAGATAGTAGAATGACAATATCATCCCATACTTAACTTCAGTATACTTTGAGTTTCGTTTATTTTTAAAAATAAAATAATACTTTAACACCACTGGAGTGAAAAATAAAAGACCATTTTCCAATCAGGTAAATGAAACACCATCTAATTAATACATTAATCGCAAGAGTCCGAGGTGATGTTGAAGCCCAAAGCGCAAAAAGGGCCCACCTAATGACAAAAGCAACAAACACATCAGAAAGTAATACGAATGCCTCTCTCTTTCTTCCGCCATTCCCATTTCCTCATACACACGGCTCCCACACGGTGGAGGCCATTGTTGCCAACTCAGACCCAAAACACACACACACACACACACAACACACGCTCTCCCTTCTTCTCTCTAACACAACACTGTTTGATGCGCTTACTTCTTCTTCCAAACCCAATCAAAACCCCACTCTTCCATCGCTTTAACCCCACCCAACTCCTCTCCTCCTCCTCCTCTGCTTCTCCGAGATCGTCTTCGTTCCTCCGAATGGCGATCCCTCCAAAGCAAGCTGCCGCCTCATCCTCATCCGCCGCCGGGGAAGGCCTTGCTAGTAGGTTCTGGATCAAGTCCCGAAGGGAGTCTATTTTCTCTATGTACACTCCGTTCGTTTTGAGCTTGGCTTCTGGAACGCTGCCGATTGAGGCCTTTAGGCATTACATCTCTCAGGATTTTCACTTCCTCAAAGCCTTCGCTAACGCGTAAGTACATGTTCTTGCGATTCTCCACTTTCTGATCATTTATTGGTGGTAGTAGTTGCTTGGTGAAATTGAGAGACTGATAGATGATTGTGATTGTAAATTGTTTTCTCAATTGATTATCTAGTTAGTGAGAAAATGTTTGAGCCTGGGAGGGTACGTTGGTGCTAAAGATAAGTTCCTTATGTTGATTTGGGATGACACATAGGTCGCTTAGGTAGTAGAAAAAAATAAAACCTATGTGTTATATTTTACTTTTTGGTTGTTGAGAAGATGCTTTATTATAAGGATATATAGATAAATTTAGAAGTGGCTGCTCTGTAATGGGTAAAAAGGTGGTTCCTTTCCCGTAGATTCTTGGAAGAACATCAATAACCATTATGGATTTTATACTTCGAAATAGACTGATTTTACTTGAGAAACTAAGGCTCCAAAGGCTTGCATCTGTAACTTGGCTCCTTCACTGGTATCACTGCATACTGCTTTAGCCCTTTTTTAATCATAATCATCACATGATAAAGCAGTTTTGGTTCCATGGAAGACTGGTGGCTTTCATTTTTGTACGTTTTGTGTGCGAGAGAAGCTGCTATTTCCCATGAACTGGTGGACTTTTCTTATTCCTTCTGACATCTTTTATCCCAAGCTTTGATGCAAATTATTGGGTTGGTTCTCCTTTTTGTTTCTCAGAACATGTAGTGCATGAGTGGGTATTAGTTCTTACCTGAGGGAGGAAAGCTATATAGTTTCCGCGTCTAAGTCTAAAGAAAATAATATACTTTCCTAAATATTAAGGTCCTTTCAGTTGCTGAGTAATGCTAGGATGAAAATTGAAAATAAAAAAATGATATAAGAGAAGGAGAAAATTCGTTGATAAATAGTTTCTCATTTGTTTGTGAATGTCCACAAAGACATTTCCTTCACTTTGTAACAACGTTACTGGTTAGAGCTTTCAATTGTTTTTGTCACTTTTCTGGCAAAAAGAGTACATAAAAACATACCTTTTAAAAGTCATCTGCTTCTCTTATTGTCATTTCTCATCAACGAACTGGAGGGCTAGATATTTAATTTGAAATAAAGTAATTATGTTCTGAGGTGAGTTTTACTTTTGGATGAGTAGTGAAGAAATATAAACTTAATTTATCTCTCATACCTAGCCCTGTCTAAACATCAGTAGAGTTCCCATCTTGTTTCCAAATGCCCTCTTTCTCGCTCTTAGGTTTGATATTTTGTTGAATTTTTTAGGTATGAATTGGCAGAAGAGTGTGCTGATGATGATGATGCAAAGATAGCAATCTCAGATTTGAGAAAGGGTGTGTTAGAGGAGCTAAAGATGCACGATGCATTTGTCCAGGTTAGATGTAAATATGTTTCTCTCTTGGTCTCTCACTATCTTTGCTGTCATCACCCACTTATTATAATGATTTTGGTCTATAAAAGAATGGATACCTGAACTTAATATTGATAACTGTTATTTTTTGAGAAGCTATTTTCACATAATCTCTTTGTATAACCGATGCATATGTGGATTCTTTTGACATAGTTGAGAAAGTATGGTGCTTAAGGTTCAATTTATGCAGGAATGGGGTATAGACCCTACTAAGGAGGGGACCGTAAGTACCGCTACTGTTAAATACACAGATTTTCTACTGGCCACAGCCTCTGGCAAGGTTGAAGGAGTAAAGGCTCCTGGTAAACTTGCCACCCCTTTTGAAAGGACAAAAGTTGCAGCTTACACTCTTGGTGCCATGACACCTTGCATGCGGCTGTATGCCCACCTAAGTAAGGAAATTCAAGCACTTACTGGTTCGGAAGAAAGCAGCCATCCTTACAAGAAATGGATTGACAATTATTCATCTGAGAGTTTTCAGGTAAACCTACTGCAAGAAACTGCATTTATGTTTTGTGTAGCCAATCTGGTTGATCACAGTCCAGGAGCAAATACATACTACGTAAATGATGTTTTTTCAGAAGTGGATTTTTGAACAATGGTATCCTTTAAAATGTAGGCTTCAGCTCTTCAAACTGAAGAGCTGCTGGATAAACTTAGTGTATCGCTGACAGGCGAAGAGCTTGACATTATTGAAAAGTTGTACCGCCAAGCCATGAATCTTGAAATAGAGTTCTTCAGTGCTCAGCCACTTACACAACCAACTGTAGTTCCTCTGATAAAAGAGCATATCCTTGCAGAAAATCGCCTCGTGATATTTTCCGATTTTGATTTGACTTGTACTGTTGTTGATTCCTCTGCCATTTTGGCTGAGATTGCAATAGTAACAGCACCGAAATCTGATCAGACTCAACCTCAAAATCAAATTGCTCGGATGTCATCAACTGATCTCAGGAATTCGTGGGGTCTCCTTTCTGGACAATACACAGAAGAGCATGAACAATGCATTGAAGGCATCATGCCCCCTGAAAAAGGTATGATCATTATTTTATTTGCCTCATAATACTCAATTTTTAAACTCCTCTATGGATGATGTAAAATTTTGAGTAAGATTGTCAATACCTTAAGAGTTCTTATGACTATTATGATATTGCAGTGGACTTCAACTATCAAACTTTGTGCAAAGCACTCGAGCCTCTTTCCGACTTTGAACGAAGGGCAAACTCTAGAGTCATTGAATCTGGAGTTCTGAAAGGTTTGAATTTTGAAGACATAAAACGAGCTGGCGAACGTCTAATTCTTCGAGATGGCTGCACTAGTTTCTTTCAAAAACTTGTGAAGAATGAAAAGATAAATGCGAACGTCCATTTTCTTTCATACTGTTGGTGTGCTGATCTAATTAGATCAGCCTTGTCATCTGGTATGTTCTAATCATTCCAGCAATAATCTTTCCGTTTGACCATTTGTCTTTTGAGGGCAGAGAGTAAAAAAACCATCTCATTGTTTGTTGTTGCCCAACGAAACTAGTAAGAGATTTATCTTCCATATTCAACTATTTATGTGCTTGTATCTTGTAGCAGGAGGTTTGGATGCACTAAATGTACATGCAAATGAGTTCACTTTTGAAGAATCAATATCAACAGGTGAGATTGTAAAGAATATAGAATCTCCGGTGGACAAAGTTAAAGCTTTCAACAACATCTTGAAGAACTATGGCACTGACAGAAAGAATATAACTGTTTATATTGGGGATTCGGTTGGGGACTTGCTTTGTCTTCTTCAGGCTGATATAGGCATTGTCATTGGATCTAGTTCAAGCCTAAGGCGAGTGGGAAGTCAATTTGGGGTGTCTTTTGTACCTTTATACCCTGGCTTAGTGAACAAACAGAAAGAGTATATTGATGGAAGCACTGTTAGATGGAAAGGGCTGTCTGGCACTCTATACACTGTTGCTAGTTGGGCTGAAATACATGCTTTTATTTTGGGGTGGTAGAGTCAATTTTTTGCTCTCACATCCTCCTCTTCATGTTAGTTAGGACAAACCAAGTTATCGTCTACATATAATGGAACACAGATACGAGTCTTTGACCAATTTTATTAGTGGTCGCATATCTGCTGCTGTTTCCTCTCTATATTCTCCACAAGGAAGTCAATGTCATTCTATTGGCTGCATAATTCTGTCAACTAGGTATTCACCGTCTCCCATGCTTTCGTCCTTCCCCCATTATTACTGGTGCCAATTCTGTATCAATGCATTTGATCTCAAAGGATTTTTGGTTTCAGGGTTTCAGAGACTTTAAGCAGCGTAAAGTGAAGTTCTTATGAATTTGTTTTTGTCCATATTTCATATCCATATCAGTTCAAAAAAAAATATTTCATATCCATATACTGCTGTTATATTTGTAATATTGTTGGATTATTGTCCCTGTTCAAAATTTGGCAGGAATGGGAAATTGGAAAAGATTGTATGTGAATTCTGAATGACACAATATTGAAAGGCTCCGAGTAACCCCTCTCAATTTTTTGTATCTTGCTACGCATGCTTAGTTATTAGCTGATGATTTGGTTCTCCGAACTCCTATTAGCCAATTTTTTAAGTTTATCAAATTTCTTTTGGCCTCCTAATTATAGTGGTGTCAATTTTAGTACTTTAGATTTAATTTTATTTTCTTTCTCATCCCTTTCCCTTTTATACTACGTAGCATATGTATTTGTGTATAAGGCTATGTAATAAAGCAGAAGACCCTCAGGATAGTTTGACATGTATGATTAAATACAGTTATGGATATATCTTAAAAGCAGCAGTAGAAGTTAGATAAGCTCCTAAGAAACATAACAAGTTGCAAACTCTAAACACTAAATAAATCACATCCTTCTATTCCTTCTGCCAGATTAAGCAAACTTGAAAATTGCAAATCATCTCTCACGGTTCTGTGAGACCTACACAACATTTGCGTGCTATCTACACTTATATCTTCGTACCTTTAACTTAAAATAAGATTAAATAATTCAATAACCTAACAAATTGTTAATGGTATTCCTTTATATTTGAATTCTAAAAGAATAAGAGGAATTACTTTAGAACCTCAAGTGGTGCTCCACTTTACATAATGGATGATGGATCCCAATGTTTCCACATCAACACTAAAACAATATTGTATCATGTCCTACACAAAAATCGTATGCTCTTTATGTTAACTTTTATTGCTGATGTGTCAAGTATGCCTTTTTATATATTGTTGATAAAATTATTAGTGTCAAAATGCATAACACAAGGAGTTAGCATCAAAAGTCATGGTGGAAAAGAAGTAAGTCAAATCTTGGATAGAAAAAAAAAAAAATCAGTGAATGGTTTCTCTAGCGTTGCTTGCTTGCTTCGGAACATACCTGAAACGAACAAAAGAAAGCATTCAATTTTGATAGAACAAACCAAAACTCCAAACTTAGAACGACAATAACCAAAACTGTTAAGGTTGGGATCACTATCCACTAGAAAAAGTGTAGTTGTTTTGCAATCTTGTTTGTTTCCAAAACTGAAATGCTAATACAACTGAAATAAGTTAGATTTCTAATTTGTCATCTAATTTTAAGGCAAACATAATTACCTTTGTTGTACAAAATTTTAATTTTAAGAGCATGAACAAGGAGTTAGATCTATTTAATTCATAAGAATTCTATTTTAAATTCCAAGATCTAAATGGATATTTAAATTATTTAAAGAAGAAGTCCCTATCAATAAGAAATGTTTTCCTTTTCAGTTATCTATCTAATTTGTAAGAAATAAATTTGTCTAGACATTTAAAAGAACCTTTATATAAGAACTACCATGCTCATACTCGATCGAATAAAGGTAGGGAGACTAACTCAAACTCTCTAGCTTATCCATGCTAGCCATTTAAAAAGATTTAGAGTTCCTATTTTATGATTTTTATTAGAAAGGTTCGATATATTTTTTTCTTGAATCAGCCCATTAAAAAGATTTATTGTAAGAGATTTAATATGAATTGATATTTAAACTTTCACCTAAGTATTATCATTTTGTAGTAAAAATCTTTTTAGTACTAGAAAGTAAAAAAAAAATAACAACCTTTTACTATTGCCATAATTCTTTAAGACT
This sequence comes from Erythroxylum plowmanianum, assembly GCA_025531925.1. Lineage (NCBI taxonomy): Eukaryota > Viridiplantae > Streptophyta > Magnoliopsida > Malpighiales > Erythroxylaceae > Erythroxylum > Erythroxylum plowmanianum. Next base: position 27,466,533 of record JANVCQ010000003.1, read on the forward strand.
CGCTAGTTTTAACATGAACATCATTATAATGTATCTTTTTTAATACTCCACTTCACACTTGATCAGAATCATAGGTTTCAAGAATGAAATCATCATTATTAGAAGGCAAAGAAAGCTTAGATAAAGTAGAGCACATAACTTTAATTTCCTTTGCCTGTTCGATCAAATAAGGTAAAAACTCAAATCTTTGATTTTTCTTTAACAATATTTGAAAAGGTTTCTTAATCTCGAATAAATTTTGAATAAAATCATATGTATAATTAATATAACTAAAAAGCTTTGGATTTGTCTTATAAGTTGTAATTTATCTGGAAATTGTGAAATTTTCTTAAGAATGTGAGGTTGAAGTTTAACTTTATGTGAGGTTGAAGTTTAACTTCTTTACCATTTATTTCCATTCAAAGAAATTCTATCTGAGTTTGACATATCTTAGCCTTTTTTTAGAGAGAGCAAGACCATGTTTTTCACATAATTCTGCAAATGTAAGAAGATGCATAATATGTTGTTGCAGTCAAACAAGTTTAGGGGAGAAATTTGATAATCAACTTTGTTGTATTTAAATTATTTGTTTAGCGTACTTTGGTTCTTAGTTTTTAATTTTTTTTCCATTTGGAATCTCTATCTTTTTGATATTAGTTGAAGGTACATTTTAGTCTCTATTCTTTTAATCAAAATTTAAGTTAGACCTTAACTTTTTTTAGTATTTTAAAAGACACTAATATTTTACAAACTATGTTATTTAGCCATTAGAATTTTTGTCAAGATTCCACTAGTCTTGCTTATGTGACATTTTCTTAAGTTAAAGGCCCACATTAGCCACTTTAGTGATTAATGTGGACCTCCTAATTGTTTGAAATCCTAAATTTATGGATTTAGGGCTTCAAACCCATGAAACCCTAAATTATAAAACTAAATTCAGGTTGTTTATTAAAGAAATGGGAAATAAATGTTAGTTGTCTTAAACTGCTTTTTCTTTTCCTAATTAGTGATCACTCTTCAAGTGTAAGTTTGATACAAGAATAAAGATAGGAAAGATTGAGAATTGGTACATTATTGTGTCATTACTTTTTATGGAGATGATGGTTTGCACAAAAACACAAGAATGGTTGATGCTTGCTCCATTAGACTTTCGCCCATTGCGGAAAATTTCCCACTGCTGTCTTCCGTAGGAGTCTGGGCAGTGTCTTAGTCCCAATGTGGCTGATCATCCTCTCGGACCAGTTACTGATCATCGCCTTGGTAAGAAGGGAGGGTTAGGAAAATCTTATTGATTGCAGCTTTCTCCAGTCCTCCGAGAAAAACATGAAAAAAAAAGACTCGAATGATACAATCCCTCTGTAGCCCCAGAATGAAATGGGCAATCTCGTAGTTCTTGATCTGTGAAGATACGTAGCCCAAAAATTCTTTCACAAAATATTGTATTCAACATAAGAAACTCATATTAGGAGTACTTACAATTCACCAAAAATTAAAGAAAAGTTATCATATTGAAAAAGAATTAGGGACCCAAAAATCCCAAATCATATATAAAATGCTAGCACCAAGAATGCAAGAAAGGCCATAGTAATGGTTGCAACTGAAGTGTCTTAAAAATGTTATACATTGCTTGTCACATTCTATTTAGGTTTGAAACCTTAAATTGACAAGTCTAATGTTTAAGACAATTTAGGGGTCTACTTCAACTACCTACATAGCTAATATAAAACCTTAAATTAAAAAATTTTCACATAAGCAAGACCATAGAACCTTGATAAAAATTTGGAGTTATGCTAATCTAAGAGTTAAATCACACAGTAAAATTTTAAAGTCTTGTTTTTTGTACATTCTTGAATATTAGTATCTCACTTAAATTTTGGTAAGATCATTAAGGTTTGAAACATAACTTCAACTTTGTCTTTGAATGGTTTTGATTTATTAAATTAAGTTAAAAGTGAAGATATGATACAAGTATGAATATTTGATATTTTTCTTTACAAAAATAAGTGTCTCTTTATCTTTTTGTTAGATTCAAATGATAAATATACAATAACTAATACAAATTTAACTTTTATATAAGTTTGTAAATTAATAAGAAATTTCAATTTTCCTCTCCATTTATTTTTCTTTTTTTAATTGTCAAACATGGCTTGATGATTCTAAAATTTTCTTTGTTATGCAAATTAAGATCACATTATTGAGTTTATAGATTAAACTGAAAAGAGCATTTATGTTAACCGTTTTGAATTCTTAAAAATCTTACCTTGATTACATTTACCAGATAACCAATATTTTTATTCATGTCTCATTTCTTTGTCAACTCAACCACAATATGTGTTACCTTAAGTTTTTTCAATTAAACTTTTGAATCTTGAATAGAAAGATTAGATTAATTACTTGCATCAAAATTATATTTCTCCTAAAAAGTTTAAAGTAAGGTGATTAGGATTGAAGTAATTTAAGTTGTAATGTTCCAAATTAAAATAACTAAAAATAAAAAAGATAAAGGAAAAAAGAAGACAAAAATATACATACAATACATGTGTGTGTGTGTGTGTGTGTGTTAACTTGATGAAAGAAGTATTTAAGATGATTTAAGGCTAAGATTCTTACAATGAGATCATAAATCCCTTTTAATAATTTTAACTGAAATTTCCTTTTTATCGTACTTTACCCAAGAATCGTTACACCTTATTGAAAACCCCTAAGGGTGCAGATTGATATATTATAAGCCTATAGAAATATTATTCCATGTTTTGGTTCAAAAGCTTAATGATGTCCTAAATACGTTGAGTGTATAGAATGAAGTTAGTGAGAGAGTTATTGAATCTTTCGACATTTTTATTTTGAAGAAATTCTTATGAAGATAAGTTACTCGCTTTGGTTTAAAAAAATTTATAATATAGAATACATTTTTTTCTTTATTGTAAATTTGATTTAGTTCTATAAGACATAATGATTAGTAGTTATTTACTAGTTGGGGGATAAAGTTGTATACTACTAAACCTCATTAGACCTTGTGTATCAGTAGGATTTATATTAGGTATTGTTATTGTTATTGTTGTTAGATAGATAAATTGAGAAAGGGAAATGAAAAAAATAAAAAAGAATTATATTGAACTTGAACTATTATATACTTAAGGACAATCAATATCTTAGTGTAAGAAAGTTTGATAAAATGTATAATATTAATATAATCTAATATAGTTTTGTACTAAACAATACAAATATGTATATTTGAACGTAAGATAAGCTTAGAATGGAAATTTTAAATACCAATTGGAAAACTCATAAATCATGGAAGAAGTTTGATGCAAGATATGGTGACAAAATATTTTAATAAATAATACAAGAGTGCACTGTATTAAGAAATGGTGAAAACAACTATTAATAGAAAACTTCAATAAATAAGACATGATCATCAATATCAAATTCATACCTTATAAATTAGTTTAAGATAAAAGTAGGGATGGCATTGGGTCAAGTTGGACCAAGCTTGCCAACAATGTGACTTTCCCGACACTTATTACCCAGGGATCAAACTCAATATAAATCTTGATTAAGCCTAGGATTGAATTGACTTAAATTTAGTTAAGCTTAAGATGAACGAACCAAACCTAACTAGAACCATTACCAAAATAATGTCATTTTGGTTTATAAGTTCTTAACGATGTCATTTTGGTTTATAAGTTCTTAACAATGTCATTTTCGTATAGGAGTTTGAGCTAGGGTTTAGGTCTACTCCTTAATTCGAGTCTGACCGAAGTTCATTTAAAGGAGTAAACCTAAACCCTAGCTCAAACTCGTATACCAAAATGACATGTTAAGAACCATTACCAAAATAATGTCATTTTGGTTTATAAGTTCTTAACGATGTCATTTTGGTATAGGAGTTTGAGCTAGGGTTTAGGTCTACTCCTTAACCCGAGTTTGACCGAAGTTTATTCAACCTAGGCCTGACATGTTATTCTATTTGTTTTACCATAAGTGCATAGTGCAGTTGTGGTTAACATTAGCGAGTATGACTCAATCCTACGAGGATTGTCGATTAATAATAGATGCATAATTGACTATACATTTATACCTATATTTAATGTATTTTTCTTGATATTTTATACAATTGATATGTATTTGGTACTTAATTCATCTCAAGTGTGTATACAAGTAATTCATCTTAAGTGTGTATACAAGTGATAATTGCCTCCATGGACTTAAAGGAGAGGAATTCGGATAAAAACACAACATAAAACAAAGAATTGACAAATCTGAAGGAATGCATGGTCGTACACTTTCCCGTGGTCGTGCACTTTCACGATATCTAACAAATTCTGATTATGCAAGATCTGATGCATGGTCGTACAAGAGACCATGCATCGAACAAAACCTAGAATTTCATATAAAAGCAATGTTTCAGAGGCAAATGAAGGCATCATTTTGAGGAGTGCAAAGACAATTCCAGAGGCAAATTAGAGCTTGAGGAGTGGGAGATAAGGAGATTTTATTGACAGATCCATCAAAACACAAGATCAAATGTCTATATCTTTAGAATACTCAATAAAGAACAATTAGGGAGATTTAAAATTATGATTTTATTGTTTTCTATTCTGTTTTCTGTCTACATATATATGATTTCAAATTTATTGATGTATAACTAATTTTTCTATTAGCGTTAGGCTAGATGAACCCTATTTCATGCTCAAATAGGTTTTGATTATTTTGTAAATGCAATTGTGTTGTTTGATTATTGCGATCCAATTATCTTTTTATTATTGTCTATTAATATGATTTATTAGACTATAAAATGATTTATACGTATCGATTGAGAAATCCTAAGTTTGAATAGATCTACGATAGTTGGAAAGAGTTGATTGCAACCTTAAAAATATGATGATATAAATCTTCTTAATTAGGGTCAAACTTAATAAGGGGATTCATAATATAGTAACACAATCCTATAAAATTTAACATGACTAATTCAGTTAGAAATCTTAAGACTAGTTGCTAGTAGACTCAAGGTTAGCTACTAGCATATCTTAGGAGTCTCCACGGTCCAATTAATCAACAACATAATTGCAGGACAAAAGATCAATCAGTTAAAGGTTTAGGAGGATTCGACGCCTAAATACTAATTATTTGATATTGATAATAACTCAATGATTATTTTAGTTGCTTAAATTTAATTTCTTTAATTCAACCACAATCAATCCTTAGGCTAGATAATAGAATAACGGTAACTACTAGAATTCACCATCCTTGTGAGATTGACCCATATTTTTCAGTACTAACTATAGCTACACTGTGCACTTACGATATTAAAATATTAACTACTCACAAAAAGGTCAATCAATTAGCAATCTACAACTTACAAATTTAATAAACTAGATCAAATCTTTATTGATAGTTGAATAAAGAAAAGAAAATACTTAAAAATCTAAATACTAATGCAATCAATGATAAAAAGTTGTACCAAACTATAAATTAACTACATTTGGGTCAGTTCTCCTAGGGTTTTACTATATTCACTTTCACCTTTGATTAACGAATCATTCTAGCTTCTTAGATTAGTAAAAGTTCTTAACTTTGACTTTATTCTCTCTTGAGGCATATAATCCCTATTTAGAAATTAATTAATCGAAATCTCTTTAGAATTTAGAAATCTTAAGAGTGCCTTAAATCATTATGTGAACTCTCTTAATTTATTTTACCCTAACTTAGAAAGATCTTATAACTTTTTATTAGATAGCTCACGATTCTCTTGATAGATTTTACCTTAACCTGGGAAGATCTTATTGATTTTATTGGATAGCTCACGCTCATCCATCTTTGCATACATCTCATTTCTCGAATCTCAATATATAAATCATATGTTGAATCTTTCACTTTCACTCCTGTAATTTAATTAATTATAAAAGAATGACAAGAAAACTAGAATTTCACTAATAAAAGAATGAGTTAAAGTACATCATATTTTAAGTTCTACTACCTAAATCTATATCATGATTAGTTTTTGTTAGCCAAAGTAAAGAAAGCATTGTCTTGAATCTTGAAATCTTGCAAAGAATTGTAGAATTCCTCCTTTATCTTCAAAGATTGATGAATCATTGATCAAGATTGATGCACTTCAATTGTTCTTTAGTCAAAAAAAGTTTTAATTTATGTCTTTTTCCATCGTTAAAAATTTGAAATCCTAATTTTTAATGAGCTACATGACCCTATATACATGTCCATTTGGCTAGTTGTATACTCCGTATAATTCTCTAGAAATTAGCATTGCTAACATGGATTTATACATGGGACATGTATGACACTATGTTCTTCATATGTGATATAACACGAGGCATATAGGGTACGCTGAAGAAATAGAAGCAATCACTTCCATATATAGCCCTCAATATAGCAACGCACACTTTGTCGTGTTATATGTTTCTTCTCTAAATCTTCCAACATTACTTTATCTCATTCCAATTTTGCTTCTTTTCCTTGTATAAGTAAAAATATAACTTGAAATGACAAAACTTCTTAAATTAAGTATCAAATCTTTCAAATTCATCTAAAACACAAGTAATGTGCTATGAAAATAGTGCTAAAAATAATATAAGCCTAGCATATATCAACTATTGACTTCAGTCAATTGAGGATGAAATTTTCAATCCTAGATAAAGAGCAAGAATTGAATGCTAGAAAGATATATCCGTTAAATTTATTTTGTCTTATCATAATTTGAAGGAAAATCTTGAGTCCTAATTTAAATAGAATTCATAATTGTATTTAGAGGTAGGAATACATTTATTGATCAAATTACCTTATCTAATTAGGAAGATAAACTCATATCTTTAGGAGATTCTTAAGGATATGAAAGAAAATATTCCTTGAAAAATGTGTAAGATGATTTTCTTTGAAAAGGGAATACATAATTGTTTTCTTTCTTGTACTTTCTATATAATCATAAGTAGCCAAGTTAATTATTTTCTTGTCAAAATATAATGGAATTTTGAGTCCAAAAGTTATGATAACTAATTTAGTTTTCTTTTGCTCATTGTTCTTAAATAGTTATGTATTTCCTTCAATTTCTTAAGATAATTATTTTGATTGATTAAGTGAAGATGACATCGTTTTAATTGTCAAAATAATTATTTGTTGATTAGAATAACAAAGTCATATATGTTTAATTGTTCTAACATTTGTAAAAAAAACATAATTTATTATTGGAAAATTTTCAATCATATATAATCTATTTTAAATAAATCAAGCTTGTGTTCTTATTAATTAGAATTGGTGTTATTTCTCTTTCGAAAAATTGGTAATAAATTAAATCGTAAAAACTTATTCAAAGATAAATAATTTTAATTTTATTATTTATAAACTAATATTTATTTTATATATTTTCAATTATTAAATCAAAATTTATTTTAAATTTATATATTTTAAAATTATATTTTAAATTTAATTATATTTATTAACAATTATTAAATTAATTTTATATATTAAATTAAAATTGTGATTATGTCTAATTAAATGTAAAATGAAATGGAATGTGA
>JANVCQ010000003.1:27479126-27518498 GCA_025531925.1 Erythroxylum plowmanianum
AATACATGTACAATTAAACATTTCAAATTATCAAACTCAATCTCAAATTCAATTGCTCAAATTCAAATTCAATCTCATTCATCAATAATTCAACAATTCAATATTAATACCATAATCAATCACAAGCCAATTTCCACCATTCAATAATCAATACCGTAAATCACCATTTCAAATTTAATTTCCAATCCACTTCCAATTCCAAAATGAAAAATGCCAAAATCCAATTCCAAATTTCCAATTTCAGTTGAACTTCAACATTCACAAATGACAAAAATCAATCAACTTTACTTCAATATCCATTCGGATTTCTCATTTTCATTCGAAATCAACATCCAAATTATTCCCCAAATTCAACACAACAATACCAATTTTTAACCCCAAATTCATCATCATCCAACAACTAACACAATCACAGAAGTAATCATTTTCAAAATGCCATGAAAAATGAAACAAAAATAAAAAAAACATACATTCCAAAACAATCGGGTCTTCGACGCCAATTTGGGTCGACGTCGGGTCGTGTGGTCCGTCTGAACTGAAGTGGTCATGTGGTGCGTCGAAAGAAGAGAGACGGAGAGGAGGACGAAGGAGAAGGCGACGAGGAGGAGGAGCGGGTTGAGGTTGAACCGTCGAAGCCTTCAAGGGAGAAAGCAAACCAGCGGTCGAAGACTCGAAGGAGGAGGACTAAAGAGCTGGAGGAGAAATCGACGGCGAGGAGGAGACGGTGAGGAGACGACGAGTCACCGAGAGAGAGATCGGAGAAGAGAGGAGGCAGCGGCGTGCGTGGAAGAAGAGAGAAGAAGAATTGAAGAAGAATCCAGATTCCAGAAAGGGGGGGGGGGGAGTAATTAGATTTTAGGTTAAAAACTTTCAAAAATTGTAAGTTAGTCCTTACAATTTTCGGAAGTTACAGTATCCACCGGAATTGATGATTCCAGTCGTACCTTCCGGTAAATGCTGGTACCGAACGGTATGAAATTTATAAGGTTGGATCTTGTATATATATAGCAAAATTGTTTTATATATGTAACAAAAAAAACGTTGTTTCATATATTGATAAATATTTATTTTTTAATTTGTTAAATTTTGATTAGCTCAAAGTTAAACTGAATACTTTAATTCTTATTGAACACTAAATTAAAGATGACAATGAGTTGGCGCTTAAGCCGGTCTTACTAATTTTTTAAATATAATTTTTAAAATTAAAAGTGTAAATAACATTTTTTTTATAATTGAGTATGTCAGGCTTATGCCTAATTGGGGTCTTTTGCTTAAAAAACTTGAGCCTTAGATCAGTTTGAGCCTGATTTGACCTATAAATCAGCTCATTAAAAACACCTAAATTTTTAATTCATAGGCTAATTCATTGCCATTCTTATTTCAAATAGAAACATGGACGGCTGATTAAAATTTAGATTGAATAAAAAGATATTGGTTGCTCTCGAATCTATTTAGAATTAAAATAAGATGACAATTTATATTGTAAAAATTAAAAAAATCATTGTGTTTGATTACCTAAATTTTTTAAATTATACCTTTAAACCAATGTTCTCCATTCAATCAAATCTATTATTTTAAAACTTTAATTAATTAACCTTTGTTTAACGGAACCAACAATGATTCGTCTTATTAGATTCACAACTGGCAGAATAGTCTACTTCCATTTAAGTAGATTATCCATGTATATTGATAAGACACACACCTGCGACGTAGGCACTCAAATGGATGGATATATATATTCATTTTAGTTCTTGTATCGTCCGTCTTGTTAACAAAGAACTAGAAATCCATTCCGTTGGTATATAGCTAACCAACAACTCCGAAATGTTCACATTTCTGTCTCCTTCTCTTGGTACAATTTCTTCTTCTTACTCTTGACATCATTGTTATAATCAATATCGTCTTCTTTTTATTCCTCTCGTTGGCTTCAAATTTACCTTAGTCAACCACACTAGACAGTTGGAGTTGAGATGGCATGGAGTCACTGACAAGGTTGAGGATGGTGAGAGGAAGATTACATGAGAGCTTAATTGCAGGTACTGAATCTGCCATGGAGTTTTGGGCCAATGATACATGAAAAAGATGGTGACTTGAGGGAATGCAACCCACCCCTCTAGGCAAGTCTAACCCTTGGCTTATAATTTTCATCGTTTTCTTTTGAGTTTTTCCTTTGTAGTCATCAGTTTGATTGCCAAGAAAATGGAAGAGACTGAGAACGAAATAAAAAGATAGAACATTGGATTCTTCTCATCAATATATTAGTAGGTTTGTTTTCCATCTGGGCAATCAAATGAAATGTCTCCTTAACATTTCTTGAGTTGCTTTTGAGCACTTGAAAGTTGTAACAGAAACCGTATTGTTTGAAACTTAAGAGGTCTTTTGAATCCTTTTCGGTAGAAATTTATGTTATCAACAAGACGTTGTTGTGCCACAGCTGAACTTGGTTTTTCTTATTCAATCAACTTTGCTGCTTTACGCCTTTTGTTTTGTGAGGTGTCAAGAACTGCATATTCTTCTTACATAGGAATTGCCTCCCCAAAAAAAAAAAAAAAAAAAGGTAGAACTGCAACTTCCAGCCTGCCCGCCTGCTTTCTTAGTATTTAAGAAACGTTTAGGTGAAGTGGCTGGCTTTTCCCCTTGATTATGTCTGTGTCGGATAATTAAAACAAAGAAACTAAATTAGATGAAGAAAAAGATAACAATTTAGAGCTTGTGATTACGACGTAGGAGCCAGTGATGCTTATTTCTCGAGATGGAAATGAATGTTTCAGGGCTTAAAAAACATATAACTGAGAACTTGATTAGCTTGGCCTTAGCCTATTCTGTCATTATCTAGCAAATTTAAAAGCGTTAATTAGCATTACATATATCTAAGTTCAATGGCATTGACCGCGCAGCTTAAAGATGAGGATATGGGGGCTTTTTCTCTTCCTCCACCAGAATCCAAATTGCGATAAAATCATTATATTTCACGACGTTAAAACAAATTGTTCATTCGACCAGTAGGCTATTGAAAGCTGAGAATAGTTAAAAATTTTAGTTTGGAGGCTAGAGCGCAAGATATATAGATTCAAAGAGTTTGCCTTACTATATCACTTCAAGTATGGGAACTGCACATATGCGCAAGTAGTTGACGATTAATACCGGATAAACGAAATTGGTTCCAAATGTATGGGGAAGTGAAAAGGCGTCAAATGTTCTCTAGATTGGTAATGCACTTCATAGGTACCTAAGATGTAGAAATTTTCAGTATATTTCATGTCTCTCAAACAAGAGATTGAGAAATAACTTAGAAGGCAGCACCTTTTTACACAAAGTATAAAGTGATCTAGCTTAATCTAAAGGCTCCTTTCCTATTGAACATGGAGATATCTAAAATAATATACTTTCAATATTTTTATAAACGGACAGGACATCCCCGTGGCCCTTCCACTGGAATACAGAATCTTGATAAGCAGCTTTCGCTCCATTTGAAAGCCAAAGGCATTATTACAGGGTGCAACGTCCATGTAGCCTTTATGCAACTTTTGAGAGATTAAAAATAGTTTTGTGAATGAAACATTGCTTTTAAGATAAAGATGATGAGTCACTAGACTTCACCTTTGATAGGCTCCTTTTCCATTCAATTATTTACTCCGGTTAGTCACCATACCTGTCTTAATCAATGGAAACTGACGGGCAACTAAAAGAGGGGAAAGCTCGACATAAGTCTATCAGCTGACAATTTTCTATTGGCTGATGACTCATCAAGGAAACAAAGACAAACAAACTTGGTGGATTAGTTCATTTGCCAGATCCCTAAAATTAAAAGAAAAGAGTTTCAGTGTCAACACAGAGATCATGCTATGATTTAGTTGTCCCACATGCAGTCTTGGCCTGTAAACTTTGTACATGCTGGGTGGCAAAACTTGGAAAAAATTTTCAGGTTCGGTGGTGGATTGTCTTGTCAGTCAACAACTGGGGCTCCGATGGACCCCAAACAATGAATATTTTTGTTGTCTGTCACTGACGTGTTAAGGTTTTATATACCGAGAAGGGCAGGGACACTCTTTGATTTGGTCTTTTAAGAACCTGTCGCTTGATTCCAGTTTTCACTGCTGGTCCCCAGTTACTGACGACACTGCCCGTCACGCACAGCAGCCGAAAGGAAGCTGTAAGATGAGTCCTGGGCTGGCTGATTATGTGTACAAGTTGGAATATCTAACGTCGCTCAAGTGTAAGATGTACTCTTTATGATTCAAAAGTTCAGATTGTGTGTTTGAAATCTCAAATTGCAACTGTAAGCATGCCTTGTGTTAACAGATTATTGAAGAAAATGGGTTTGATGCTCCCCTCTTTTATGGAACTTCCATGCAAATGAACCAAGATTTACTGTCAATTTAAGCACAGTTACAGAAAGCCTACAAAGAAGAGAATCAAGCATGATACCTGGGAAAGCTGCATTGATTCAAAAGGAAATATGTTAAAACTAAGTATGCAAGATAAACAAACGAACACTCCCGGGCACAATATTCCAACTATTAAAATATCAGACTTGGCTGGCCAAAGATAGAAAGATTAACCGTCCCTGAAATTAAGAGTGAAGAATCAACGATTATGTAAATAGAGTGAAGAATCAAGCAATTGAAGTTATCAGATAGACTAGAGAAGTGATTAATAAAAAGATTGAATATGTAAGCATGTCCCTCAAAAGGAGCTTTTAAGACCTATATAATGGTGACCCACGTACCATGGCTAAGGGTAACCATTTCCACGAAGGCAAATGAATAAAAAAGGAATCATCTTCACTAAAGGAGCGAAAATATAATAGAAGCAAAAAATGTAAGCTAACAGAGAAAATGAAAATGTTGACAGAAAGGGAATAAAAAGGATTAATCAATCTTGCTGATGTTTTCCTTTTGAATCAGGATATGAAATAAATAAAAAAAGTTCAGTCTAAATTTGAACCTAATAAAACAAACACTGTTGCACAAAATATATTTCTAAGTAATTGCCTCATAGGTCCTATATCTATCTATATAAAGAAGAAATCATGTAACGAAGGGGATTCTTATTTGTACAAATGGTACTTCGAACTTGGAACGAGCCTGACTGCTCTCAAGTTGGGCAATAAGGGTCGAAGAAGGGCAATCACTCATTCTTATTCTTAAATCAGCATTCTTAAGACCAAAGAGTGAGGCAGAAAAGAGACGAAAAACATGCTCAATATCATTTGATTAAATAGTTGACCCAACTCTTTGTTGTTTGAAAAACCCCTCCATTTTAATTGAGATTTTTTCATGAAAAGCGTTAAGATTCCGCCAAGCTATTTTTTATTAACATAATGACAAGTGGGGAATATGTATCAAAATCAATTTAATTCGTTAGGACTTCAACAAGTTAATCAGCTTATGGTTTTACTTAAAAGTTTTATTGGGCATGCCTTTATACTGCTTTTAGGCAACCATAAATGTCTTCTAGTGTCATTTTAATGCCAAAAGGCTTATTAAACAAGAAACCTCGCTAATACAATTTTTTTCAGATGTTAGTCTCGTCAAGTCATCCAACTACATTTCAATTTGCCAGATATTCCATTGACATCTCAAAATCTAAAACTATACATCAGTCCAGTTGGTGGAAATTGGAGGAAGTATTCAGTAAGGGTATCAACAACGAATTGTATAAGGGTATCAACAACGAATTGTACATCAACTTTAAAAACATTAACCATTGGACTATAGATATATCAGCACTACAATTTGAGTGAGGGCTTTTCTAAAGTGTGCTAAAAGAGAAGCAGGAAGGCATGATGTTCAAGTGGAGCATAACTCCTATATGAACTAGGACACCAGAAGTTAGATTACAAATTACAAGCCACTGATCTGGACATGTCTAAATCTTAAGTTTAAAAATGAAGCTCAAAATCTCAAATGGCGATGTCGAAATTTAATCAAACTGGCATTTCTCTCACCTGAGACAAATTAATTGGAATGATTAGATACATTTCTCTCATCTGATACTAACAAATAAACTTGAATAATTAGTGGCCAATAGTTTACAAATACATGTTAAATTACACTTACATCATCCTCATAAGCTTCCTGTCAACATAAAAAATATGTGCTCCAGGTCCGTACGGGATCTCTATCCTCAAATCCTTTCAAGAATGATCTGATCGCAAGGTGCTCTGAAGCATATGTCATGAAAGATGCTAAAGCTAGGGCTCCCACAACCATCAAACCAAGCCTGTACAGACACTAGATATCATTATTCATTTTCCCTACCTCAAGGAAGCTATATACCAAACAAGAATAAATAAATCTGCCTAAAATGAGACAATAAGAACTTTGCAAACAAAGTTGGACAAGCATATTACCTTGCAAATAGAGCAGTAATCCCAAAAATACATGGTAAAGATGGGGCAAAAGCAGCCAAAACTGCCATCCCTAGCCAATAATGACGTGTACCAAAATCCCTAATAGATCCTTGTCGCTGATGACCTAAGAAAAATATGAATTAAATTTCTATCTACACATAAAGACTCGGGGGATAAAAGGCTGATAAATACCTTTCGTGGGATCATCATCAGGAGATTCGGGATGAGGGGAAATTGATGCTGCTTGAGCTGCCACCATCCTTCCCCATAAGTGGGTAAAATGAAGAAAACCCCCAAATAAGAGAGAGAACATCGTGAAAGTCCACTCATACAGTAAAAGCAAGCCAGTCCATGGCATCACTTGACGAGGCACAAGTGCAAGACTAAAAGCAAGGGACAGGAAAGCTGCAATAAAGCAAGTAAATACGGAAAGTACACCCAAGTATGTTGGCACCTTAGACCGTGCAGCACTAGAGAACTGCTTTGGAGTTAAAAAATCAAAAAGGTTCATGTATAAGTATACCAAATAGCCATAGATAAACAAACATCATCAGCATGAATAACCAGGCCCACCAAACTGGAATACAAGAGAGAACTCACTTTATGGGGGGAATTAAATGCAGAAGATGAGGAAATGCCAGAATAATTAATTGCTCCATGGGATATGATTATGTAGTACAGATGCCTGAAATGATCACAAGGAGAGCTTCTGCAGAATGTCCATGTCTGCAAAGTAGGAAATGTATTAATATCAAAATGATGATATACTCATAAGCTCATTCTCAATATGGAGGAAGAACAGTGTCTGCTAACCTGTAGCAAAGAATGACGATAACAAAACAGTACAATACATAAAGGCAACAAGAATAGAAGAATGACGAGACATGTATCCTTTCGATTTCCACCACCACCAGTTCCAGGAAGGGATTCCTCAAGCTGTTCCCTAACTCTCTGGAGCATTATCAAGAAAAGCACTGTGATTTCACATCTTTTATCACCCAACTTTCCACTGAAAGGCATGAAAACATTGAAAAAAATAACATAGAATTTCGTCTTTCCAACAACAATGCCCATAAATTGCAATGACCCCCCTTATGACCAACCTGTGAGGTAATACACAGCAGACACCCATACAGCAGCCACTACTCTAGCCAAAAGTGAACTAACATGGCAAACCATCGTACTATCCACATACCAAAGGAAAATGAAACTGCAGACACAAGAGATTCCCCACCCACCTCCAAACCAAATTTGCACCAACAAGAAAAAGAATAAAAAATAAATATAAAAGGATCAAAGGAAAGTATAAATAAATGAAGAAGATAAAGGGAAAAAGAACCAAACAACAGTAGGTTCTAAGGATAACAAAATTGTTATATCTAAATTAGTTAAGTACCTGCCAGACATCAACTGGCTTTAAAAGCCAAGACGTCCACCAGTCCCAAGGTTTAAGAGGTCCAAGGGTGTAGTGTATGACACGGAGTTCACGCTCATCTACCATCCACTGCACATAGAAATCACACAAAAGCAAGAGATTTAATCAACTACTAGAAGTCTTCAAGCATTAAATCAAAAGCAGCCTCAAGAAATTAAACTGAGTATTAGTTATCACTCTTAGAACCATACAATAAGGGCAACCAAGTAATGCAAACTGGCAAGTTGCTAACTCAAGTTAGTTCTGATTATTGAAATACTGTTTATACCCTTAAATATTATGGTTCAAAAAGATACAGAAACTAAGATCAAAAATTAAAGTTGAAGTTCATTCCCATGAAAATACCCAAACAGATATACAAAGTGTCAAATGTGCATATATAACAACCACTTTTTGTCATATTCATATACATCTAATGTAAGATAAAGGTTAGGGCAGCAAGTTTTAAAAATTAGGGCTACATAAGGTTTGATTCTGGTTGGAACAATTAGGGTTTACAGGAAAAACTCCTTCATGAACAAGAAAGCAGCCGTCTAGGTCCAGCAAACTCCTATTTATACTAGTCTTAATAGAAATCATATTCACAATAAGAAAAACAAGTTCAAGCTTCTAATAGAAAACCCTTAACATCAATTACTACTATATTTAACAGGAAAGTAACCAAAAAGTAGTGGAAAACAAAATGGGTTGTGCACATTCCTAAAATAAACAGGGAAATACTACTAAGTTTTAAATAAATAAGATAACAGAATAAAACTAATTAAGGCTTGTGGATGCTCCTCTGTTAACTTTTCAGAAATTCCAAATTTTGAGACACTATTAACACCTTCAAACTTATGGTTTCTGAAGCTATAGAAACTAAAATCAAAATTGAGGTCTTCCCAGGAAAATAAGCAATAATAAGAAGAGACATGCCTTTAAGTGTCACACGCACTATATTCATATACACATGAATGTGCATGTTACCTTGTTGGCGAGCATATAAAGACCAACATCTGCATTATAAAGTGTAGATAGTCGCTCCATTTCAGGAACAGGCCTAGATTGAAACACTTCATCGGGTATATTAGGCTGAAATAAATGTGCATTTGGGAAGTCGGGGTAATATGAATTCAGGAATCCCTGATCTCCTGTTAGTATAAACAGAGGACATAAGAGAATTAAAAAAAAACACTATAAAGTTCACTGACTCAAGGACAAGAATTCATTTATTTATCACTTCATTTTATGCAAATGATCCGCTAAACCTTGATAGTTAATTTTGATGCTATTTAACTATTTTGTATAGCAGTTAAAAAAATCCAACACTCAGTGCCAAGCGAAAACAGTTACAGGTCTTACTGAGAAACACCGATGATTTATTTTCCAACAAGACAACTTGTATCTTGGAAAAATAGTCATTCAAAGCAGCAAAACCATTAGAAGCAAAGGCACCTCCTTATACACACACAAAGAAAAAATTCACCTCCAGTGTATGACTGCAATGTGTTAACTTTGGTCATCATGTCATTGAAAACAGCATGAGATGGCTCCACTACCATAACTCCAGAGTTCAACCTTTCTGAATGCTTCAGGTTAGCACAGAATTTTCCGCATTTAAAAAGATCATCAATATTTTTGACCACGATAGTATCTGCATCAAGATATACAACTGCCCAAAAGACCAGTCTCAGTGTTTCATCAAGGATGAAACGAAAGTGCACACAACAACCTTAAAAATTTGAATGCAAGCATGTCATATAAAGGTGCATACAACCTTAGAATACTTGTTTCATCAAGGTTGAAAATAACAACCTTTTCTGTAGTTGGTCATGTTAAAGATTTTAAGCTTGGTATAAACACCCCAAAACCTCTTCGGGCGAACATGATTAGGGTTTGCCAGTAAGCTAATCTTCTCCACTATCCACCCATCAGCCTGCAAAAATGATTTTTCTTTTTCGCTGTGAAGTGAATTTTCATTTTCCAAAAAAAAAAAAGAAAAAGACAGAGATAATAAGACGAGAGACCTGGAGAAGAGATATGGAAAAATGAGAGACACCATCAGAGACCAAAACAACCATGTCCTTGTTCGATCCACTATCCCTAATCGACTTCCCCAAAACCCTAACTCCCAATACAAACTCATCTCCATACAGCAACGTCACGTAGGCCTCCTCTGTTCTATGCGATTTAACTGCTACTCCACTTTGAATCCACACCAAGGACATCACTATGAACACAGCGCCTAATTTTGGCAACCTCATCATATAAATAAATAAAGAGAGAAATTTGGGCTATTTTCCGAGAAACTGAAGGAAAATTTGGGAGAGGAAATTGGCGTTCGTTTATGTCCGACAATGCTTGGGGTTTGTTCGGCCGGTCCGGTTCCGGGGATGAGAAGCTAAGGGTAATTACGGTTCGGACAATCAATTTTAGTACATGTTGACCGTTATTAGATTGCATAATGAATTACAAAGTTAAATCTTTTTTAAATTATTTATTTTAATATCCAACATTTTAAAATTTTAAAAGTTGAACAAATCAATTCAAAATATTGTCTTTATTATATTTTACTCTTGTAACTAATGAAACACATAAAGCTAACATTTAGCAAAATTACATAATAGTTTTATATAATTTTTGAACATTAAATAAGTGATCACATTTTCAAATATATAATCGCTATGTACCAGCGATTTGGAAATCATACTAAAGACCGAGAGTCACATAATTCCTCTAAAGTCGATCATTTTAGATTAATTCATATAAAGAATTTTTCAATCTCAATTATATAAAAATAAAATGAATTGATACATTGACAAATAGTGATAATATTAATTCAAGAACAATAAAAAAACACATAATTGAATTTCAATAAAATTAAAGAATAAATTCAGTTTAACTGAAATTACCATACTATCTTTCAGAGGTTCCTCTTATTTAGGTAATATAATGATTTAGTTCTTTATATTAAAAGTTATAACATCAAAAGTAAATGAAAAATAAAGAATCAAAATACGTCTAGGTCATTTAATTATGCCTTTTGAACCTCCTTTCTCTTCTGCCCTTCAGTAGTTTTACCTTCTATAGTTTGGAAATCAGGTTCTCAAGTGGAACACGGGTAATTACATGACTGTGTACTTCAAAAAATATGATATTCAAATACGAAGCAAACA
This sequence comes from Erythroxylum plowmanianum, assembly GCA_025531925.1. NCBI lineage: Eukaryota > Viridiplantae > Streptophyta > Magnoliopsida > Malpighiales > Erythroxylaceae > Erythroxylum > Erythroxylum plowmanianum. The sequence continues at coordinate 27,490,072 of JANVCQ010000003.1, forward strand.
TATGCATAAACATGGGTTATAAATGTAAACCTGCAGTCATCATCGTACAATACGGGCATGTACCTCATAAATACCAACATGGAACATATCAATACATGTCAAACTCTTCAAATACAATTATGTAAGTTGGAAATTTAGAAATAATAAATAACATAGGCAGCTACACGAACATGTATTTAGTTATATACTTTTCCTCCAGCTTCACAAGTTGATTAAAACAGCTCTAAGTCACCCCAAACTTGCCTAAATTTGTCCCTTTTACTCCAAATAAGTGAACTATGATCCAAAAACAAAATATGAACGAATTAAATACCACAAATAAGAAAACCACTTAAATAAACAAACGAAATGTAATAAATATAAACATAAAAATATGAACAATTAAGCATTTATCAAAATCTCCCACACGTAAGCATTTGCTCATCCTCGTATAAATCAATTTCATTTCTCTCAACGTAATGATAAGCAACTCTATGAAAGCATTAAACGCATCAAAGATATCAATCAAGATTTTCCATTATTCATTTAATAGAAAAGTTCATTGAATTATTAGGCACATAGTTACTTGGATCAAATTATAGATAAATCTACTTCACTTCATAATTCTTTAATTTCAACTCAATCCTCATCATTTCACTAAATGCATAAAGTGAACATACATGAGAAAAAATGATAAACCTTAAATATTTTTATATCCCTTAAAAAATAAAACACTAAATTTAAACAACATAGGAGTATTTAAAAGCTTATTTGAAAACTCAACTAGCCTTTTGAGGCAAAAGTAAATACCTTGTCATAAATATTTTCACTTACTCAACTAAGTCACTATCTTAAATAGCTACTAACACTACTTTTTAACTTCAATCTTTTTCTTGGTGTAAAGACAGCAGAGCAAAATTATACATGCTCATTAGCGCCACATTATTATTTTATTTCTTTTTCTTTTTTATTTTTACATGTGAGGTAATTGAAATGGTTAAAAAGAATTCATATTTAACTCAATGTATATACAAATTATACACAAAGTATCATAATGCAATCAAGTATCCATTCTCAAAATTAATGAACGAAATTGAAATCAACTTAATCATTAGAACTTATAATTATTTTCCTAAACAAATCAAAAATTAAAAATCACAATCACAACCAAACTCATGATGAATTTCAACATTTCTTTTAAAAAAGGTTCTCGAATTATCCATTATTAAGTTAGTTATAACAAAATTAAAATGCTTGATTACTAAGTCCCTCCCCCACACTTAAGTTGTACATTGTCCTTAATATAGCAAGCATCTAAGAATAATACAAATATAAAAAAATAATGGGAGAACGTAAGGATAACTAGTACTCCCCTAATAGTTTTTTTTGCCTTATTCAATGTTATTAACATCCATCTAGTATCTATGAAATCTTTTATACTCTAATGCATCGAGATAACGTTTCCCTTATAGCTTACGAAACTTCATCAAATCTCAACTTACAAAATTAGAACCACAAGGCTTAAACTATATATATAAAAAAAACTAAATTATTAATGAAAATCCTATAAACTACTCATTCACAACAATACTAACTAATTATTAGGTTGCCTCCTTATGAGCACTTCTTTATAAGTCTTTTAGATAGAATTCTAAGTAAGCACTTCACTTCACCTTCTATAATTAATGGCTTACTTCCATCTATGTTCACAAATACGAGTTTATTAGCCTACAAATAAGCCATACGCTACAATACAATAAGGGTATATGATATTGAATTAATAAAATTGAGTAAATCTATTAATGCTCTTTTGTAGTAATAAACCGTCAATATAACAAGGAATAATAAAACTCATTGGATCTTGGCAGTTTATTTTATAGGAAGTAGGAGCCCTCCATACTTGAGACAACTATCGATAATTCCTCAATAACTATCTTCTTTGGCTACTTATTATTGTCTTCCTCGTTTTATTTTTTAAATAATAGCTTTTTCTTTCACTCCAATCTCTAACTCCTCTCAACTCCTTAAAGTTATCACATTCACCTGTTCCCTTGACTTTAGCTCAATGTATCTGGATAAAACACATTTCTGCTCTTCAGAAACAAGCTTATTAAGTTGTCCAGTCAAAAGTTGCCTGATGTGTAAAGAGATGAAGAGCTATTTAGTTTTTTGGTGTTTAGCCTTGACTATCGCAATGGCTTTCATAAGGAGCTCTTCAAGACATCAATCATCCTCTTGTTATTGTTATTACAAAAATATGGGTGAAACTAGATGATTTTATATAAAATCATAATAATTACTCTACGTTGGATTATAAGTATTCCCATATGGGATGCTTTAAGGCTGAATTCCCTATATAAATTGGTTGCTCTCATATGTAGTATGATGTTTGACATTCATGATTGGGGTGGCCACACTAAAAATGTCACATCACTGATACTAGTTGAGCTTCTAAATACATGCTACCATGCTTCTCATTCCAAGATTTTAATGTTGCTATAAGCGATGACATACTATAATCTCCTAGAGAATATTGTCATATATATTATTTTATTGTGATTAATAGCTATAACAATGAATATCCAAATCTTGAAAATAAGCCACGAACACAAGATCAAGAAAGAGAGCTCTAAGAATAAATAAATAAACTTAAAAAGAAAATAAAATAAATACAAAAGGAAAATAATGACTAGATTAACAAAATTAAAGTTCCTATTTTCCTAGTTCCCTATTAATAGCTTTAAAAACTTTATTTTTGTTTTACCATAAGTGTATGATGTAGTTGTAACTAGTACTAGCAAGTATGGATTGATCTTGTGAGGACTTGAATTTTTAATACTAACGCTCTCTGTTATCTAGCCTAACGCGTGATTGATCAAGTTCAAATTTAAAGCAATAAACTAAATCAAATCACCATAATTGACTAACTGATAGTTCTAGTTTATATTATGTTTTGGTAAGCATTTTAGTGTGTTTATATGTGTTAATTAGATGATTATTGCATGTTTAGGCTTAGAATTATGTTAATGTTATTGTTGTTTATGTTTTTTGAGATGTTTTGATGTATTTGTTAGTGAATGAAACTAAATAAATGAAGATTGAAGGAAGTTGGAGAATGTTTAGGTTAAAAGATAGGGTCACAATTGCGACATGAGTGTCATGGTCGTGACAAAAGATTCTTCCTAGTGTCATGACATGAGTGTAATGGTCACGACAAAAGGTACTTCCCACTGTCACAATTGTGACACCCCATGTCACAATCGTGGCTGAAGAAAATTTGACAATGTCACTATTACGACACTCTCTATTATGGTTGTGACAGACACTTTCTACGTGCGACCTGCTTCATATTTTTTGACATTTTGGGCCTATTTTTGAAAAAAAAAAGACCAAGGTAAGCCCAAGAATTAACCCTAAGATATAAAAGAATAAAAGAGACCAAAATAAGCAGCCTCTATCTTACCAAATTGAGAAGGAGCTAAGGAAGATCACAAGGGGAGAAGAGGAGCAATAGTAACAGTCCAGCCATTCAAGACCAGTCCAATCAAGTTCTTTCTATCTTTCTTTTGTTTGTTTACTTCCATCCTGATGTATGAACTAGAATTGAGAATGTTGAACATGTTGGAAATGTTCTAATTTCATTTTAGGATTTGTTCTTAAATCATTTTGCAACTTGATTGTTTTTTATTTCAATAAAATGTTTTGGGTGTTGTGATATTTGTGGTTGCTCATCCTTTGATAATAAATCAAGAGATTGAATCGATAGTAATCTGATTAAGTTAAGTAATGAGAGTTAACAACTTGATAAATCGATAATCATCTGAAGAGAGATCTTATGTGAGGAATTGATTATCAGATAGATTGCTTAGGAACTAGTTAAAAACCTTAGACTGTTTTTGTTAATCAAGATATTGCAAAATTGAAAATTTGAAATTAATTAGGGATTATTAATTGAGGTTAAATGATTAGGTCTTGAAAGGGGTAATTAAATTTTTAGAAATCTAGGATCAATACCAATTGAATAAAAAATGGTTAAGGTAGCAAAAATGACAATAGAATGAATCCTACGCTTTCATAATTGATTATTCTTGTTTCATTGTGGCAACTCAATTGATCAGTGGTTAAGTGCTCAATTTAATTTGATTGTGATAATTTCTGAATTTTACTTGTCATTCAACTTATATTTGATTACTTAATTTTCTGATTATTTTTGTTTTCATTTAAAACACAAAATTTTACAACCTTAGATAAAATTAGGATTCAATTAGTTTTAGCCAATTCCTTGTGGGATCGATACCTCAATTACTACAAGTTTACACTTCGTATACTTGCGAAATATTGAGGGTTTTACATTAGGCAAACCTTTCTCAACAAGTTTTTGGTGTTGTTACCAGGGAATTAGTTTAGGACTAGTTGAACTGCTTTGTTCTAAGGAATTTCTTTTTTACCTTTCTTATGTCGTGCGATTGTATTAACACAAGAGTTACTTGGCGTTCAAACAAGATCATAGGAACTCTAGCACTTGATATCACACAACTAGAATGAGCAATTTAAAGGGAGAGACACCAAGGAGAGACCGAAGAAATGATGGCGAAGGAACGTCATCAAAAAAACTAGCAATGAAAGCCTTAAGGATTCATAAGACAAGGGTTCAACACTACACATAAAGGCATCACTCGACCATCGGTGCAAGCAAAATCATTTAAAATCAAGCTAGTATTATTAAATATGCTGCAAACCAATATGCAATTTTATGGGTTAGCCAATGAAGATCCTAATGCCCGTTTGGTGAATTTCCTAGAAATATGTGATACTTTTTGATATCATGGAATGTCAGAAGATGCAATTAGGATGAGACTCTTCCCCTTCACACTAAGGGATAGAGCCAAGGCATGGTATCATTCTCTAACCTCTGCAACCATCACAACTTGGGAGCAGTTGATTTGTGGTTAATGAGTTATGAATTTATTTAATAACACTTAATGATTAATGCTTTAAAGTACCTAAGAAACTCACTTTAGTTCATGTATGGTTTTAGGCACAATTTGGAAGCAAAGGAGTTAAAGGTGAGTAGAAAGCACTAAAATTGAGCAGTTTTTCGAAGATTCATACTCACTTGTCTTCATGGAGCAAGAAGAAGAAGACAAGTGAAATACAAAAAAATGAAGAACATAAAAAATGAAGAGTGAAGAATAAGGCATTGGAGGACTCACGGTTAAGCAATCACATTGTGACAAGGCATCTCAAATTTGACACACTCACAACCGTGAGAAGCTCCTTACGACCGTGAGCAAGTGGACAACTTGCCCTTTTTTAACCTAACTTTTTAATATAAAAAAAGAAAGAGTTTAACAACAAAGCATGTTTCATTTGGGAAAACATTGGAGCTCTTAGTTTTGAGGTTTTGAGAGAATGAAGAGGGAAAAACCTCTCATCCTTTGGAGACCTATTGAGGGCTAGGCTTCCTAACGCTAGGTCGGAGGTCACATCAACACCGAAGAACCCGATTAAGCAGATTTTTCATTATGTTTGTTATTTTTACTCTCTTTTCGAATTGTTTATGTTATTTTGTGTTTATGGATTGGGTGTTGTGTAAAAATGAGCTTGATGCTCTATTGGATTGTTTTTCATAAGAACCCATCGCTAGAACTTTAAATATACGTCATACTTGCGTTTGAATTCATTTGTAGCAACTAATAGTGTTATATCATTAAGGATGACATAACCTAGGTTAAATAATCTGAGCTTGAGTGATTATTGCTTAGATTGGTCTATTTTCTCACTTGTAAGGTAGCTATCCTATTAAACTTAGAGAGCTTGTTTTAGGTTATTTGATAGCTTGGGTTAATTAATGAGCTCTTTTTAATTAACGATGACATAACAAAAAATTGGGGCTAACAGAGCTTGTTGTTAATCTACGACCAATAGTTCAAAGAGAGGTGTGAAGACAATAATTCAATTAAATATGTCTAATTGGGTGTAGGCTGAGATTGAATCAAAGAACTGGGTCCCTAACGAATTCATCATTTCCATCATTTTTGCATGCTTTATTTAATTTGTTTTCATTATTTTAGTTTTATTTTATTTTGTTATTAAACTAATCCAATCTCCCCCCCCCCCCCCACCAAAACGTAAACATCGGTTATTTTTATTTCAAAAGCTTTACACGCATTCTCTGTGGGATCAACCTAGACACCGCTGCTATAATTATAGGTCCAGTTATTTTGAGTAGTGTTACGACAGACTACATTAATTTTGGCGTTGTTGCTGGGGAGTGTGGTGCTTTAGTTTTTATTCTTAAGTTTAATTAGTGTTTTGTACATATTTGTTTTAACTTAAATTTTGCATTTATTTCTTGATTTTTTCACTTTTTATTTAGTGTTTGTGAAAAAAATTAAATTACATGGACGGAAGTAATTTTTTTCTATAACTCATATTCTTAATCCTATAACTATGTTGGAATGATCATACTAACTTTAGTTATGAATTTGATAACTAATATAATTACTTTCATGATAGCTTGCAGGATGTACAACAATTCCCATATAGATTAGAAGCTTCTTATTATGACTCAGGTCTATCTCTGGAAGAACTAGTTAATGTTGTCGCTATTAACACTTTACAATTTCAATAGGAGGAAAGATAATTTTGGTCTAGCTTCCAAGACTTGGAGTGGAAGCAAAACTTAGGTATATTTCTAGAAGAATTAGTTAATGTTGTTGCTGCTAATACTTTGCAATTATAGTAGTTGTAGGAGGATATGAAACAACTCCATCAAGATACAACACCTAGACTCTAGAACTTAGCAAGCCAGGTGGGTTAGTTAGCAGAAGCTATCAACTGCCTAGCATCATAAGGAGAAGAAACACAACTATCTTAATATGAGGCATACCCAATGGACGTTAGTACAGAAGCCTTACAAAGTGAAGAGAAGCTTGAAAATCTTAAGACTACTACTCAAGGAATTGCTTGCGTCGAGGAAGTGGAGAAGGAGCTCGAAGCAGAAAATGAGACATCATTCAGCTCGAAGGTGAGTACTGAGTCCATAATTATTTTTAAGACTAACCATTAACCTTTATATAGCAGATTGGAGAAATTAAAAGAAAAAGAAAAAGGTGAAGAGACATTCAAGATATTTCTAGAGTGCATTGACTCAATAGAGATTAAGAATTTGAAGATAGGGAAAATGTTGGAGGTGAGTGATCATCAACTTAGGACCTATATTGAATAACCTCACACGGAGGAAGTGCAAATTGTGACACCCGAAGATCATAATTTTGTCACGTAAGGATAAAACAAGGAGTCGAGCTGGCGAAAATAAACAATGTCGCTTACTAGGAGGCAACTTAAGGGAAGATTAATTTCTTTTCTTTTCCATTTTCACATTTCTTTCTTATATGCAAGTGTGTTTTAATTTTGATAGTTCTTACTTTTTTTTAGTTTTCAAACAAAATGAGAAAGAGAATAATTAAACAAACAAACAAATAATTTCTCCTTTTCTATTGCTTTAAGGATTATATAGTCATGATTAAAGTGTGAATTAACTAGAAGAGTCAATGACAACTTTAGCATGTACTTTTACTCTTGTGATTGGTTAATGTGCATCATCTTTAAAAGAGTAATGACTAGCGGTAAACAAAATCTAGTGAGATTTTGAGTCTTATTAGACTAGCACGTCCATATCAGTCTCATTGTCTTTAGTTTATGTGTGACCTTCATGACATGTACATTCTGACTTTGCCTTAAATTTCTATTTAAGACCACATTTTTATCACTTGCATTATCGTGAAAAAGATTAGGCATTCTTGTTTTTACAAGCTACATTATCCAAATAGCCTACCCATTGATATGATTTTCCATTTCATAAGCCCCCTTGTGCTTTATTACCTTTTTTGTGTGCTAACTACATTACATGCTTTAAACCTAACCAAATGTCTTACCCAAGCTTTAAAGCTAGTAGAACATTTGTTGATTTTTGACGATTGTAGATGTACAAAAGTATAAGTACTTTTGTAGATGTATAAAAGTACAAAATAACTAGACCTATAACTATAGCAGTGGTGAGCTAGGTTAATTCCACAGAGAGTGTTCGGTTAGTTTTTGTTATAAAAGGAATCAGTGTTTAGGTTATGGGGGGTTTAGTTTGTTTCAAATAAGAAAATAAATGAGACTAAACTAATGAAACAAATTAAAGAAAACATCAAAAATGATGAAAAGTGATGAATGTATTAGGGACCCGATCATCAGTTCAATCTCGACCTACACTTAATTAAACATACTTAATTGAATTATTGTTCTCTTACTCTTCCTAGTAACTATTAATCATGGGTTAACGATAAGCTCTATTACTTCCAGTTTTCCTTTAGGTTATGTTTAATTAATAGACACTCGTTAATTAAACCTTGCTATCGAACAACCTAGGATACTATCTCTAAATTTAATTGGATAACCTTATTACGAATTACGAAAATAGATTAATCAAGACAATAAGCACACAAACTCGAGTCACTTAACTAAGATTATGTTACCCTTAATTACTCGACACCAATCGGAAACACAACAATTATGGATTATATCCCTAATGATCTAAAATCATTAGTTGTTACAAATAAATCTTAACATAACAATTACGGATTATATTGAAGGTTTTAGCAACCATCCAAAACAATTACGGATTGTGCTCAAGATTCTAACAATGAGTTCATACATAAACAATCTAATGAGAATGAGAATAACCCAAATCTATAAACTTAGGACAATATAACCAATCCCTAAAGAGAGAAAGAACAACAAAAACAATGAAAGAAATACTTAATCAGGTTCTTCGATGTCGATGTCACCTTCGAACTAGCATTGAGAAGCTAACCTTCTATGGGTCTCCAAAGGAAGGGAGCTTTGCTCCTCTTCTTCAAAATTGAGAGCTCACACCCAGAAAATGAAAACCCTAACAAAAACATAAACCTTTCATCTGTCTGTCGTCACATTATGTCCCTTTATACCAAAAAGTAGGGTTAAAATGGGATAGGTGGTATATTTCATGGGTTTTACATGGCATCACATGTGCTTCTTCCACACAAGGTTGTTCCAGATAGGGTCCAGGTTGATGATCATCCACCTGTAATGTCTTCCCTTTCTTTAAACTTCCAATCTCTACTGAGTCCATGCACTCTAGAAATATCTCGAATGTCTCTTCACCTTTCTCCTCTTGTTTAATTTCTCCAATCTATTATGTGAAGGTGAAAGGTTAATATTAACAACAATAAGGGACTCAACATCTACCTCTAAGCTAAATGATACTTCATTTTTTGCTTCAAGCTCGTCCTCAACTTCTCCATCACAAGCAACTCCTTTAATATCTCTTTTAAGATTCTTAAACTCCTCTTCACCCTGTATGGTCTCTGCACTAACATCCCTTTAGTACTCCTCAAGTTAAGATGGTTTCATTTCTTCACATTGTTATGTTAGGCGGTTGATAACTTCTGCCAGCTGACCTACATAGCTTGTCAAGTTATGGAGTCTAGATGTTATATCTTGATGGAATTGTATCATATCCTCTTGGAACTACTGTAATTGCAAAATATTATCATCAACAACATTAACTGATTCTTCTAAAAATGTATCTGATTTTTGTTACCACTTCAAATCTTGGAAGCTAGACCAAAATTGTCTTTCCTCCCATTGAAATTGTAAAGTGTTAGCAGCAACAACATTAACTAATTCTTCTAAAGATAGACCTAAGTCATAATAAGAATCTTATGGTCTATATAGGAATTGATGTGCATCCTACAAATTATCATGGAAGTAATTCTGCTAGTTATCCAATCCATAACTAAAGTTAGCATGATCATTCCAAACATGGTTATAGGATTGAGAATATGGGTTATAGAAAAATTACTTCTGTCCATGTAATTTTAAAAAAATTTAATACACAAAAACTATACAAAAAATGAAAAGATCAAGAAATAACTAAAAAGAAACTAATTATAAACAGATATATACAAAACACCAATTAAAATAAAGAACAAAAACTAAAGCACCACTAACACACCACACTCTCCAAAAACGGTGCTAAAATTGACGTAGCACATCGTAACATTACTTAAAATAACTAGACCTACAATTATAGCAATGGTGATTCTAGGTCGATCCCACAAAGAGTATTCAGTTAGCTTTTGTTATAAAAGAATTGGTGTTTAGATTATAAAGGGGTTTTGGTTTGGTTTAAATTAAGAAAATAAACAAAACAAAACTAACAAAAACAAATTAAAGAAAATATTAAAAAATGATGAATGTGTTAGGGACCCGATCATTGGTTCAATCTTGGCCTACACTCAATTAAGCATACTCCATTAAATTGTTATCCTTATATCTCTCCTGGCAACTATTACTCATAGGCTAACAATAAGCTCTGTTAACTCCGATTTTCCTTTAAGTTGTGTTTAATTAAAAAGAGTTTGGTAATTAAACCTAACTATCGAATAACCTAAAACAAGCTCTGTAGGTGTAATTGGACAACAACATTATAAGTTAGAAAAACATATTAATCTAGGCAATACTCACACAAGCTCGGGTCATTTAACCTAGGCTATATTATCCTTAATGATTTAAAACTATCAGTTGCCACAAATGAATTGGAAAAATAATGATTACACATTGTATCGATTCTAGCAATGGGTTCATACATAAAAACAATCAAATAGAGCATTCAATCATTCTTACATGATACCCAATTCACTAAACACAAGATAACATAATCAATGCCTAAAGAGAGTAAAAATAACAAACATAATGAAAAATATGCTTAACTGTTCTTCGGCATAGATGTCACCTTTGAACTGGCGTCGGAAAGTTGAGCCTTCTATGGGTCTCCAAAGGATGAGAGGTCTGCCCCTCTTCTTCATTAAAACTGAAACCTTACACTCTCTAGACGACTCCTCAAAACCTTTTCCTGAAACCCCTAAACAATTTTTCAAACCTTTTATAACATTCTGCCGTCGTAACTTGTTCTTTTTATACTTAAAAACGTAGGGTTTTTTGGTTGAGGTGGTAGTATGTAATGGTTATGACATGGGGTGTAACACCCATGAAATTAGTTTCATGCCCATGGAAAGTGTGTCATGTAACAAAATATAGCAGATGTAAGAAGGTTGTGTTTAGTCAATTTGTCATTTGCAGGTGACATCTTACTGTTCTGTTATGTATAAGAAAGTTAGTTTATATATTCATTACTTCCCCAAACATGTTTAATGAGCCCTTAGGGTTAGAATTGAACTATAATAAGAGGTAATTATTCATATCCTTGAGCGTTAAGGATGATGTTGGATGGAGTTCTAGAATATCAAGACTTCAAATCAAAGAACTACCTTTTACTTACCTAAGACTATATGTCTCCACAAAAAGACTTATGTATATAGATTGCATTCCTTTAATGTAAAAGACATAAATAAGACTTAGCCACTAGTGAAAAAAAAAGATTTATCTTAATATGGGTAGGTTGATGATGACAAAATTTATCCTAAATTCCCTTTATATATACTACTTAGCACATATGGTTATTTTTAAGAGCATAGTTAAATCAATGGAAAGAATAATAAGAGTATTCCTAGGGGGAGGCAAAAAAGAGAGGAAAGTCAAGCTAAAATAAAGTGGAAAGAGGTCTTCAAACCTTTGGAGGAAGGTGGCTTAGGTATTACCCTTATAAGCCTTAATAACAAAATTCTTATTGCAAAAAGATTATGGAGATTACTAGAGGGACTAGATACTCTATGGATTATGTGGATCTATACTTATTTCCTTAAAGGTAGGAGCTTATAGGAAATGCATAAAGTACTCACTCAGATAATAAAGTTAAAAGACTTCTTAACATAATCCTTCAAATGCAAGAGAGGGAATAAGAAGAGATCTTCCTTATACTATGATAATTGGAGTAAGGAGGGACCCTTACATTAATCTAACCTTCAAATGTATATGTCAAATAAATGCTTAAAGAATGCAATAGTCAAGGAATGGATTACTAGGAATCATTAGACTAATTTCCCACCTTAGCTTAATCAAGTAATTTCTTACTATGATCATGACGTTGGAGTAAGGATAATTATATTTGGTTGCAACACTATATATGTAAATTCAATAACAAATGTTGTTGGGACTTTATAAGAGTAAGTGGAGAAAAAGTCAACTGGCATAAGATTACATGGAGAAAGAGCTTTGCCTCTAAGTTTCCTACATATTAATGGAGCTGGAGCTAGCACGAGATCATATAGAGTAATAACTTAACTGTTAAAAATTTAACCCTAAAGGGCATGGTGAATTTTGAGTAGACATGGTGAATTTTGAATATCCAAAACACCTACTCAGTGCAAAAGTAAAAAGGAGAGTGAAACTCACTTATTTTTGAAACAAAACTATACTGAGTGGATATAAGAACAATTTTAAGATAGACTCTCCATTTATAGGAAGTTTTCAGCTATGCAAGTATAATTAGGTGGCTGTAAGAAGGAAGAGGTAGATTCCACTATAGTCAACTTAGGATCATGCATGTAGAACATGTGGAAAGAGAGGAACTACAAATGCTTTCAAGGGGTAGAGATCACTAAATAAAGGTTACTAATGGAAACTAAACAATGGAGAAAAAAATTCTAACAATATCCGAAGACCATGTTAGTAAGTAGAGATCAACAATCCTACTTACATCAATATGATTGAGAAATTACACCATGATTGTAAGTTGCACCATTATGGTTAGGAGAGAATAAGGGAACAATAATATGAGAGTGAGAGAAAGAAAATGAGATGTAAAAAGAAAAAGAAAGAGAGAGGGAGAGAGGAAAAGAAAAGAAAAAAAGTAAATAGAAGCAAAACTAAGAAGAGATGTAAAGAGAAAAATAAAGCGAGAGGAAGAGAGGGAAAGAAAAGAAAGCAAAAAAAAAAGTAAATGGAAGAAAAATTAAGAAGAGATGTCAAGAGTAAAATGAATCTTCTAAAAATTCATTCAAACATTATAAACAAATAATGGCCTTGACTAATATTAAATTAGTTAATAATTTTTAAAATTAAATATTGTTAACAAATTGAACACTCAATTTTTTTATAATGCTTTAAATATTTCTATCCAATTTGTATTATTTAATGAGTGAGGAATTGAAGAATCCTGCTATTAGTAACAACTTAAATAGACTCTTCAACTTTAATTATCATTGTCGCAAAAATAATTAGACTTTCTTAATGATAATGTCTATTCACTGTTAAAATTTTATAAAAATTAATTACATCGAACTTCTTTATAGTTTGTATTTTTTTACTTTAGTCTTTGATTTTTAAAAATTATCATATAATTTTATAAGATTTGATTTTTTAACATGTACCTCTTAATATTATTCTCGATTTAAAAACTTAGCGAAGAATGGACAAATGAAATTGTATGACTTGATTAGGTATTATGTAACATAGTACTTGTTATGATTGTGTGATATAATACACGATCTTGATTGTTACTGTTTCCTAAAGTTAAGACGTTATATCTATATTCAAGACAAATTCGTTTGAATATTATGTCTCTCAAATCATGTTGTTGTCATGTACCAAAAATTGACAATTGTTATGTTATTTAACATCTAATTATGTTATACAATGTTGTTACCCATTTTTCACTAAAAAATTAATAAAGAATGATGTCAAAAGATACGAGTGAAACAAAAACTATACTTTAGAAAAGTATATGATAATTTTAAAAAATTAGGGACTAAAGTGAAATGAGTCAAATTACATAGTGGTCCGGTATAATTATCCCAATTAATAATAATCAGGTCCTTTTCAGAAAATTAATTTAGAGTATCTAATTTTTCACAATCTCCAAAGAAAAGATGTGAATTTTGTAATGTACCAACTGGTATTGGCAGGAAAATGTTACAAAATCTCCTTCTTCAGGACTTCGCCTACTGCCCAGTATTTAAAATATTAGACAAATACTGATTAGTACAATAAATTTTAACTATTCCAGGGACTATATTGCAAAAAAAATAAAATAAAACACCAACCCCCTGGAGACTCTCTCTCCCTCACAATTTCATTCATTTTTTCTCTCTCCCTCTCAACGTTCTTAGTTCTCCTCTTGATCTCTCACTATCACCACTGTCCTAGGTCTCCCTTTGGCTACCATCGCGATGCCACCACCCCCTAGTCATTGGTCTAACCCCTTCCCCCCACTGCGTCTGCTGGTTGCTAATCTACCTCTCCATTGCGCCTCCCCACCTACTAGTCTGCCTCTCCACCAAGCCTCCGCCTGCTCCTCTCCTCCACCATCATTGCCACTGCTCACTAAAACTAAAAAATTTCAGATCTGGTTTTGACCCGACATAACCCAAAAATCTTACCCGATCACTAGACCGACCCCGACCCACTGAACCAAATTGGAATTCTTATTTTTTTAGGTGTGCTTTGAATTGCCTTTTTTTTTTCTCCTGAATTGCATTTGAATGGTGTTTTAGTTGTGATGTGTATTATAGAATTTGTGTTGGAATTATTGGAATTTTTGTGTGAGTTGAGATTTGAGAAATTTGAGTTTGAATTTTGAAAGACAGAAATATGTGATGATAGTTAAATCCAAATGCTATGTAAGTAACTTCTTAACCTAATAAAATGAAATGCCAAAATTTTCTTATTGTGATGATGTTAATGTGATGAAATTCGTAAAGAACAACCAAACATATTTAACCAAATTAGTTCCTAGATCTACAATTAGAGGTGAAAAAAAATTTGTTTCTTGTAAATATTATATCGACTCGCATCCCACTTTTTCCACTATGCTAAGATTTGTAGAACTTGCACTAGAAATTGGTTAATATCCTAATGTAATGTATTTAGACTATACTACATAAACTTCATTCAATTTACATTGCTACAATTGAATCAAACCAAAAGATGAAATCTTAATTATATCAATATACATCAAAATCACACCTTAAGGTCAATGTCCTAATGTTTCTTTTAATTTGTTTGACTATTTTGGTATGTTCTTTTTATGTCCAATGAACATGTTTATTTTTAACATATCACATATTAGTTTATATAATCTATTTCATAACATAGATTTGGCTTCCTAAAAAATTTTGAAATCATTTTCTGTCTATGAATTGAACAAGAAATTTGGTCTTAAATTTGAAAATTCTTTTCATAATTGTTAATGTAGCTTGTTGTATATAGTATCCTAAAAATCTATTTCTTTTCTAGAAAAAGTTAAATTTTGAATGATCTTTTTATATCAATTGTGATTATTATTTATATGTGAAATATTTAAAAATTAATGTTAATACAAATAAATATATTATCATTATTTTAAATTTTTATTATTATGATATTTGGAGACAAGGTTGATGTAAAATTATAAATTATTCAGTACAATATACTAATAGACTATTTTGCAATTTTTAAAAATTCAGGAACTATTTTATAAATTTAAAAATTTGTCCGAACTGGTACGTGATATTGACCGGTATCTATATAGTATTATCCTAGAACTCAATCCGGTATTTAACATTCTCCCAAGTTGTTGAGCAGAAGATCGTCATGTCATGGAAAAGCAGCTCCCATTATTTAGAAGTTGACTAGTAGACGCACACAGGAAGCAAAGTGAATGCCAACGACGATCTATTGTGACAGGAGACACAGACTTGTACCTTAATTTTCACCACAAACCTTTACTATGAATTATCGTTAGATTTCTACAATCACATGCTTAAAATTAAGCTTCGCTGTCATATGCACTTGGATTTTGATTGAATTTGTGATTCATGCGTCGTATTTGGATTAAAATGCACTGAATAGTATTTGGATTAGAAACAAACTCTGAATGGTTTAAACCATTCAAGGAACATTAAAACAAGAGTCGCTTGACACTACTACTGCCACTTTCCATCAGTTTTCTCGCAATGCGGTATGCTGCATAGGCGTCGATGGTGGCACATTCGATCTGTTCAGAGCTCAGGTTTTGATCAAACCAATTTGACCATAAAGCTGCAAACGGCTTCTGCTCAAATTTTGTTGACAGTATTTTGTTTGCCAAGTCCCTTGCACTGAGAGCTGCAAAGCGAGGCTGATCGTAGACTCTAGAAGCCATCTCACTCACATCAACCACATTCCTGATAACAGTTCCATGAACCTCTTTAAGCTTTTGAAGATCTTCCTTGATATGAACGCCTGCAAAAATGATGTCCTTGATAGATAGAAAACGTTTCAGAGATGCAGACATGATGCTAGGACTAAGCCTTATCAGGACACAACCAATTTTGGTGCACAAAGTCAGGATTGCAATGTGGTGTTCGGCCCTCCTCGGAATCGGATGCTGCTCTGTCTTGTCAGAATGAGAACTTGAATAAGGTTCAATGTTTCTTCCAGAGCTACTTCCTGATCTGCTTGGACTTCCTCTAAATCCCCACTCCACTCCAAAACCAACAACCATGTCACCAACTTTTAGCATGTCCTGAAGCAGAACGTAGAGGCAAAGGTGTGAATCCTCATCAGACACCACTTCAGTCACCATTGTTGAGCCATCATTCAATGTGATCTGAGGTCCACGCAATGTCTCCATGATTCTGCACAACTTCTTTACAAGTGAATTGGATGGTAAGCAGTAAAATCAGTGATCGTTTATTCTCGACTGTTAAACCTTGTATGTTCTTTGATATTGGCAAAATTCCCAAGGCCAGTAACCACTAGATCACGAGAAGTTGAGCAAATTTTGGAAGAATATCAGTAACACTGCAACATATTTTCTTTAGTTCCCAGTCTCGTATCTTGTGCCTATCAGGAGACATTTCAAATTCAATCAATTGAAGATAATAGATGGAAAAGAAAACTAGTTCCGCACGTACGTGAGAATGAGATTCTGTTCTGCTACAAGCCGATAGATACAATTATACAAGATGATCGATCCAAAGCAACAAATTCAGCCAATTCTATGTTAATAAGTTTCAAGAGAAGTGCAAAAGAACAGAGGAAAAAACTGTTCACAACATATTTACTTGCAGTAGTAATGCAACCATAGAAAGCTAACAAGGATTTTGTCCTTCTCTACAACGTATCGACATGACCAAAGAAGAAAATATGTGGAACATCTAAAAATTATAATTAACGGATCCCATATGGATCTGAAACATGAATGCACGAAAAAATAGATTGCCATTAAAAAAGAATCTGGCAAGGAAAATGATGCGAATAGGTTGTGAACAAGAAATTTTGGCTAAAGAAAAGTGAAAATAACTTTTATAAACCGAGGTGAAATTACCTGCAATATATATGTTCTGATACGAACACTACAACATATTGACACATCAATTCAGATCACGTTAAAAGAGCAAATAAAAGCATCCAAAGACTTTTAACATAATTGAAACGAGTTGTAACAACATTGTACAGCTACCATTTTGATAAAAGCAGCGATGTCTGCGACAAACAAATGTTGCCATAAAGATTAATGAAACCACTCCTAAAATTGTAATAGAAAATTTTAAACATCCTTTTAGACGAACAAGAGATGGGATACTCACAAAGAATCCTTGTAGCTTTTAAATAGCTTCCTTATGTTCATATTTTGCATATTAGCTCAAGAATATACAAGTCAAAAGGAAAATAGCACTAACTTAGGTCATTTTACTATATTAAAGTTGCCGTACAACTGCTTTTTGCTATATTTGGGTGCATTAGGCTGTTTTTTGTTACATTGAAAGTGAATAGATAACCACGTTTTGAAAAAAGTAATATTATGTTCACACAGAGATAAACATATATCATTTTTCAGTTTTTTAAATAAATCATTAATAAATAAATTAGGAGGTGTTGCAAGAGTTACAAGTATAAAAAAGCTACAACCACAGGACAGCTAGCTAGGGAAACAAATGACCACGATTAAAGCTTTATTGTTAGGTAACAAGATAAAGAAAATAACTTGTTTCTTGGTCCCTGGCTTTGCATCTTCATAAGTTGGGGATAGAGGTTCTTTTATGCAACTAGTATTCGTTGAATGCACATGAAGTACAAAATCAGGTGTTAGTTAACTTGGATGATATAATATTGTGGCTTAGACTCTATGAACACAATAGAATTCAGGGGCCTCCCTGATATTCATTACACCATTGCTGTTAAGCATAGTTATGGCATTGAAATGCCCCAATTTTTCACTATGTTATTGTTGCAATATTACACGTTACTCTCTTATCAATTATTTTAGATTCAATAGAATTTGCTGTTTCTGACTAGTTTTATCTAAGAAAATTATCTGTTTTTTTTTTCATATTGCATAAATTATTCTCCCAAATGATATTCTAAATTCAAGAGAATCACCTTTACATCTCCATTCCCTTCAACTCATATGTTGTCAGGCCAATTCAACCTTGGAGAAGTAAGATTACAGAATCGTTGTATTTCTTTCCACGAGTAAAAGGAAAAACCGCAATGGATTATAAGATGATTTATAGATTCAAATTCTTATTTGTAAAGAGTCCAATAACTGGTGAAATTAGAATTGCCAAATAGTTTATCCATCCTAGTTAGTCCCCTCTTGATAGCAAGTCAAAAGGTAAAAGAAAATTTTGAGATTACCTACTTATATCACATTATGTTATATGAGTGAAGTCTTAATGGTTCTTAGTTGTTGTTTACTTGATTTTTCAGAAAAGTAGTTAGGGAAGTGCTTCAATGATAAGATGTTATTTGGTTATATTAGTGCTTCACAGATAAGATGTTATTTGGTTATATTAATTGGACCTACCTCTTTTGTTTTGGCTATATTTTGGTGCATAAATGAAAATTTTAATATTTGTTTTATTTTAAGAGGTGATAAGTGGAGATTGCATTAAATTAGAGCATTATTGTTTAAAATCACAAATTTAGAAAAAAGAAAACAAATTACTGCGTTGGATAAAGAGAGATCAAGTCTAATACCAAATTCACCTTAAGAGTTTGAATTTAATTAGGAAACTTATTTACAGCCCTATTATGTAGGGATTTGGACTTGGATTTGTTTAGATAGGAATCTTGTCAAAGATAGGAGGAGACTAGGTTTTGAGTAGGAATGGAGGAGAACAATATGTTCAACACTTCTACACATCATTCTCTTTTTATTTATTTCTAGTATATTTCATCTTTTCTTCTATTTTTAGTATTGGAAATAAAGTCATGTATGGCTAAATCCAAATATTCTGATTCAAGGAGACTCAAAACTCTAGTTGTAACCTTATGAGATTTTGTTCTAAATTTAGATTCATGCTTTAATTTTAGTATTTATTGTTTTATGTTCCTATATTTCATGAATAATTAATATTGATTGATCTAAAAAATTAATTTGATGTTGATCATTTTATAGCTATCTATGAATTTAGTGACTCGTAATTATCATGAAGGATTGGTACAAATAGTGAATGAGTTATTTATAAATTTGCATATTTAACTTATGAGAAACAAAAAAATTTGAATAGTTAAGTTATTTTAATTATTTAATTTAGGGTTTAGTTTTTTTTTAACTAAGCTTATTTCTACCATTTAATTGATATGAAATGTTATTATACCCAATCAATTAATAGTAAGCTTTAGTTTGAAAGCTAGGTTTAAACCAGATAATTTAGAAATTTTTTAGACTTATTATGACTATCCTAATATGCTTTAGACTAACTATTTGAATTGTAAAAATTATTCTTTTTAACCAATGATTAGTACTATAATTAGATGAGATCTTTCTCTTGAATTGAAGTTAAGTACCACTGAATTTCTCACTTTTATACTAAGTTAATTTATTTTGATTCCTTGTTAAATTTAGTTTATTAGTTAACTAATCATAAACCTCCTATTTTTTATCAACTAAAATTATGAAACTAGTTTTTAGATCCCTTATGATTCCTCCTAGTTTTACGACTAATACAAGAATTTAGAGAATCAGAATAAATTTTTAATCACTGAATTAATTCCACTCTCTTCAAGCTAGGATTATAATTAGGAGCAATCTCCATTAAGTCAAATCAAATCCTTTGATTAAGTCCCTGTTGATTGTCTTTTTAAACTTCTTTTATTGTTGTTTCCTCATGAATTGAGTCTCCAAGTACTAAGAATTCACTAATATCAATTAATGTTCCAAAGATATCTAATAATCAAACTAAAATGAAGTGAGCATATGCTTGACCTTCAATCTCACTTGCCCCTTCATCTTTAGAATGTGAATCATAGTCCACGATGTATTAATTTTTAGACTAAAATTCCAATTCTTCTTTTTTGAGGTATTGAGTATGTATCTATTTAACCCATAAGGCTTATTTATCAAGAGAATTCTCCAAGTTCTCTTAATCATTAAGACCTTATTAATGAGTTTTATTGGAATAATTTTTAGTTATCTTTCCTCCTTAGTCATAAATATATCATTCCATTTTACCTTGATAACAAATTTCCTTATGATATATCCTAACAATAAAAAACATCTGAGCATTTTCTTTATTGTTTTGATCTAGCTTTTTGGAAATTCAAGATGTGAGGACTATTATACATGCATGAAGTTGGGTACAGAATTTTTGAGTTGGGTTCTACTTACAAAGTAAAGGCTTAACAAAAGGAGAATTGAAATAAATACACAATAAAGTGTTACTTTTCATTCTATTTTTTCATTTCTTATTTTCTTATTTCATTTTTAATACAAACTTGATAAACTTAAATTAAAATTTCTTATTTCTATTGAATTAGAAACTAATTTTTCATGTGAAATTGTTGAGAAATATAATAATGTTAAAAGCATACGAATCGTTTTAAATAAATACTAACATGGAGAATATATATTTAAGATTCTAATAAATATCTTTTTCAAAAAATAGAACATATAAAGAAAATCTTGAGAAATATTTTAGTATTTTTAAAACATAATAAAATCCAAAAAAATAACTTCAATGTTCTTACTATATTTAAAATTTTTTTTCTCAATTATATTTTTAAATAACCTTATTTATAAATAAAATGAAATTTTATTATGATTAATATTTCTTCTTTACTAAATCTTTTTTGTCTTTTCAAAGATCAAATGAATAAATTCTAAGTAGGGTGAAGCTAAACAAAAATTTATTAAGGAAAAAATTTTTAAGATTGAACTTTATGAAGAAAATTTTTGTTACATTTTAATAAAATTAAATTTTACAAACTCATACCAAATTTTGGTTAAAATTACTTTTATGTCAGCTCTGGCGAAGGTAGCTATGCCATTGGGGCCAATATAGCTTTGCCCCTTCATGTAAGAAGAGCAACAAACGAAACTAAACCTTTTTCTTTTTATTAAATGAAAGGACTAAGAAGATCATTTTCATTTATACTAGGCAATATAATCTTTTGCTAATGTACTTAAGTTTTATAATTTTAAATAGTGGTTTACACTTTATAGCCAAATGGTTGGTATAGATTTCGTGACATAATTAAAAACATTTTTATCTTACGTGTTTATTTCATTTACTATCTTGTAAGATAAAGTTTGTGAGATAAATAAATACATTTTGCAAATAAAATTATAATGAGATCATAATTTTGATATTCATATTGTATTTACTTATTACTCATAAATTGTTCTTGGTCGTTGCTCTATTAAGACTAGATATTAATATAATAGAAAGACCAACATTTCTTCCTTATAAAGGAAATAGTAGATCTCATAGGTATGAAGATACTTAAACCAATATATGAGTACTTATCAGAGAATAAATACACTGAAGTTGGCCCAATTATGAAAAATCTCAAATAGAGTTATGTATTTGTGGATTTTTCTAGAGATAACCAAGATATTTGATATAAGAATTATTATGTTTTGATACTACTTATATCATATTCTAATCAGAGTAGCTCAGTCGGTAGTACTTGATAGAATATAAACTATATAGAGATAATTAATTAAGTCAATAAAGGATTTGTCACCCAAAAGTAATTAGAGAGAATGTTTTACTATTCTTGATTGTTAGTAATTTAAGGAATCTTTTGATCAGAGTGAATTGAGATTTGAAAATAATATTTTTAAATATCAATTATAAATTAATCAATAATTAGCAAGAACAAAATTAATTAAATTTAAATAGAGTAGACATTAATTTCGTACTCTATATCTAATCAGAACATTAGATGACAAAAGGATTAAATTATATGTTATAACCATTTATGGACAAGTCAAACAACTTTGACATTTTAATGTTTGGGTGGCCATATCATGTTACTAGATATCAATTTTGATTTATAATTTATAAATTATTTAACTAGAGAACTAAACAATTTATCTAATTCTAATTATCAATTATAATTTATAATTATTGCTAACATGTTATGAATCTAATAGGACAATAATAAGATTAGTTTAAAAGGAACTTTTAATTTAAATTAAGTTAGATTTAATTTTTGAAACTTAAAAAAATTTAGAAATTAAATATGAGATATTTGATCTTACTAAGATTAAATTATAATAACAATTAAGCTAAAATTTAATTATAGTTAGTAGTTTAGTTTTAAACCAAAAAACTAAAGCATTTTTTATAAACAGGAAAAAGGCATCAATGAGCAACACTTAAAACTATTTAATATTTGTTTCTTTGCGTATATCATTAGAGATTAGACACTTAAACAACTTGTGGTTGACTGCTAGAGAAGAAGAATTTTTTAGGAATCTGAATTAGGTGTGTTTCAACACTTTTACTTCCAATCTATATTTTTCAAATTATTTAATTAAAGAGATTTGAATAAAAAAATTTAAAATAAATTTACTATTGAACTCATAATTTGATCATAGTTAATTGGTATCAGAGCTTCTTTTAATTATTTAACTTGATTAAATTTTCATAATTATTATTAATTTGATAACTTACTAAGACTTTAAAATGATGTTCTATAGATCTACCTAATATAGATTAGGGCATAATTAATTACAAATTTTGTTTTTGTTTATTGAAAACATGATGCATGCCTTACCTTGTTTTGAATTTCTGAAAAACTTTGGTTAAATCTAGCCTTATGATGAGTTATATTTCTAAAAAATGCAAAATTTGCATGCCATATAGTATTGACTATGGAAAACTTTGTTTTATGTGTTGTTTCTCGAAACTTAATCACAGATCCCCCAAGGTTTTGGTGTTTGTGTTGCTTTTCCAGAAACTTGATAATCCGTGTGTTTATGCTCTAACTAGTTAGCTATGATTTTGGAACATTTATTTAGAGCAATGTAGAAAAACTTTTTCTTGTCCACCTAGCTTTAGTTTGCGAAAAACTTGATTTGAGATCACTGATTTATGATGCTCAGTGACTAATCTTGGATCTAGCTAATCATGACCAAGATTTCTGATTTGTGAATCGATTATTAATTATGAACTAAAGCATTTATCACCAGAGGCGATGGGCCAGTAGGGAGAAATCGATGCCTAATCAATCCTTATGCTACTAGCGATGGAAAAGAGCAATGAGAACTTATTTATGTGATGCTATTAAAGATGACTTGCCCATATGAAGCTAGTGTCCGGCAGTATGAGACGTGATCAAAACCCTTCAAACCAGCACGATAAACATATGGTAGATTTGAACCAGAAACAGGTAGAGAGGTGGTGACGGATAGAGCCAATAACCCTAGTTCTGAAAAACAATGGTAATCATTTTGATTAGAATAAGCTTCTAGGTGATAAAGGTGTAAGCTTCTAGAGTTCTCCAAGAATGTCTAGTGAGTGTATCTCCCTCAATGACCCACGACCTGCTAAGAAAACCAAATCACCAAACAAGACTTCTAATCACTACCCTTCTTCGTTCCCACACACCAGGTATCCCATTCCCCGTGATGGTTTGTCAGCCCCACATCTGGTATCTTGGAAGGATAAAGTTATTGATTGAGAAAAGGCCAAGGAACGTGCCTATGAAGCACACGAAAGGATCCCAGTAGATCTGCTTGCAGAGGGGATTGTCAAAAAAGAATTCAAGAATGGCAACACACTGTTACCCACGTTTTAGGTTGATCCTAACTATATGGCCAAGCTTGAGGATCCGTGGCGACAATCAGTGGTTGTTAGACTTCTTGACGCTCTATCACTTTTAAAGTTTTATACTCAAAGATTGAACGGCTTTGGCCACCTACTGGTGATTTTAACCTTCTTGATCTTGGTCATGATTTCTTTTTAGTCAAGTTTGATGTGCGCTCAGATTTTGATGATGTAATGGGGGGAGGTCCTTGGCTTATTTTTTATCATTATTTGCTTGTTCGTCCATGGATGCCTGGTTTTAATGCAGCTCATGCAACAATAGATTCTACAATGGCCTAGGTGAGAATTCTTGATGTGTCTGTCGAATATTATAATGAAGACCTCCTACTAGCCCTTGCTTTAGGGGTGGGTCGTCCCATTAAAGTAGATAGAAATACTATCTTGGCCAACCGAGGTCGTTTTGCAAGAGTCTGTGTTGAGATTGAAATGGATAAGCCATTGGCAGGCTAACTTGAGCTCAATGGACCCGTTTACTACGTGGAATATGAGGGTCTTCACACTATATGTTTCAAATGTGGTAAATATGGGCATCGAGATAGTCATTGTACAATTACACTTGAGGTAGAGGCTCCTCCTCCAACTGAGCTGTGCGAAGGAGATGGCAAGGTAATGGAGGAGGCTGCTAGGGTAAATATTCTAGATTCTCCTACAAGACTAGCTAGCGAGAATATTGCCCAACCCCCAAGATTTGGGGCTTGGATGATCATTGACAAAGGAGTACGACGACCTTCTAGAGTTAAACAAGTGGAGCGTGCCCCTACAAATCAGCGATCTGATGTAAATCGCTTTGTCCGCTACGTGATGAGGCATGTGGTGCAGTGGTGGAAGTTTCTATGGAGGCAGGGCACAACAATGATGATTGGGTTGGATTCACTTTTATAGTGGGCTCAAGTAATGGGACCAAATGAGGTAGACAACCTGCTAAGAAGATGGATTCTATTCCTAAACGAAACAATCCCCAACTGGGCCTAAAACAAAGTCTCTTACCTTAGCCAACCAAGTCGACAACTCGGTGAGTAAGGAAATTGGGCATGAGTAATTTGGATCTCTTCATGGTGGCCCATTAGTAGTTCCCTTGATTGCTTCTTCCTCAAAGAATACCAATCGTATCTTAGATGCTAACCAACTGAATGATGAGAATTGGTGTATATGGTGGCGTCCCATTTTCATCAGGGATTTCAAACTACCTAACCTTCCCCTAGTTTAAAGCATTCTACATCAGTCCTTCATGATGACACTCCTCCACAGTAGGTGCAAGTCTTCCATTGTGATGAACCACCTGATATAGGCCAGCGTAACACACAAAAGCAGGCCACACCTCTATTAATAAATTCGGAGAATTTGATGGAAAGTGATGTTGGTGCTATTATCTCTTCCAATGATTCAGGAGATATAGATGCAATTCCAAGCACTTTTGCTTGAATGATTGACATTTACCTCTTATTTATTCATTTATTTAATAATGAATATGAATATACTAGCTTGGAACTGTTGTGGTGTAGCTAAACCCACATTCATGAGTTACATCAAGGAGCTCATTTGCTTGCATAAGCCTAATATTCTGATCATAGTTGAGCCACATGTTTCAGGCAATAAAGCGGAAAAGGTTTCTACAACTCTTGGTTTTGATCATATCATTCGTATGGATGCTACGGGATTCTCTGGAGGGATTTGGTGTTTATGAAAAGGCATCCCATTACATTTACAAGTTCTTGTTTCACGTTGCCAATTCCTCCACTTTATTATTTCCGATGCCCAAAAAAATGTTTGGTTCTTGACTGCAGTATATACCAGCCCTCATGCATCTGGGAGAGTGATTTTTTGGGAGGAGATCACTAGGCTCTACAAGCTAATTAATCGTCCATGGCTGCTTATTGATGACTTTAATGACTATGCCTGTCCCAGTGAGAAAAGAGGTGGCACTTATTCCTTGAATAGAGCAATCAAATTTCGTCAAAATTATGACCGATGTGGGTTGTTGGATTTGGGATTTAAAGGCATTCCTTTTACATATTGCCAAAAACATAATGGCCTACTTTCTACTTTTGTCCGATTGGATAGGGCCCTATGTAATACTGAATGGTGTCTTCAATTTCCTGAAGCCTCCGTTCACCATCTACCTCGTGCACACTCAGATCACAATCCTATACTTCTTAGGTGCATGGTTTCATTTCCTCTAACGCCTCGAGACCATTCCGCTTTCAAGATGCATAGACTCTACATTCTGACTTCTATGAACTCAGGACATAGGTCCTTGGCTGAAGCTCTCAGAACTGTTGAAGAAATGGCTCTGCAGTTCAATAAAGAAGTCTTTGGCAATATATTCCAATGAAAAAGAAACACTCTTGCTCGCCTAAAGGGAATCCAAAATTTTTTATCCATTAAACATTCTACTTTCCTTTATAAGCTGGAACATGAATTGACCTTTGATTATCAAAATATTCTCAAGCAAAAGGAAGTTTTTTGGTCTCAAAAGTCTCGAGTGCAGTGACTGCAGCATAGCGATAGGAATACCAGATTCTATCATGCTATGACCATTTGCCGCCGTAATTGTAATAAAATTGAAAGATTTCATCTTGCAAATGGGAGCTGGATTGTGGAAGAGCAAGCAATTCAATCAAAGGCTATTCATTTTTTTAAGAATTTATTGTGTTCCATTGATAACTATGTCGTTTCCTCAGATTCCCAATCATCCGACAATCTCACATGAGGATAGTCAGGCTCTTCTACTTTTGATATCCAAGTAGTAGGTTTTCACAGCTATCCATTCCATGAACTCATATAAAGCACCAGGCCCAGATGGATTTCAACCAGTTTTTTATAAAAAATTTTGGCCTATTGTTGGTGATACTATGTTCCACATGGTTAATCAGGCTTTTTAACTGGTTCTTGCCTAGAGGAGATAACTGATACTTTAATCTCTCTTATTACAAAAGAAGAACATCCTATATCTATGAGTTAGTTCCGCCCAATTAGCCTTTGTAATGTCAGCTACAAGATTCTTACAAAGGTTTTTATTCAAAGGATTTGACCAATTTTGGATTATGTTATTAATCCAATGCAGGGAGCTTTTATTCTGGGTAGAACTGTTGTGGACCATATTGTTCTTGCTAAGGAAGTGATTCATACCATTCATAGAACTAAGCGTAAGTTGGGTTGTCTTACTATGAAGATTAATTCGGCTAAAGCTTATGACAAAGTTGATTGGTGCTTTCTGAAGCAGACCTTGGATGATTTTGGTTTTCCTTCTTTGATTACTTCTCTTATTATATTGTGTGTGACTAATTCATGACTCTCAATATTATGGAATGGGTCTCATCTTCCAAGTTTGCACCTGCTTGCGGTCTTTGTTAGGGGGACCCTCTTTCTCCTTATCTATTTGTCTTATGTATGGAGAAGCTGTCTCTCCTCATTTCTAATAAAGTGGTTAGCAATCAGTGGAAGCCAATCACAATCTCTAATCATGGTCCTACAGTCTCCCATCTTTTATTTGCAGATGATGTTCTCTTATTTTCTCAGGCAGATGTTTCATACTGAGTTGTTCTAAACACGTTAAGACAATTTTGCTCTAGTTCTAGTATGGCTATTAACGAAGAAAAATCTAAACCTTTTACTTCTCCACTTGCTTCTCTTGCACACAAGGAAATGTTAAGGCGTCGTCTTCACCTCCGATTCACCCAAGACCTTGGAACTTATCTTGGTGTTCCTTTGTATGGTAATAACAGAAAGCATGATTTTAAATGTGTACTGGATAAAGTTCAATCTCATTTGCAGGGTTGGAAATCCAGGTTGCTAAATAAGGCGAGTTGCCTCACTCTTATGAAATCTACTGTTTCCACCATTCCTTTTTATTCCAAGCAGACTTATTGGGTCCTAAATGGGGTTTGCTCGATCATTGATAAAGCATGTCAAGATTTCCTATGGCAATCTAGGGATTATGGTAAGGGTATCCATTTACTGAATTGGGAAACTGTATGTAGTCCAAAATATCGGGGTGGTTTCGGTACTCGCATAGCTCATGATAATAGCATAGCTATGCTTGGCAAATTAGTGTGGTCTCTTGCTATAAAGGAACGCAAGCCTTTTGTGGATGCCTTGCTTGGCAAATACGTGCGTGATGCTTCATTATTGGATCTTCATCTACCTAACCAGTCGTCTCTATGTTGGAAAGCTATACATAAAGCAATTCCTTATTTAAAGGATGGTTTTTGTTGGCGTATAGGGAATGACTGAAATGTTTCAATTTGGTATGATAGATAGGCGGGTCAAACACCTCTTGTCAAGCACATTTCGGTGATCAATGAGGCGGACTATAACCTCATTGTTAGGGACTTGATCTCAAGTCTTGGGATTTAAACTGTTGGACCCCGATTCGCATTAAGCTTGTGTAATTATTGTTGAGGCTTAGTTTGTTAATTTTCTTTTTGTTGA
>JANVCQ010000003.1:27551058-27579900 GCA_025531925.1 Erythroxylum plowmanianum
GCATGAATTTGACCAATTTGATAATATATAATCTTCATGTTGTTGATGTATGTGTGAACAAGATTAGGATCTTACAGTTTCTAACTATTAAAATTAGTGATATACTAAAAAAATTAAAGAATTATTAAATAAATAAAATTCATAAATAATATTGAATAGTTATTAATATGATTTTGAAAAAATAGAAAAATAATATAAATAATAATAAAAACGTCACGGAAGACATTCTGTGACATTTCAAAAAACGTCACGGAATGTCTTCCGCGACGTTTCCAAAAAACGTCACAGGTTCTTTCACATTCTGCGACGTTTTAAAAACGTCGCGGAATGTTAGACAATTCATGACGTTTTCTTTAAACGTCACGGATTGTCCAACTTTTTTGTGACGTTTTACAAAACGTCGCAGAATGTCGGCGTTTTCCGCGACGTTTTCCATAAAATGTCGCGGAAAACTTTTGCCTACACCACATTCCAAGATATTTTTTGTGACGTTTTTTAAAACGTCACAAATGCTCTTCTGCGATGTTTCTAAGACCTTTTGTGACGTTTTTAAAACGTCGCAAAATGACTTGTTTCTTGTCCATACCTCTTTCAATGGCTAGCCAAGAAAACTAATCAATATTTTTGGAGACTCTAGCATGAGTTAGAATTCTGGTTATAAGCGATGAAATTTCACTTCTTGTAGATAGAGGACCCAGAAGGTATTAATTATCAAACCAAACCACATATCCACTCCATTTCTAATATGTATTTTGAAAAGAGAATAAATGGTTTGGCTTTTCCTTAGTATAAGGATAAAAGGCAATGAATACTCCTTTTCCTTTAAAGGCCAAAAGTTGGATTCTTTCAAGTATAATTCATTAGTCCACTTGCTCCAAAGTGCTTCCTCATCTTTGAAGAGTCTCCATATCCTTTATGGCACTAGCACTGTTTGTATCATGTTAATTGAGACAAATGCTAGGCCCCCTTTATGCTTTTCCAGTCTAACTCCTATTTAACTTTAAAGCCCTTAGGATTGTCATATTTACCAATGTAAAGAAAGTTCCTCAAGCATTTCTCCATCTTTTCATTAATCTTCTTTGGAAGGAATAGATGTGAGCTCCAATAAGTATGATAATTTATCAAAATAGATATAATGAGAAGAACCCTGCCAGCTTAAGAGAGTGTTCTATTTGCCAAACATTGATTTTCCTTTTGAAATTTTCTAATAAAGGGAGGTAGTCAGTAAACTTAAACTTTTTTAATAAAACGGGGACACCAAGATATTTAAAAGGCAAGCTGCCAACATTCAATTCATATGTACTCCTTAACCTTTTAACATTGGTAACATCATAGGAAAAGTAAAATCTTACTTTTAAGTAAGTTGACACTGAGGCTAGATATTTTGCAAAATTTCTGAAGAGATTTTTGAAGAATATATATGGATGTGTGATGAGCCTCATAAAACAACATAAGGTCATCTACAGAACTATGATGAGTGAGCTAGAAATCCTAGCATTTGTAGTGAAATCTAAACTTAGGATTATGAGAGATATTTTGCACAATGATTCTGTTGACAATCTCCATGGAAATTATAAACAAGTATGGTGATATTGGGTCACTTTGTCTTATCCCATTAGAGCCATTAAACCTCTACTATTTGGGACACCATTAATGACCAATCTAAAAGACCAAGTAAAGATAAAACTTTAATAAAATGAATGAATTTAATAGGGAAACCAAACCATTCCTAATTACACAATAGTAAGTTCAAATTCAAGTTATCAAAAGCCTTGGAGAAGTCCACTTTGATTGCACAACTATTGATGCATTTCTTAGCATTGTATTCCTTTATGAGCTCTTGAACCAATAAAATATTGACAGAGATACTTCTGCCAAAAATGAAAGCACCTTGTGATTTGTGTATAAGATGTTGAAGTGGCACCTTTAATATGTTGGCTAGCACTTGGATAACACTTTGTAAATAATGTTACTGTAATAAATGGGACAAAAATAATTGATAGAAATAACATTGGGACTTTTAGGAATCAAACAAATAAAGGTAGCATTGATTTCTTTTAGAAGCTTCTTAAAATTCATAAATTCTTGAATCACTTCAGTCAACTGTGTACTAGTGATCTACCAAGTAGATTGGAAGAAGTAAGACTTAAAACAATCAGGGCCTGGAGACTTACTAAGACTGAGACTGAAGAGGACATTCCTTATTTCTTGAGAAGAAGCAGGCGTTTGAATCCACTCCAGAGAGTCTTTAGGTAAAGAGGGACCAATTAGATCAATAAGATCTTAGATATTGCATCTCCCAGATGGCCTAGAGTCGAGCATATTAAAGTAGAAATTAAAAGCTAAGTCCTCAATTGAAGAGATATCAGAAATCAATAGACTATTCTTATCCAACAAGGAATGAATTCTTTTATTGTTTCTTATTGCCAAGATAGAATTATGAAACAATTTAGAGTTAAATTCACCACCTCTAAGCTAAGACATTCTTGCCTGTTGTAGAAGAAGATAATTGTGTTTAAGAATTTATCCATTATAATTCTCTAGATTTTTTATTTCTGCAAATTTTAAGACAAGGTTATTAGGGTGGAGATAGTATGCTTCTTGAGTATTAATAAGCCCTATCTTAGCTAATTATAATTAAGTTGAGGTATTAGGGCTAACAAGCTTAATAAAAGTCTTCAGTTTATTCCTTAGGATTTGGAGTTTTCTCATAAATTGAAATGTTTTACAACCAAGTATCCAGCTATCCTAGACTATACTAACCAGCTTCATAATCCTTAGAAGATAAAATGTTGAAAAATCTAAAAGGAGCTTTTTAAGAAGTCAGAGGGCAAAGATTTTGAACTTTTATATAAGAATGATTATAGCACATATTGGGACCCAACAAAGCATAGGAGTTGGGAAACTCATATAACCATTTTTGGTTAACAAGAATTCTATCAATCTTTTTTCCTTTATTATGTATTTGTTTATTGTTCCAAGTGAATAAGTTACCTAGGAATTCCATATCAATAATGTCTAGCTTAACGACAACTTCCTCAAGTTCTTTGTGAACATTAGTGAAATTCACTCTTTCCCCTTGTGCCTTTAAAGAGTGCATTATATAGTTGAAGTATCTAAAAAGAATCTAAGGTCTACTAACTAAATAAATAGCGCTAGTGAGGTCCTCCTAGAGTTTCATTCTTTGGAAACCAAAATTGGAAGCATAAATAATGGTAATATTAAAGGATATGTCAGTATTTTCCAACTTATAGTATAGGTGAACAAATTGGTCTAAGCTTCTATAGACCACAGTCTGCACTTTGTTCCTGTTAAATGAAAAAACTATTCAACCATTATAATGGTGATCACGGTTTCAACCAAAGGACCGTGCCCTTCCTAAGAACTTCATAGCTTCTAAAACTTGTGAGCCTTAATTCTTGTCTCAAGGAGTCCCATCAAACTGGGTTTCTTTTTAAGAACTAAATCTTTAACAACCTACTTTTTATAGACTTCATTCAATCCACTTATAGTCCATAAAAACATAGCTAAAGGTTATATATTAGGAATCCACCCTTAGATTAACAATTGGAGACATCTTCTATTAACAATTGGAGAAATTTAAAACCCCATCTCTACTTCTTTTGGAAGAATATAGCCTTGATCATCTTCCTCAACAGATTCTGCTTCTAGATCATCCTCTTCTATTGATTCTCTACCCATAATAATAGGTTTTGAATTAATATGCATAATTATTTTTAGGGAATCAATTTTGCATCTAGTTCTACCACAGATTATGAAGGTGCTTTTTTTTTACTTCATACTAATCATTTTGATCAACTTCTACCTCAATTTGAGTATTTGACTCCTCATCAATTCCCATAAGTGCATAATAGTTCCCGGAAAGAACTTTCTCCTAATAGGCTTCCATGTTTTGTTTCCCATTTAAGGTTTTAAGCTATAGTTAAGTTGTAGTCTTACTTTAACCAATTCATCAACATCATTTAGCTTCATAATCAAAATTGCATTAGGTGACTCCATTTTGGAGCTAACTTCCACACACATCCTAGCATAGCATATTTTTCAAGTTTTACTGTGGCTGAATCAAATGAAAGAGATTTCCCCACTGAGCTAGCTAGGAAACTCAATCCATCTGGGGTCCAATACTCTAATGGAATGCTATGAAAAATTGATCCATAAGGGAAAAAATTCAGTCTTAGAACTGTATGTTCCAAACCTAGACACCATTTCTAAATAATTATAGGTTGTCCTCCAATGTCCCAAGGACCAGATTCCATAACCTTATTTA
Organism: Erythroxylum plowmanianum; assembly: GCA_025531925.1. NCBI lineage: Eukaryota > Viridiplantae > Streptophyta > Magnoliopsida > Malpighiales > Erythroxylaceae > Erythroxylum > Erythroxylum plowmanianum. The sequence goes on from JANVCQ010000003.1 coordinate 27,555,347, forward strand.
TGCTATCCACCTCATGGAACTTGGACTAGAAGGTATCCTCCTCTTTTAGTAAGATCTTGTCCAAACCGTTGCCTCCCTATTTGCCAAGTGTTGAGTTTTGTAGCAAGGGAAAAGAAAACGTTTTGTTAAGGAAAAAATCCCACAAAAGTGCATCCCTAATGTTTAACTCCATCTTGAAGAAGTTTAAGGGGAGGGGTGACAATACCATCGACAGTAGTAGCTTGTAAATGCTTAGGAGTCTTTCATGGAAAGTTAGTAGCCACCACATTTCTCTAGGATTTTTTACCTTTAGCTGGAGTGTCTATGCTCTATTTTTTTCAATCCCTTTTGCTGCTAAAGATCCTGAGTTTCCTCAAGAGAAGGGAAAGGTGCATTTGAGGAATAAGGGAGAAGCCTATTGCCTCGTAAGGAGGCTTCCATAATGCCTTCCCAAAATCGCATTCGTTTACTGTACACGACATTGTAGATTAATTATAGTTAATCTATAGTGTAAGTCTTCCTCCCTACCTAGAAGATCCCCTTTTGGCACTCTCACTAAAGATCACAACCTCTTGCCACCTCTCTCGTGACTCTCACTCGCTAGTGGATTGCTCGTGTTTCGCTATTTTTCACTCACTGGTGTTTCATTGGCTTGCTTACTTACCAATAATAATTTTGTGTAATTCCAAATGTTATCTTTTACATATTTGAAAAGCTTGTAAAACAATTATCGGATCAAATGATTTGTGTACCTGTATCCATGATTGTTTGTCATTATTGTAAGATATTGATTTATTTCCTCTCGTCTTCTTCCTTTTGTAAATTCCTCAATGGTTCAGAATCATCTCATTTCATAAGTTTTGCAACTTATATACCATTACCAAAGGACACGACCTTTGGTAAGTGGAAGAGAGAGGAAAAGGGTCTGTGACCCATTTGAGACCCATTCGAGTAATATCCAATAATCATTATCTTGGGTGCATTTCATATGACTCAATCAATAAATTACATAGGACATTAAATAATCTAACAAAGCTACTATAATAATTTATTATATTTATGCACTAAAAAGTATATACATTTGCAATATGAAATATATACATTTTAAAATATTTATCAAATATTTTTAATTATACATTCTATAATCATTTTATATAAGTCTAATTGCATAAAAATTTATTTTATACATTCTTATTTGTTTCTTTATTATTTATTAAATAAATTACTGACAATTTTATTATATTCCTTTTTATGTATAGGTAATAATTATTTTATATGGGAGAAATTTTAAGTTCTTTCGATTTAGTCCTAAAATCTTTTTAAAATTACAAATCTAATCAATATTTGATTAATATTTTTATTATTGACCTGTACAAACTGAAAGAGAAAGTATTAATCAGTACCAAAATTCGGTACAAACTTTTTTGTTCGACATGACTCAAATTATTGCTTACTAGTGGTGACTATTTATGATCTCTAAATGTTATATAAGATAAAATAAAATTTAAATTTTAAAAAATTAAAAAATTCTGTAAATGAATTCATAATAACTTAAAATTTTAATGTAAGAATTAAAGAGTCAAAATATGTGGAGATGAGAGGAGATATGGTGACAAATCAAAGAAAAACATAAGAACAACATAGTCAAGTGAGTGAAAGTGTGACAAAAAATCACAGAGAAAAAAATATATTAACAAAAAATTTACAAAACAAAGAGAAAGAAATAAAATAGATAAAATAAAAGAAAAAATATTAATATATAATTAATAATAATTTATTTGATTTAAAATATTTATTTAAAAATTAATAAATTTAAATCACATTGAATAATTTGTTGAACTAAATCAAAATATTATTAATTATATACAAATTAAATTATATTTAAATAATTCAATATCTAATTTAGATAATACTTCCTAAATTGAATATAACTTTTTTATACGACTTCCAATTAAGATAATTCAAGATTCTATAGAAAGCTTAGGAAAAACTCTTTAAAAAAAATTAGTTTTTTAGGAAATTTTAACATGTTCACAGATATTTGTATGTTATGGTATGTTCATTAAATAAATAATGTCATGTTTTCTACTTCTTTAAGAAAAATTTGAAGCACAAAATTTTCAAAATATTTCTCAAGCTTTATATAGCATCTTAAATTATCTCAATCAAAGTTTAGATAACAAAGTTATGTTCAATTCAAGAAGAATTGTTTAAATTAACTATTGAACAAGTTAGACTATATTTATTTTTGTATATAATTAAACTAAGCATAAGACCTTTGATTAAGATTATTTAAAAATTTATAGAAATATTGGAAAGAGCTCTAAAACTTTTTATATTTTAAATCTTTTAAGAAAATATTAAGAACATGACCATGTCTTAGAGCATGTTTGTTAAATAAATAATTTCATCAAGGACATGCCCTAGGCATAGGTGTGTCCTAGGTCATGTTCTTTACTTTTTAAAATATGTGATATTTATATTTTAAAGTGAAGGTAGTACTTACTTGTTTGTTATGATAGCATTCTTCATATAAAGGCATGATATCACTACTATAATGATATTTTTTTGTATAGTGACATTATTCTTTATAAGGAGTGACAGTGTATTTTATGGAATCATGGTATTGATTGTACTCGAATGTGTTATTTACATTTAAGGTAAAATTAGTATTTATTTATTTGTTTTAATTATAATTTTTGTTGTCATATTATTGTTTGTACTCAGATGTGGTATTTACATAATAAAGTAAAGGTGAGATTTATTTGCTTAATATGATGATATTTCCTATATAGAGGCATGATGTTATTTATAAGAAGTGATGACATTATTTCTTTGAAGTCATGATATTATTTGTACTTAGATATAGTATTTACGTACTAAAATAATAATGGAACCTATTTATTTACTGTGATATTTTTTTTATATAGTGGTATGATATTGTTTGTGACAAAGTGAAGGTATTGTTTGTATAAAATCATGATATTGTTTATACTCATATATGGTATTTATATATTAAAATAAAGATGGTACTTATTTGTTTACTGTAATGATATTTTTTGTATAAAGGCGTGATATTGTTTATAAGAATTAACGATAATGTTTGCATAAAATCATGGTATTGTTTGTACTCAAACAACATTTACATATTAAAGTAAAAGTGGTAGTTATTTGTTTATTCTGATGGTATTTTTATAGAGAGGCATGATACTTTTTATAATGATTAATGGTATTATTTATATAGAATCATGGTATTGTTTGTACTCAGATATGCTATTTATATGTTAAAGTAAAGGTGAAATTTATTTGTTTAAAGACATGATATTTTTTATACGAACCATAAGTTGGTGATTTTTTTACAAAGTGGCCATATACTTTGTATAGACTCGTATTTTTTTGTATAGGGTGGTAATATTTGGAATATGAGCTATTGTTATTTACAGTATTAAATAAATGTATTTTTTGGTAAAAAAGTCTCCTTGGACTTTAAGTAATACCACCCATAAGATCAAACTACTCAAACAATACAGACAACTGAAAGATAAATTGAACACATGATTTTTAACGTGGAAAACCTCTAGTATAGAGGTAAAAACCATAGGACAAACTAAAAAAAATATCCACTAAATAGAAAATAACAAGATGCAAGGGTTTAAGGTTTTGAACTATTGACTACTAAATTAAGAACAAATAACCATAATTAATCTCTCATCATTTCTTAATTTATAGTGTGTATATATATATATATAGACACACACACATCCACACACATACACACTAATAGTGCTAAACTAATCATATAAAACAAACCCCAAAAAAAATTTGTTGAAGAATGCTATTTGGACTCTATAATATTCTTTTATCAAGTAATTTTATAATATTTTCATACTGCACACAATCATGTGTGGTGAATGTGTTTAACTTTTAAGCCTTAAAACTCAATGTTTAGAGATATACAATTCCAATGACTTATATAGCTAGCATGCATAGTTGTGTCCATCAATGACACAGATGTGTCCAACTCCACATTGGCATGTTTATCCTTAAAGCATCTCTCTTTAACCCATACACCATTATAGAGTCATAAACAGTAATTCACATGGCTCTGCCCATCATTGACATAGGCATATGCAACATAAACAACTTCTAATCATCTAGTTCTTCCTCGAATTCACCTAATCTTTGATCCTTTTTATCCATAAAGACAACTAAGACCTTCGAAGCCCAAATTTAGTAGTATTTGTCAAACAAATGTATACAAAATGAGTTTAGACCCACAAGAAGTTATCCCTTTAGCATATTTTGTTAAAGAAATTTATCATCCTATTAATCACTTGAAAACCATCCCTGCGAGCTTACCATGAAGATCAAGCTTGCTCTCGAGAACCACTTTCATCAATATGCCAACACAATTCTTATCTGTATGAATCTTCTTCACTTTCATTGGTTTCTCCTCAACCATAGATCATTACCAATAATACCTTACATCAATATGCTTAATATAAGAATGATAAATGGAATTTTTATTCAAATATATTAAACTTTGACTATTATAGAAAATCATATACTCATCTTGTTCCATGTTCAATTCCTCGAGAAATCACTTCTACCAAAGCATCTCCCTACTTGCTTGTATGATTACAACATATTTTTCCTTACTAGTAAATAATACTACACACTTTTGTAGCTTAGATTGCCAAGAAATGGCTTTCCCAACAAATTTAAACTAGTAACCTAAGTTTTGACTTTCTATTATTAAGATCACAAATTATGTATACATCAATGTACCCTTCTATAATTGGTTCACCAACTCCAAAACACAAACACAATCAACTTGTAATAATTGAAGATCCACTTCATTGCTTCTTAGTGTACCAATATGTTTATTAGCCTAATAACATGTGCAATATCTGGTCTAGTACACACCATAACATACATCAATAAGCTAACATCAAAGGAGTATAGAATTAAGGACATATCATCTTTCTCTTTTTCATTGGTAGGACATGCTAGCTTGCTCAACTTGAAATGAGCTACTAATGGCATACCAATAGGCTTGACATGCTTAATATTAAACCTCTTAAGAACCTGTTCAATATATTTTTCTTATGAAAACCATAACTTTTTGACCCCTATGTCATGAATGTTCTCTATGCCTAAATTTTAATTTGTAGGAACCAAATCTTTCATCTTAGAGGACTTAGACAAATCCTCCTTCAACCTTTAAATCATGCCAATAGCATCTCCCACTATCATTATATAATCCATATACAAGAGAAGGATGATGAAGTTACTACTAGAAAATTTTCTTAACCACACACAAAGATCAACTAACACTCTTTTATGGCCATTAATTGTCAAAAATGAATTAAAGTTCTTGTGCCACTACCTTAGTGCCTATTGAAGCCTATAAAGACTCTTCTTCAACTTGCACACTAAATCTTCTTTTCCTTTAACTTTAAACTCTTCTAGTTGCTCCGTGTATATTTTCTCATTCAAGTCTCCATATAAGGAGGCAATGCTAACATCAAGTTATTCCAGTTTAAGATATAAACTTAGAAGTATACCTAATATAATATGTATAGATGTTATTTTAACTACTGGTGAAAAAATATCATCGAAGTTGGTACCCATTTTTTATTATATATCTTTACCTCCAGCCTTATCTTATTCTTTACCAGCTCGTCACCATATTTCTTAATCTTGAATACCCATCTATTTTCAATTCCTTCTAGTTTTTGGGAAGCTTTATTAACTGATAGGTCTTTTTCTTCTTCAAAGAATCCATATCCTATTACCTTAGCTTTAGCTAAGGGTCTTTCTCTTTGAGTGATTGCACTTATTGGAAATTCTCTAGCTTCCATTCAATAGTGACTAGGATATTTTGAACTAGGGTATCATGTTGAAGCTTCTTCTCTCTAATTGGCCTTTAAAGTTAGACAATTTCTAATGCTTAAGCAGGTTGCTTCCCCTGCTTATAATGCTCATGTACCTCTTCTACATCATCCATAGGATGTGGCTTATGTTGCTCATTTATCAAGTTACACCTAATCATTACCATCTTATGCTATCTCACTTCTTTTGCCTACTTCACCTATAGGCTGATTAATGGAAGTAAAAAAAAGGGCAGGGGGTTAAAACAAGTAGTACTGAAAGAAAAATTTCTAGAACTAATCTTGCCTTCTTTGATGAGATATACATCCATCTCATGTTTATAGAAGATTATGTCCCTTCTTTTAACATCCTTTTGTTTTCTTGGTCATAGTGACTATAGCCAAATTCCTTGTCACCATATCCAACAAATATATAAGGAATAGTCTTCAAATTAAGTTTTGGTATTTCACCCTTCGGTATATGATTAAAGTCTTTGCATATGAATACCCTCAAGTGCACATAAGTTAGACCATTCCTTTTTTATACTTTCTTGGGAACATCAAGACCTAAAGGGATTAAAGGAGTTTTCTTGATCAAATATGTAGCATTTTTGCACTCTTCTCCCTGAAAGGACTTCAGTAGGTTGGACATTCATAGCATCTTCCAAACCATCTTCATAATGTTTTTATTAATCCTCTCGACATCACCATTGAACTATTAGGTACCAAGTTATGTCTTCTCATGTCTTATGCCATGATTCCCAAATAGTCTTCAAACTCAGTGGAAGTGTACTCACTTTCATTATCAAATCAAAGGCATTTTAACTTTCTCTTCTTCTCCCCTTTCAAAATGGCACTAAAATTTCTAAAGTCTTGGGAGTAGCATTATCAATAAAAGTAACAAAATGCTTGTTACATCCGAAAGACTCCTTCTCAATAGGACAACAAACGTTAGAGTGCACTAGTTTAAACTTAGTCTTTCTTCAGGTATAACTTTTGTGGAAAGACAGTTGATGATGCTTTCTAGCCATGCAATGATCCCAAGCATCTGTTGTGATAAGTGACTTGCTAACTAGAAATTTGATCCCCTTCTCACAAATGTGTCAAAATCTATGGTGTTATAAATCTAAAGGAGCACTATTTCAACAACATGTAGTTCTCTAGAACTTACCTTTAAGTCTATCTTCTATAGGGTGCATTATAACCCACCACGAACAATTATTAATGCTCCTTTAGAAAGCTTCTAATTGTTATCCATAAAAGTGTACTGATATTTTTCTTAATCAAGAACATTCACAAATAATGAATTGAGGCGTAAGTCAGGAATGTGTCATATACCTCTAAAGGTCAACATGCACCTAACATTGGTCTGGACTTAGATGTCACTTATATTGACAATGCTAGTGAAGCTCTAATTTTTTATCTTCACAATTCCAAAATCAGCACTCCTATAACTAGTGAATTATTCTCTCTTCATAACATAATGATAGGAAGCTTATGTATTAACAAGCTACTCAAAATTGGAGTGACCAATATGGAGATAGTCACTGGTTGTACAAATGAATGATACCTTATCATCTATGCTTGATGTTGTTATTGCAGTTTTATTGTTGTCCCATCTTTTTAGTTGTCTTACTTATTCTACTCTCTCTTCCACTTGTAATAGAATTTCTTTATATGACCAAGTTTGGTGCATAGCAATATGTCTCGGTCTTTTTAACATTTTTGGACTTAAAGTGTTGGGCCCCGAATTTTTTTTATGAAGTATGGTTTAAATTAATTTTTGTGGTCTTGATAGATTAATTTTGGGGTAATTAGCATGTCAGGGTTAGGAGGATTTATTGCATGGATTGATGGAATTAAAGTGTAAGATAATAAGAATGTTCAAGGGCATTTTTGGAAGTTCACTTAAGAATAAAAAACATAAGGCTTATATTGGAGGGCAAAAGGGACATTTCATGATTATTAAGAAAGTAGAAGAAGAAAAATTGTGAGTGAGAAGAGAGAAAGAAGGAGAGTGTCGTGGAAGGAGAGGAAAAGAACATAAAAGCTAGGGTTTTTGGAGATCTTGAAGAGTTTGCAGAATTTGAAGCTTCAAAAAGTAAGTTATGCTTTAAATTTCACGGGTTTCGTTAGCTAAAACACAAACGAAGTTGAATATGTGTAGAAAGTTGATTATGAATGATATGGGCAAATGTTCTCTTTTTGGGTTAATGATCAAAGATAGATCATGATGTAATTGTAAATGATATTAGGTTGAAATGAAGTAGAAGAGATGGTTTAGGTTTAAGATAGGTTATATGTGAAAAGTGGGAAGTAAAAAGATGGAAAATGTAGCAAAACATGTTCATGGAGTAGGTTTTTGTAAAAGTTCATCGTGGCGAACTTTTGGGTTTCGCCGCGACGAAGTTAACTTTCCTACACAAAGTATGCTTTGGTATTTTAGGCATTCATTTTTGTGTGGTTATCCTAATGGAATGATTTTTGATTGGAGTAAACTAAAGACATAGAGCTACGAAATGTATAATGAAATAGAGTTCTAATTCAGTCTCTAAAGATTTCAATTTTTGAATGGAAGTTGAACATAGAATGCTGTCTTAGTATAAGAATAGCCTGAAAATGTTTAAGGTATAACTTTTAGAGTACTAAACCAAATTTAATGATTTTGGTGTCATTAGAAACTTAAGACAATGGGGAACATTTTTTTTAAGAAAATGTTATCAAATTTCATCAATTACATTATTAGAATGATCATGGAAAATTGACCCAAAGGTTTAAATTTATAGAGTTTTGGTTCATGAAGCTTAAGAAGTGCATGGGTTTAAGTACTCTAAAATCATTTTAGTGAATGTACTTTTCTTAGTGTTCTCAAATTATAATTCCTATTGAATTGGGATTTTGTTATTGTTAAAGGAAATCAAAAAGGGGATCAAGAGAGGCAAGAGGAGTAAGAGGAAAGACATCCTTAGGCCCATTTCTTAAGTAAGGAATTTAAGGAAGTTTAATGATTTCAATTGCATCATAGATGTTGCATTTATTGCTTCTTGAATGGATTATGAAATTGTTATGTGTTTGATATATGAATTGTGTTGATGATTTATGAAAAGATTTTAAAAATGATATTTCTTTTAATAATATGTTTATGAAATCATATTTTTAGAAATAATTTTTGAAATATCTTATGTTCATGAAAAACAAGTTTCCAAAATGTGCTATATGGGCGAACTGTTTTCAATTCATGAATTACTTATTATGTGGGTTTGGTGTAATCCATTTAAGAATGTCACGGAGCTCCTTCATGGACTCCCTCATGTTTACGACTACACAAAACCACTATGTGAGATTGCGATAGTGCGTCAAGTTTATGATTACACAGGATCATTATATGGAAACTTCATGTCACGGATTTACCCAAACCATTCTAATATGCTTATGTGCATATGATATGTTAACAAGTTTGATGTATATATGATTTGAAATTTGTGAATGTTAGTTAAGAATTTAAGAACAATATGTTTTATAAATTCAATTAGACTTTGTATTGAAAAATGAACATTTCAAAACTTTTGCTTATTTTTTCGTTATAAACTGTTACCCATGAGCTTTAAGTTTACCCCCTTATCCATCCCATCTTTAGGTGAGGAGCATGAGATCGAGTAGCCAAGATTCAAGGCATCACTCCACTTTTGCAATGTTTTTGTATTTTAAGTTAGTTTTGTAAAACAAGGCTTTGGCCACATTTTAAGCATTTCTAGTTTATGTAAACATGGTATTTTTGGATTATGATGTATCGTGGCTCGAAATGCCCATTAAAGCTTTGTAAAACTCTTATCTTTTGATATTAATGAAAAATATTTCATTTTGCTCATGGTTTTTGTTCTTGCAAGGTTTTTTGATTTAGAAATGAGATCAAAGTTTAGAAAAGTTGTTTATGTTTATGTTTATTTTGTCTTTGGGATTGAATAAATGAGGGTGGTCGAAAGAATTTAATTTTTCATTAAATAAGGTAGGTTATAAAGGGCTTTGGGTTCTGTTTCAGCGAGTTTTACCGTGGAGAAGTCAAGAATTCGCCATGATGTATTTGACCTGAAGATGTTTTATGTTCTTGCAGCGACTTCGCTGCGGCAAAGTAAAAAGGTCATCGTAGCGAAGATAATTTCCAAGGTTTGCCACGGCGAAGTACAATCTTTCACCGCAACGTAATTAACCTGAAAGGAACATGCGATATTTCTCCATTGTTTTGCCACGACAAACCAACCTCGCTTTCGAAAGGTTTTAGCTTCAAATCCTAAGTCTTCCTCTACGCTCACGTTCTCACCACTCTGATGTTGGGCTCCTAAAATGAGGTCTAATATGTTATGGTATCAAAGCGACTAGGTTTAGGTCTAGGTTTGCGACTAGGTTTAGAAATATCCTAGGCACGAAATGGGTAGGTTAAGACATGAAATGACATGCATTGTTTTAAAAGAATAATTTGCATTGTTTTGAATTATTTCATATGATTTGAAATTGTTTTAGATGATTTGAATTGTTTTTACATTATTTGAAATTGTTTTACATAAACTAAGGATTAAATGGTTTTATATTAAAGGAGTGAAAATGCCACCTCTAAAGAGAACTCGAGGAGCTATGACTCAATCTCGCTCTCACCAAGGGAGCACAGATGAATCCTATATCCCACAAGATGTGTGAACACATTTTTCTCCAGATTTTGAGGCACCTAGTGTGCAACATGAGGTGCCTCCACTGCCTCCTCCTATGTCTCAAGTAAACCCCATGGGTCTACGGTTCTTTCAAGTCTTTGTTTAGGCATTCACTTATGTGATGGGCCAAGGGTCACAAGGACCGATGCAAGCTCCGGTGGATAGGAGTGGGTAGTATAATAAGCTTCGTAATGATAGAGCTATAGATTTTAATGGTACAAAAAATCCAAAATAGGCCGAAGCATGGTTGAAGAGGACCAAGAGGGTCCCGCTTCAGATGAAGTGCTCTGATAAAGAGAAGTTGGATTATGTAGTTAGTTTGCTACAAGGGGATGCACTTCATTAGTGGGAATCAGTGCCCCACAGTCAAGTTATGCCTCTGCTGTTGTCATGGAGAGATTTTGTGAAAGTGTTTAGGAAGAAGTACCTCTCTAAGATTTATGTGCAAGAGAAAGCCAGGAAATTTCTAAATCTCACATAAAAGGACATGAGTGTGAGTGAGTATGAGCTGAAGTTCACTCAACTTTCTCGATATGATGCCAACATCGTGGTGAACGAGGAAGATAAATGCCATATGTTTAAGAGAGGTCTCCACTTGGGGATCAAGGAGAAAGTCTTAATCCATAATTTTTGTGACTAATAGAAATTGGTAAATGCTGCACTCCAGGCTAAAAAACTAGAGAATATAAAGAATGAAGTAAACAAGAAGAGGAAGAACATGGAGCAATCTTTTAAGAAGGGAATGAGTGCTTCAATGCCTAAGAGGAGTACAAGGAGTTACCACACACAGAGTGAAGTAGGAAGTAGTGGCCCTACCAAGAACAAGCAAGCTAGGGCAGTTTTAGGGCAAGCCTCAAATCTGGAAGGACAGGGAGGAGTAGATACACAAATCCCCAATGTGAGCATTGTGGGAAACTTCATAATGGAGGGTGCTTCAAGTTACTTGGACCATGTTTTTGATGCAGGGAGAAGGGACACATGATTAGGGACTGTCCCCAAGTAACAAGGCAAGACGGGTCGCAGTTTTAAGTCCAAAGAAGAGTAGAAATAGTGGGAACTAGGCTAGTCACTAAGGTGAGCAGTTCTAGAGCTGCAAAGAAGGTTATTCATCCAAGAAGGCCAAGGGGTTAGGCACAGGCAAGGGTGTTTCCCATGACCAGAGAGGAAGTTGCGATCGCACCTGAGGTTGTCACACGTATGGCTCAGTTATTTAATTTAGCAGTGTATTTACTAATTGATTTTGGTTCCACACATTCTTTTTTTTCTGCAAGCATGGCATTACATAGTGTGAATTTGATACCTTTGGATAACTTTTTGATTGTTAGTACCACTTTAGGGAGGAATGAGATAATAAGTCAAGTATATCGAAGTTGTGAGCTCTTCATTGATGGTGCTAGACTAGTAGTGGACTTACTACCTCTAGACCTAAAAGGCTTAGATGTTATACTTGGAATGGATGTTATGGAGAAATATCATGCAAAGTTAGATAGTAACCTCAAGGAGGTAGTGTTTGATTTTGGAAATGGTGAGCAGGTGATTTTTAGAGGAGATTAAAGAACACCACTACCCAGGATTGTTTCAGCTTTGCTAGTTGACAGGATGATGAAAAAGGGGTGTGAATCCTTCTTAACGCATGTTGTGGACATTGATGTAAATGAAGGGAAGTTAAGGAATTTTTTGATTATGAGGGAGTTTCCAGATATGCTCCCAGAGGACTTACCTAGTATCCCATCGGTGAGGGAAATCGAGTTTCCCATCGACTTGATTCCCAGAACTGCACCCATTTTCATACCACCATATAGGATGGCTCCAACTGAATTGATGGAGCTTATGAAACAATTGGAGGAACTGTTAGAGAAGGGGTATATAAGGCTAAGTTCATCACCATAGGAAGCGTCTATTCTATTTGTTAAGAAGAAAGATGGAACATGGCAAATGTGTATTGATTATCGAAGACTCAACAAGGTGACTGTTAAGAACAAGTACCCTCTGCCATGAATAAATGATCTATTTGACCTGCTACAAGGAGTAAGGGTCTTTTCTAAAATTGATCTCAGATTAGGCTATCATCAGCTCAGAATCAGGGAGTCTGATGTAAACAAGACAACCTTCAGGACACAGTATGGACATTATGAGTTTTTAGTCATGCCTTTTGGATTGACCAATGCTTCTGCTGCTTTTATGGATCTTATGAATAGGGTCTTCAAGGAGTATCTGGATCAATTTGTCATCATATTTATAGATGACATATTTTTTTATTCCAAGAGTAAAAGGGAACAGGAGGAACATGTCAAGATAGTGTTGCAAACACTAAGGGAGAAAGAGCTTTATGCTAAGTTCATCAAGTGTGAGTTTTAGCTTCACGAGGTGATATTCCTTGGACATGTGATTTCGAAAGATGGGGTACATGTTGATCCAAGGAAGGTTGAAGCAGTGGTGAAGTGGCATGCACCCATGACAATGACAGAAGTGAGGAGTTTTCTAGATCTGGCAGGATATTATAGGAGATTCGTTGAAGGATTTTCTATGATAGCTATGCCGATGACTAATATATTGAGGAAGAATCAGAAATTTATCTAGATTGAGGAGTGTCAGAAAAACTTTGAGGATTATACAGTTTATAGGAGATAAAGGTTATAGAGTTTATAGTGATGCTTCGAGAAAGGGTTTGGGTTGTGTGTTGATGCTGGGAGACAAGGTGATAACTTATGCTTCGCAGCAATTGAAGCCTTATGAGTTTAATTATATGAACCATGATTTGGAATTGACAGTAGTGATTTTTACCTTAAAGATTTGGAAACATTATCTATATGGAGTTCAGACGAAGATTTTTACAGATCACACAAGTCTCAAGTATTTATTGAGTCAAAAAAATGAAATTTGAGATAGAGAAGATAGTTAGAGCTAATTAAGGATTATGATTTATTGATTAATTATCATCTAGGAAAGGCAAATGTAGTGGCAGATGTCTTGAGTAGGAAATCATCAATAGCCCATGTTCAGAAATCTGTCTTTATTGTAAGAGATGGCTAAGCTTATAATAAGTTTGAGACAGGAGAAACTTAAGTGTATTATTGCTACTTTCAGAGTGAGACCGATACTCAGAGAGAAGGTTAGGGAGTTACAAGCATAGGATGTAGAATTAAGCAAGCTTTGAGAAGAAATTCAGAATAGCAAGAAGTCTGAAGTGGTAGTAAGGGATGATGGACTCATGGTTGTAGGAAGAAGACTTTGTATTTTGAATGTTAAGGAGGTGAAGGATGAGATACTGGATGGGGCACACAATGAGCCTTATGTCATAAACCTAGGTAGCACTAGGATGTACAGGGAATTGAGAGAGCATTTCTAATAAAAAGGCATGAAAAAGGATGTAGCAGAATATGCAAGTAAATGTCTAGTGTGTCAGCAAGTCAAGACTGAACACCAGGCACCTTTAGGCAAATTAAGGCCATTGTCCATTCCTGAGTGGAAGTGACAAATAGTAACCATGGATTTTCTAAAGGTGACTAGTTGGAAGCATGATGCCATAGGGTTATTGTTGATCATTTGACAAAGTTAGCCCATTTTTTTCCAATCAAACAGACTGAATCTCTGCATATGCTAGCAAAGAAGTATATTGATGAGATAGTAAGATTATATGGGATTCCATACTCCATAGTTTCTAACAGAGATCCTCGACTTACTTCGAGATTCTGGGGAAGCTTACAAAAGGCTCTGGGAACCAAGTTGAATTTTAGCACTGCTTTTCACTCCTAAACAGATGGTCAATTTGAGAGGACCATTCGGATCCTTGAGGGAATGTTCAGGACATGTGTGATGGATTTCAAAGGAGTTTGGGATGAGCATTTGTCATTTATCAAATTTGTTAACAATAATTTGTACCATTCAAGCATTCAGATGGCTCCTTATGAACCACTATATGGAAGAAGATTTAGAACTCCGATATGTTGGGATGAGGAAGGAGAAAGGAAACTGATAGGACCAGATTTAAGCAATGGCTTAAGGCAGCTCAGGGTAGAATGAAGAGCTATACTGATGCACACCGAAAGGAGATGGAGTACAAAGTAGGTGAGAAAGTTTTCCTTAAGACATCCCTTTGGAAAGGAGTAATGAGGTTTTGCAAGAAACGCAAGTTGAGCCTGAGATATGTAGGTCCCTATAAGATTGTTGAGAGGATTGGACCACTAGCCTACAAATTGGCATTGCCACCGGAATTATCACAGATACATGATATCTTTTATGTTTCCATATTGAGGAGATATAGAAATGTTGGGCCTCGAATTTTTTAATTAAATATGATTTAAATTAATTTTTGGGGTCTCGATAGATCAATTTTGGGGTAATTAGCAAGTCAATGTTAGGAGGATTTATTGCATGGATTGATGGAATTAAAGTGTAAGATAATAAGAATGTTCAAGGGTATTTTTGGAAGTTCACTTAACGTTAAAAGACATAAGGCTTATATTGGAGGGCAAAAGAGACATTTCATGATTATTAAGAATGTAGAAGAAGAAAAATTGTGAGTAAGAAGAGAGAAAGAAGGAGAGTGTCGTGGAAGGAGAGGAAAAGAAGATAAAAGCTAGGGTATTTGGAGATCTTAAAGAGTTTGAAGAATTTAAAGCTTCAACAAGTAAGTTATGCTTTAAATTTTGCAGGTTTGGTTAAATAAAACTCAAATGAAGTTGAATATGTGTAGAAAGTTGTTGATGAATGATATAGGCAAATGTTCTCTTTTTGGGTTAACAATCAAAGATAGATCATGATGTATTTGTAATTGATATTAGGTTGAAATGAATCTGAAAATGAAGTAGAAGAGATGGTTTAGGTTTAAGATAGTTTATATGTGAAAAGTGGGAAGTAAAAAGATGGAAAATGTAGCAAAACATGTTCTCGAAGTAGGTTTCTGTGAAAGTTCGCCGCGACGAAATCAACATTCCTACACAAAGCATGCTTTGGTATTTTAGGAATAAATTTTTGTGTAATTATTCAAATGGAATAATTTTTGATTTGGAGTAAACTAGATACATAGGGATACAAATTGTATGATGAAATGGAGTTTTAATTCAGTCTCTAAGGATTTCAATTTTTGAATGGAAGTTGAACGCAGAATGGTGCTTTATTATAAGAATAGGCTTAAAATGTTTGGGGTATAACTTTTAGAGTACTGAACCAAATTGAATGATTTTGGTGTCATTAGAAATTTAAGAAAATGGGGAACATTTTTCTAGAAGAAAGTGTTATCATATTTCGTCATTTACTTAATCAGAATGATCAAGGAAAATTGACCCAAAGGTTTGAATTTATGGAAGGGTTTTGGTTCATGAAGCTTAGGAAGTACATGGGTTTAAGTACTCTAAAATCATTTTAGTGAATGTATTTTTCTTAGGGTTCTCAAATTAGAATTCCTATTGAATTTGGATTTTTTATTATTAAAGGAAATCAAAAAGGGGATCAAGAGAGGCAAGAGGAGCGAGAGGAAATGCATCCTTAAGCCAATTTCTTAAGCAAGGAATTCAAGTTGGGTACATGTTTATAATAGAGTAAATAAGCCAATAAATGTTTTCTTTGAATCAAGGAAGTTTAATGATTTCAATTGCATCATAGATGTTGCATTTATTGCTTCTAGAATGAATTGTGAAATTGTTATGTGTTTGATATATGAATTGTGTTCATGATTTATGAAAAGACTTTGAAAATGATATTTCTTTTAAAAGAATAACACGTTTATGAAATTATGTTTTCATAGATGATTTTCAAAATATCTCATGTTCATGAAAAACAAGTTTCCAAATTGTGCCATATGGACAAATTGTTTTCAATTCATGAATTAAATGTTATGTGGGTTTGGTATAATCCATTCAAGAATGTCACGTGCACGTTGACCAAGTTAAAGGCTTCTCTCACCTGCCCGCTAGTGGCACGGAGCTCCTTCATGGACTCCCTCATGTTTACAGCTACACAAAACCATTATGTGGGATTGCGATAGTGCGTCAAGTTTACGACTACATAGGGCCATTATGAGGAAATGTGTAGTTTGTTATGTTCATAGATTTACTGAAACCATTCTAATGTACTTATGAGCATATGATATGTTAACAAGTTTGATACGTAAATGATTTGAAATTTGTGAATGTTTGTTAAGAATTTGATAACAATACGTTTTATAAATTCAATTAGACATTGTATTGACAAATGAACATTTCAAAAGTTGTGCTTATTTTTACATTATAAACTATTACCCATGAGCTTTAAGCTCACCCCCTTTATCCATCCCATCTTCAGGTGAAGAGCATGAGATCGAGTAACCAAAAGTCAAGGCATCAGTCCTCTTTTACAATATTTTTGTGCTATTTTTATAGTCTTTAGTCGCATTTTGAGCATTTCTAGTTTATGTAAACTTGGTATTTTTGGATTATGATCTATTGTGGCTCGAAATGCCCATTAAAGCTTTGTAAAAAACTTATCTTTTGATATTATTGAAAAATATTTTGTTTTCCTCATGGTTTTTGTTCTTGCAAGGTTTTTTGATTTAGAAATGAGATTAAAGTTTAGAAAAGTTGTTTATGTTTATGTGTACTTTGTCCTTGGGATTGAATAAATGAGGGTGGTTGAAAGAATTTAAGTTTGCATTAAATAGGGTAGGTTGTGAAGGGCTTTGGGTTCTGTTTTAGTAGGTTTCGTTGCTGTGAAGTCAAGAGTTCGCAGCGGCATATTCATCCCAAAGGTGTTTTACCTTCTTGCTGCGACTTCGCCATGGTGAAGCAAAAAGGTCCCCCCGGCAAAGATAATTTCCAAGGTTTGCCGTGGCGAAGTACAATCATTCGCCTCGACGTAATTAACCTGAAGGGAACATGAGAGATTTTTCCCATATGTTCGCCGCAATGAAACAATAGTTCGTCACGGTGAACTTGCCTTGCTTCCGAAGGGTTTTAGCTTCAAATCCCAAGTGTTCCTCCATGCTCACGTTCTCATGACTCCGATGTTGAACTCTAAAAATGGGGTCCAACATAAAGAGTTATTATAATACCCATATACCCCCTAAATGGATATACAAGTTCCACACAAAACAGAACTAAACAATTCATAACATTCCAAATTTTTTTCAAGAAACTCATGCAAACATATACTACATTTCATTTGTTCTTGATGACAGTTAACCTTATTAGACATTGTTTATATATCAAAAATACATGCTTTAAAATTCAACTCAAACCTATATTATTGTTATCACACACTATATATACAAAATACAAAAGGTCTCATTATAACGAATGCAACCCTAAATCAATCTAAACATTTCCAAAACAAAATACATTCTTTTTGGCCATTGCGGTTGTCTTTGTCCCTGTCTTTAAACCTTCTTGTTAGAACCTACATGGAGGCAGAATCACCATGCTAAGCATAAAGCTTAGTGGGGAATAACTAAAGAACATATCAAATGGCGACTACTTTTAGCAATTGTCTAACATTCATATGTACTAAAATGTTACACTACAAACAATCTTTAATTGCTCAATTTAAATAGTAATCCAAACATTATTTGTATCAACATATATTATCATACATCATAATAGGATATTCTTGTGTCAAAACAAAACATATAAGTATCATAACAGAATATCATTACTTCAAAAAAAAACTTAAAATCTCATAATAGGATATCATTGTGTCAAAATAGAACATAACTTGTATCATATTAGACTTATTTGTGTCAGAATAGAATTTAATTGTATCATAACATAATTTAATTGTATTAGAGCATAATTTAGCTTACATCAGAATCGATCATATATCAGAACACAAACATATCAGCCTATTAGTCCTTTTTACAGAAGTGAGTAACAAGACTAGAGCAGGAGATACCTATGATTAGTATCACAGAACAGAAGAGACTTATGTCTTAGTAATAGAAAACACTTAAATATCTAATATCAGAAGATAATGAAGTGTCGATATCGGGAGAAATCAAAGTGTTGAAGTACAAAAGAGATCATAGTGTCACAGGAGCAGCTGTAGACCCTTCTAAGCATGCCTATTTACCCATAACTAGGACTTAGCAATTTTAAAACAACACATATTACGTTTCAAAATTCTCATGTAAAAGATATATTGCAAAACATATGACTTTATTCCATTTTGCTCGACATGAACATATTTATCCACAATTGATCAAACTTAACATGCCTTATAAACATAAGCATTTGCAATAATGCACCAATGGATACATTAAGTCATTACACATTACATGTACTCATATAAGTTCCCAATTCACAAACATTCACAACTAACACATTACTCTTGTTCTTTAAATCACATTAGCATTCGTAAGTAAACTTCATTCCTTTAACAACTTACAAGTTCCAAAATTAGCTACTTTGTTATCAAATAACACCATCCTTAAATTATTACTTCAATTAATAATCCAGACCTTATTCAACATTAATTAACTTATTCCATATCAAACTAGGTTCATTTTACACCCTAATCAAGTCCAATTACACCATTAAAAAGTGCCTTAACCTTATGATCCAACAAATGTACAAAACCAACCTTTTTCCCTTCCAAATCATTTCCATGATTGTGGTAAGGTGCCATATAAATCCCAAGATTGTGGGATTATTGAACCGAAAGTTCACTCACCAAAGACCTTCATTTCATTTCCTAATTTAACTCTTTCATACTCCATCCAACACACCTTCACTAAAGTCCATCAATTTCACTTCAATTCTAGCTTATTCATGCTTCAATCCCTTATCAAATTCATGTCTAAATCCAATAAAAAATCATTCATTAGGCAACTCAAAAATCATTATCTTCCATACATCAAAACCAAAATAGAATTTGCTATACAAGGATCAATTTTCTAGTACTCATTTAACATCATCATAACACACATTCCATGCCAATTTAATCATTATAGAACTTGTATTAACACATGTTATTAAGTTTAGAATTCCCTTACCTATTTAACTTCAAATTCCATCTCCAAAGAACTAGCTAATCTATAGCCTTTCCAAGTAACCAGCACACATCCAAAATCAAAGTGCAAATATTAGCACCAAAAAGATAGCATAGAAGATAACAAGATCTAGCTTCCTTGATGTATCATCTTGCAAAGATTCTAAGTCATGATGATCCAAAATCAAGAAAAAATTAAAGAATTTTAAAGGGAGTGAGAGGTTTCAGTGGTGAGAAGGTAGCAGAAACACCAAATGAGTTGGAGTGATTTAGCTCTTGATTTACAAGGTGCCCTAACTTTGAAGGGACACATGACCTTCCATAAGGTGACCTACATGGCAAACATAGGAGTAAGCCACTTGTCTTCTTATCATGCTTCCAAATGCCATAACTTAATTAGGCCATTTGTCACTCAACCAATTCTGCCAAATGTCAATGCATTAGATATGCCAAATGCCATTAACTCATAAGCATAGTCATCCAATTTTTCATGTACCAACTTGTCTTGGCATTTGACATTTTCCTAGTCCAAATGTATATTCTAATACCTCAATTTCCTAATGATAGCAATTAATTCTAAATCTCTACATCACTAAGTATGAGCCATTAAATCAAAATTCAAGATCAAACCAAAATTCAAAACATATACAACTTACAATCATGTTAACACCTATCATATATACCTTTATGAACATGTAACATTTCAACTAGGGTATAATTTGGGTCCTTACAATACTCTTCCCTTTAAGAAATTTCATCCTCAAAATTCATACCGTAAGAGAACAACTGAGGGTATTGAGTTGTTATGGTTGATTATGGCTCCCAAGTTGCTTCCTTGAGTCCATGGTGTTGCCAGAGTACTTTCATTTGAGATATGTGCTTATTTTTGAGTTGTCAAACTTCTCTAGATAAGATGATATAGGCCCTTCCTCATAAGACAAATCAAGTGGAACTTGAATTTCTTGCATAGGAATCTTATATGTATCATCAAATCGATATCTTCGCAATACAGAAACATGAAACACATCATATAACTTGGCCAATTCTTCAGGAAGAGCTATTGGTCTGACTCTCTTAAGAATCTCATAAGGACTAATATATCGTGGGCTGATCTTACATTTCTTCCCAAACTAAAGTATGTGTTTCCATGGCAATACTTTCAAGAATATTTTATCACCTACCTGATACTCAATATCTTTTCTTTTTAAATTGACAAAGGACTTTTGCCTATCACTAATAGCTTTCAATCTTTGTTGGATAACTTGCACGTTCTCTTTAGTATCTTTCACAATATCAGGCTCGATCAGCTTATTTTCACTTAATTCAGTCTAACAAGTTGGAGTTCTAATCTTCCTACCATATAGGGTTTCATAAAGTGCCATGCTAATACTAGTCTGATAACTATTGTTATAAGCAAACTCCATCAGAGCAAGATAATTATCCCAACTTCCCGAGAATTATAACACACAACCCCAAAGCATATATTTCAATATCTGAATAACTGATTCAGATTTTCCATCTATCTAGGGATGGAAAGCGGTATTAAACTTGACTTGAGTACTTAAAGCCTTTTGCAGACTTTTCTAGAATCTCGAAATAAATTGAAGATCATGATCAGAAATAATAGACAACGGTACTCTATGGAACCTCAGTATTTTAGTCACATATATATATCTGTAAGTCTATCAAATAAATAATCAGGAAAAAAATGGGTAGACTTGCTGAACTTATCCACAATCACCCATATAACATCATGCTTCCTTTAAATGAGAGGAAGTCCAATGACAAAATCTTAGTAATATTATCCCATTTCCATTAAGGAACTAAAATAGGATGTAACAAACCAGATGAAATCTAGTGCTCATCTTTAACTTGTTGACATGTTAAACATTTGGATACATAATCAACAACATCTCGTTTTATACTAGACCACCAATAATGCTGCTTCAGATCTTGACACATCTTATTCCCACCAGGATGCATTGTAAAGTCAATATTATGGGCTTTAAACAATAGCTTTTTCTTCAATTCATCATTAGTTGGCATACACAATCGATGTTTATAACACAGATCTCCATCTCCTTTCATGTAAAAGTCTAGGTTTTTTTCCTTCCCGAGTTACCAAGATATTTTGTTGCCACTTATCATCAATTTTCTGAGCTTCACAGATCTATTGTCTTAAAGTAGGCCTAGCTTTTTATTGAGCTATTAAAGCCCCATCATATGCAAGTACCCATTCATCTTGCTGCACTGATAATGCCAAAATAGTCTTTCGACTTAAGACGTCAACCACGACATTAGCCTTACGAGGATGACAATCTATAATATAATCATAATCTTTAAATAGTTCTAACCAATGTTATTGTCTCAGGTTGAGTTCCTTCTAGGTAAGTAGGTACTTTAGAATTTTATGGTCAGTAAAGATCCTACACTTTTCACTATACAAGTAGTGTCGCCAAATTTTCAAAGCAATCACTATTGCTGTGAGCTTAAGATCATATGTAGGGTAGTTCTGTTCTTGAGGCTTTAGTTGCCTCGAAGCATATGTAACTACCTTTCCATATTGCATCAAAACATAACCCAAACAATTTCTAGATGCTTCACTAAACATAATATATTCCTTACTAGAAGTGGGTTGAGCCAGTACAGGAGCTTTAGAAGCATTCTTTTTAATTGATCAAAACTAGTTTGACATCTAGTAGACAATTCATACTTTACTCCTTTTTATAGCAATTTAGTCAAAAGGGATGCTACCACTGAAAACCCCTTCATAAATCGGAGATAGTATCTAGCTAAAAATAGAAAACTTCTCACTTCAGTCACACTCCAAGGTAGCTTTCAGTTAACAATTGCTTCAATCTTAATAAGATCAACTCTAATCCTTTGAGAAGAGACAACAAGTCCTAGAAAAGATACTTCCTAAACCTAGAAATGACACTTGCTTAGCTTAGCATACAATTGTTTTTCTCGCAGGATCTGTAATACAATCCGGAGATGCTAAACATAATCATGCTCATTCTTGGAATAGAACTAGATATCATCTATAAAAGCCAAAATAAATTGGTCTAAGTAAAGCCTAAATACTCTATTAATCAAATCTATGAATGCCGCTAGAGCATTAGTTAGCCCAAATGGCATTACCATAAATCTATAATGTCCATAACGGGTCCTGATTGCAGTCTTCAGAACATCCACATCCTTTTCCTGAAGTTAATAGTACCCTGATTGCAGATCTATCTTAGAAAATACCCCAGCATATTTCAGTTGATCGAACATATTTTCTATCCTTGGCAATGAATACTTATTATTGACTATAACCTTGTTCAATTGCTTATAATCAATGCACATCTAGAGAGTTCCATCTTTCTTCTTAATAAGTAGAACTGGTGCTTCCCAGGGTGAGACACTAGGTCAAATGAATTCCTTATCTAGTAGCTCTTGCAACTAAACCTTCAACTCCTTCAATTCAGTAGGAGACATTTTGTACGATGCTTTGGATAAAGGAGCAATGCCAGGCATAATTTCAATAGATAACTCTACTTCCTTTTCAGGAGAGATTTCGAGTAGCTATTCAGGAAACATATCTGGAAATTCGCTCACCACTGGAATATCTTGCAATTCAACACTTTCCTTCTTAGAATTAATCACAAAAGTCGAATAAGCTTCACATCCTTTCCTAAGGCACATGAGCTTTCATAGCTGATATCACACTAGCCAGAGAACTAATACAGATACTATACAATATCATTTCAAGTTGATCAAGTTTCCTAAGCACAATTATCTTAGCACTACAGTCAACCATTGCCTGATGCTCAGATAACCAATCCGTACTGATTGAACCCAAGTTTCCTATATCAATTGGTGACAATTTCATGGTTTTTGTTACAATTTTTGGCTTTTATTTTCAGATTTTGTGCTTCATTTAACTCATGAGTGCTTGTTTGCAATTAATGTAGCTTGAGGGTAAAATTGTCACAAATAATTAGTAATTACAATAAATTGATTTGTAGAACAATTGATATTGCAAACTACTATTTTTCATTATGAAGTAGAGCTAAGGAGTGAAGACCAAGAGCACAAGTCAACGAGTGCAGTAGGAAAAGTTCACCGTGATGAAATCAAAAGACCTTCGAAGAAAATTTTTAGGCAAAGTTTGTCATGGTGAGAATAATGCTTTCACCACGGAGAAATCAATAGACTATTGAGGAAATATTTCGGGAAAAGTTCACCATGGTGAACTCATCTTTTCGTCGCGGTGACACCTTCGAATTAGCACAAACCCAAACTATTTTTGGAAAATTAACCAACTGTGTAACTTGACCCAACAATCCATTCTTGAAAAAAAAAACCCATTTTTGGGTTAACTTACAAAAGGAGAGAGAGGAGCCAACAATCAAGACATCCATATTCCAACATCTTCACCTAGCTATCACACCATCATCTCCTCCCACATCCATCTCATTTTCTTTCATTTTTCACCATAGACTTCTACCATATGTGTATCCAGTTGCTTCTCGGTTGTGAAGTCTCTTGGAGCTATGAGTGTCTAGGCATCTCTCTCCTCTTGAATATGTAGCAATGGCTAGAGTTCATAGGGCTTAAAAGGGGAGTAGCTTAATTAATCTTTAGCTATGATTTATGAATTTCTACATTTAGGATTTGTAATTTGTAGCACCCCACTCCCGCGAGACTCGAACCCGACATCGACGGTGATATCCGAGCCCACGACCCACGAGGGTGGTATGCTAGAGCAGTTAATGCAGTTTAAAAACTCATTATGATATTTATTTTCCTTTTTGAACAACAGTCGAGTGCGCGAAAATAATAGACGATTTGGGCCGTGATACAAAAACCCTTTTCAGTCATACACTTTATCAAAGATTACATTTCTAAACAATATTTATCAATTAGGGCCCTCAAACAATTCAGTACTATTTTTGCGGAATATAAAATTTACACATAAGTCAAAATGACACAAATGCAGACGTGAACTGATCCCGACCTTAACTCTGACTTGCAATCGGTACTCATACTCCCGTGC
>JANVCQ010000003.1:27600583-27611184 GCA_025531925.1 Erythroxylum plowmanianum
TGGGATCGTTAGAACTTAAGGAACAATTTTCTCAACAAGCCATTCAAATTTTCTATTGCAAGTTTTCCCTTTTGTGGCCAGTATGTTGTCAGTCATGGGTCTTTTATGCTTTCATGCTTTCGAATGTTGGGCCTCGGAGACGGGGTCCAACACGCGAGGACTCTAAAGGGTGTCGTTTACTATTATCCTATCACGCCAGACTTTTCTAATTCTAGCAACTACCTTAGTGAGGGGCCAACTCTAACATATTTTTCTCGATCACTTTCCTCCAGGTCTTGTAAGGCCGTCCTTTCCTTCTCTTGTAGCCACTAAAGTTTATTATCTCACAGCGTTGTACTGCAGCATCAGCGGGCATCCTGTGCACATGCTCGAACCACCTAAGCTTTTTCTCTCTCAATTTGTCTGCAATACTAGCCACCTATAGTATGTCTCTCACTACCCAATTTCGTACCCTATCTCTTATGATAATGTCACACATCTACCTAAGCATATACCTTTCTGCTACCAATAACCGTCACATATGTTTACATTTAGTAGGCTAACACTCTGCCCCATATAACATGGTTGGCCGAATTACCATTTTATAGAACTTCCATTTGAATTTTACAGGGACCTTTTTATCACATAGAACACCTGATGCACTATGTCATTTGATCCATCCAGTTCTAATACGATGTAATATATCATCATCGATATTACCATCTCTCTAAATGATGGATTCGAGGTATTTAAAACTCGATTTCTGTGATATGATTTCAGCGCCAATCGTTACCGCCACCTCTTGTACCATCTGACTACCCGAAAAGTTACATTCTAAATACTCCTTCTTGGACTGCTTATTCTAAAACCTTTCGATTCTAACACTTCTCTCTAACGTTCTAACTTGGCAATGACCCCTTCTTTAGTCACTTCCATGAGGACAATATCGTCAGCAAATAACATACACCAAGATACCTCTCCTTGAATATGTTTGGTAAGTTCATCTAACACTGATGTGAATAAAAAATAACTTAAAGTCAATCCCTGATGTAGTCCAACATCAATAGAGAATGCTTCCGTGTCACCTCCTATCATCCTTATTCTAGTCAATACTCCTTCATACATATCCCTAATCACTCTAATATACGTCTTAGGAATGCCCTTTACCTCCAAACATCGTCATATGAGTTTTTTAGGAACCTTGTCATACGCCTTCTCCAAATCTACAAAAACTATATGCAAATCCCGTTTTCGTCCCCTATAGCATTTCATTAGTCTCTGAAGTAGATGTATTGCTTCTATCGTGGACCTACCAGGCATAAATTCGAATTGGGTGGCCGATATAGAAGCAACTTTTTAGATTCTCTTTTCAATTACCTTCTCCTACAGTTTCATTATATTTACTAATGAATTTATATGATAGAGTCACATATATTAAATAAAATATTGATTTATAGGCTAGAGTGTACATATTTACATTGCATAATATATATTAAGCTTATGCTTATTATGTGAGCAAGAGAAGGAGTTTTTGAATTGTATAATTGATGAAATTGGGGAATTTTCTTGAAATTTACTTTATAAGGGCTCTTCTTTACCTTGAACAATTTTTGTAAAGGATTACTCTTGATTAGTGGTAAGGTAAGATGATTGTAAGGATTCATCTTCACCAGTGACAAAGAAGATGATGTGTAGAGGATTGATTTTCACCCATTAAAGGAAGAAAATAAATTTCTATGTGGAGATTAGAAGTGGATATAGCTCAAAGATTGTTTAGTCAAACCAATATAAATCAATTTTGTCTTTCTTTATTCTTATTTCATATGAAAATGTTGATTAATATATGTTATGGCAAATCTAGAATTTTTCTTTTAATGCTTCATTAGTTATAGAAATGTTGTTTTATTAGTTGAATTATGTAAATTTATGTGTCTTGATTGAATTACATGTGTAAATGCCAAATTAAAGATTACTTTAAAAATATTACAAGATGAAACAAGTGTTGTCAACTAAAAATTTCATATTTGTATAACTTGATTTCATCAATAAAATTTTCAGCATTATATATTTTGAATAATTATTGACTCTTTGACAAAGAAAATAATTTTATAGCTTTTAAATATTGATTGTACGATTCTAGGAACATGTTATAAGTTTATTTTTTTAATTTTTGACATATCTTACTAGTATGGTTAAAGGGGACATCATGTGTTAAATGTGTTAATGATGTTTCTATTTTATTATGGAATTCCTTTCATATAAGCGAAATTATTAGGATGTAATTATCTCTTTTAAAATAGATTGATTCATTGGAATATTTTTCTAAAAGTATTATAATTAATAAACTAAATTAGTAAATCAACTTTCCTTGTGGGGTCAACTCTTATTTCCTTTATATTAAATAAATTAATAAATTGAAAGAAAAAATAAGGATTTAATTTGTATACACCTAACAACACATATCAAATTTTGGCGTCGTGAAAAGTTTTATTTGCCTAGCTTATTTATTTATTTTTGAATCATAATTAACAATTCTTTTGTTTTAAAAAATTGATAAAGAAGAGAAAAGATGATTTTATGAAATTAAGAGATAAAAAAGAAACTAAAGTACAAATTAAAGTAAAAAATGAAGACAAAAGGATAGAAATGGTCACAGCTACCTTGAAGCAACTTTCAAAACCAAACTTAGAATTGATTAAAATCTTGATGGTTTATCTCAATAGACACGAGGACTAAATTCAAAGGTATATGATATAACTCTTCAAGTTTGACAATTACATCAGTGAATACTCAGTCAAGCTGGCTAACTTGATTTGAACCTAAGAAGATATATTAACCAACATTATTGTGGACCAGAGTTTTCTAAGAAGGAAAAAAACTTCAAAAAGTTTAAGAAGAGCTCAAAAAATGGAGTTAGATATAGCTAAAGAACAATCTAGAGTCTTCAAAATGTCTTATTCGTTGTCCAAAGCTAGACCCACTGGTAAAAAACATTATGTCAACTTCTAAACCTTTACATATCAATACACCACCAAAAAAAATTCCCTAAACACAGCAAAAAAACTCATGCCCAACCAAGATTTCATAGTTATCCTTCATTCACTTCTAGATAGCTCTAAAAATCATACAATACCAGATAACTCTGATAGGTATACTAACAGACGACTCTAATTCTTTTACAGAAAACTCAAAAAACTCATAACATTTTGTAGATCTCACTCAGATGTTGCAAATAATGATATTTGTTCCATACTCTTCTTAACCACATACAAAAGTTGAACCTAAGATTAATGATGCTAATTCAATGACTGAATCAGTCAGACCATAAGTTACCCCTATCTACAAACCTACCGTAGGCCTATGGTTCACTTTTGATGATGTTTCACAACGAAATGGAGAGATCGATTGTATGAATTAAGTACCTGAATAGATCTTCAGATGATAAGGCCTGATATGTCTTTTAAAGCCATCTTGGCATTATTTGTTGCCAAAATGATAGGAACTTTAAGATAATAGTTCCAAATCCTTGGTGAATACAATGCATGCAAGTCGTACAATTGTTAGAGCCAATTCCTTATTAGGAATGATCTATAAAGAGCTCATTGGTGATTTACAACTCATTAATTAATAAAGTAGACATGAGTACTTTGAAATAAAGTGTTGCTCTATGAACAAAAAATCTTTATAGAAGCACTTCTAAAGAATATCTTAAAAATATAATATGCTCAATGACTTCAATGATGTCAATCTTCGATACACATTCATTACTTTTTTTCCTGATGAGTTACATCCTAAATTATAATGAATAGTCAATTCTTTTCACATGGGCATGTTTGAATTTTCTCTAAGAGAAATCTACTAATTAACTTCGATGATGCTAGAAAAATTATATGAGCAATATAAGTTTTTTAAAGTTATGCTATAAGGTGGACCTCAACTCAAACAAGCATGGAAGAAGTGGTACTTAAAGATTAAATGTAAAGACATGGAGAAATGTGCATGCAACACAAAGAAAGAGAAATATTTGAAAGAAAACTATTAAGAGTTCATCCTTTCAACACAAGTAAGAAAAGGAGAATAAGATTTTTTAAGCAGTATGTTTCTAAAACTAAAAAACCATACCAATGTTTCTTTTGTGAACAACCAAGTCATTATGTCAAAAGGTGCCTAAAAAGTCCAAAAAGGATATGAAAATCATACAGTCAATTAAAGCTATGATGCCTATAAGATATGATAAGGACAAATCTCTTTTTGAAAAACATTCTAGTAAAGATGAAGAGACACTATTTGCACTGCCTGACTATGAATCTACAAATGATGAAGTCTCTTCTCTTGGTGAAGAATATGATGAACCAATCTACATAATAAAACAATCTTATTTCAAGTTAGAGCCTAAAAAGCCAATAGTAACACAAACATACATCAAGCTACAGTTGCTTAGAGAAGCATCATAAACCAATCCCAACTATTAGTTATATAGATACAGACTTTTGTAAAAGTATAATGAAATCACATAGTCTTCTAACAGAAGAATGACAACCTTATAAAGAATACTTTACTGCAACGGACGACAAATCTTTCAAGATAGATCTTATCACGAAGAGAATGATTGGGATAAAGTTCTTCCCAAGTTGTATTGTTTGGAAAAAATATATTATGAAGAAATTTTCCTGGTCTTAGCATACTTATCGGGATGGATATCTATTGTCAAAAAGAAAAGTTACAAATCTTGCCATATGGGATTCGTTACAAACAAGATTTTTGTGAGTAGACTGAGGATCGCTACATCTTCGAGCTACAAGATGCTCCCACTAGATATGAAAATATCAAAGATCAACTCTTACATTATTGCCCAAAAAGCCATGACTAACTCAATCATCCACATCCATTCTGGTAGAACCAAGAATTTTATGTTCAATTGCCATTAAAAAAGAACGAGAATATTAATCCAACAAATGCTACGTATACGGGAATGAATCCAGATGATTTAAAGATGGCACAAGAAGAATGTGCTATACTTATGAAACTAGGATTAATCGAGCTGACCAAATCAAATTAGGCATGTCAAGCTTTTTTATGTGAAAAAGAGAGGAAAATGAATAGAGGAAAAAAGAGGTTAGTTATTGATTACAAGTCTCTAAATCATTTTTTTAAGATGACAAGATTCATCTACCCAAGATAAATACGCAGGTGTTATTCCAAAAAGAAGTCAAAATATTCTCCAAGTTAGATTTTGGCAAGTGGATATTGACTCAAAGTTAGATTTTGGCAATTAGATATTGACTCAAAGGATCGACATAAGACAAATATTTTGCATTTCTAATGCCTAGTACTAGTAGATAGTCATGTCATTTGGGCTAAAAGTCACCTCATCATTGTTTCAAAAGTCATAATAAGGATCTTTGACGATATCCTATTAAATTCTTTAATTTACATTGACCATTTGCTCCTTTACTCTCAGACCCAATAAGAGTATCAAGGCCTATTGCAACAATATTTGGACTTCATAAAAAATATGGAATCATGCTCTTAACTCGCAAAAGCCAAATTGGTTCAGCCCATAAAGAATTTTTGGGCATGAAGTTTTATGATAGTTTATACCAACCTGGCCATATATAGTTGGTGAACTACTAAAATTCTCCGATATAAACCTTATTGCTAAATAGATCTTACAATTATTGAGAGTCATGAATTATATTAGGGATTTTATCCCTCATGTGTTATAATATGTCAGCCAACTATCAGAGTTATTACAAAAAAAACCACCACCGTGGGGTTTTGACCCCACAAAGGAAATCAAACAATTAAAAAAGATCAGACAGCATCCAGCTCTAATGAAGATTCCTGACAAGGGAAAACAAATCTTACAGATTGATGTTAATGAAGATTTCTAGAGAGAAATCTTAATCGAGAAGATAGAAGGACAAGTTTTACTATGGGCATGCTAGTGGACAATTTAAATCCTTATAAGGGCATTATCACACAATCTACAAAGAGATTCTAGCAGTTAAAAAAGGTATAGAAAAATTCAATTTTCATCTCAACCCTTATCTCTTTGCAGTAGAAATAGATAATATGTACTTTCCAAAGACACTAAATCTAAACAAAAAAATTTCGCCTGAGTCAATTACTTCATCGGAAAGATTAGTTCTCCTGTTATAAATTCATAGTTTGTCACATCAAAGGTCATCAGAACATCCTAGCTTATTTCCTTTTTCAGCCTCAAAAGCATATCAACCTTATCACTATTTCCAAAAATATTCATCTTACCCTCTCAATAGTTGACTTACCTAGTACTGTCAAGACAGAGATTCTTCCTCCCATTGCAAGCACACCTATTACAATTGATGAGATGGATTCTCTTGCTTGGATAAGTCTTTTTTATTACCTTCACCTCTTCCTTAACTAAGCAAAATGACATTGTTGTCTATCTTTGTTTAACATTTACGCACCATATCTCATTGTGTTTTTCATCAATGGTCCACTATCATATAATGCATTGTGGTACTTACGGGCACTATATACTTATCTCTCTTCCTCCCTAACGAGTCTATCAACATTTATATGATTGAAAAATGAAGTTTCCCTCTTGTAGACTTTCCTTGAGTGGTACTAACCACTAATAAGATGGAGAACACAACTCTCACAGGTTATGAGAAACTCCATCAGAGAAGCAATCAACCTAATGGTTCTTTGTTCTTTATCAACTATATAACACAGCATATAATGGATTTATCTATTATGAGAATTAGGTGTATTTCCAACGTATCTTAGTCCAATATCCAAGATAAAGAAAATGTCCTTAAAAGCCTTAGGCATTTATTTAAGAACCTAAACCATTTTGCTAAATATGCACAACTAGTTGTTTTAACATCTATTGGATCTTACCTAGAAAAATTCATTTATGGAGAACCTTAAATCCCAAACTTTAACATTCCAAACAACTCAATAGACTTAGGCTTCGACACTATAGAACCATCTCAGACTCAAGCCTGCTCCTTCCAAGATGCCCAAGATCCAAATAATATTATTCCCTTCATCGACGAAGAGAAGCTAAACTAATTTTTAAAAAATTTATGCACCGAGGAATTAAGCCCCCGTAAAAGACGAAGAACAACTAATGATAGTACTAATGATGTGATAGAGCAGACCTTTATAAAAGCTCGAAGATACACAAAGAAGCTTGTAACTAAGACCTAGATATGCTAAGATTGTAGCTAAGACCTAAATATGCTAGATGAGACACAAATCCTTTCTCCTTAATGGGCATCAACTATCAAGGCCTTCTTATTAGAGATCTAAGGTAACAAATCATCCATGTATAACTTATAACTCAAACAAAATCATAAGTCTGATACTTTCTGATGCACAGAATCTTTATACAAAGGCAAGTGCCGTGTATACTTGTATCTTTGTGCAACAGAGGTAAAATTATTATAGACTTAAGCTTTTAGGGGAGAGAGAGAGATGTTTAAAGAGAAGCCATATGAAAGCACTCAACTTTTATTGATAAAACTAACTCAAATTTGAACTTATAAAAACTTATGAAATTTTGTTTACAATGGAAGAGGTCATTTGCTTATATAGACAAAAGAGATTACAAAAAGACAAACATCTCTAGATAAGATCAAAGTCACATCATACCCTAAACGGATAAGAACATCACATCAATTAAAGATAAAAATAATGTCACATCGTACAATAAATGGATGATATGATGTCGCATCACAAATGACACCTAAACATAAAGACAAACAATTAAATAAAGAGACCCATAATAATAACAAGAATCATAATCTTCATCCCTATCAGATAAGTTCTTCCCATGATTGCAGATTAGACGAAAATCCCCTCCACTCATGTTGTTAGTACCAGCACTAGTTGTTCTTTGGTTTTTACTGGAACTTGCTTCCTTGGTGTGTAAATTTTTCAAAAATTTATTTAGCTCCTCTTCATCGATGATGGGAATATCATTGTTTGAATCTTAGGCATCTTAGAAGGAAGAGGCTTAAGTCTAAAATAGTCTGACAATGTCAAGCCTAAGTTTATTAAGCTTTTTGGAATGTCAAAGTCTGACATTTGAGATTCTCGAGAAACAAATTCTACTGGGTAAGGTCTAATATATATAGAGACAACTGGTGGTGCATATGTAGGAAAATGGTTTAGGTCTTCAAAAAAATGTCTAAGGATTTTAAGGACATTCTTATGCCTTGGGCATTAGACTAATGTATAATGGAAATGCACATGATTATCAAAGTAGATAGATCCATCATATGTTGTGTTATATTATCGATGAAGAATAAAGAAGCCTTAGGTGTTGTGTTATATTGCTGATGAAGAATAAATAAGTATTGGGTGGATTGATCCTTTAATGAAGTCTCTCATAACCTTAGATCCTTAATAACTTGTGAGAGTTGCATCATCCATCTTATCAGTAGCTGGTACCACTCAAAAAAAGTCCACAAGAGGCAACCTTCATTTTCTCTATTACATAAATATTGATAGACTCGTAAAGGAAGAAGAGAGATAGCACATGTATAGAGAGTAAATAGTGTCCATAAATACCAAAATACATTCTCTAAGAACGGTCCATTGATGAAAAACAAAAAGAGATATGGTGCATGAATGTTAAACAAGAAGTGTTGGAGGTAATAGAAAAAGGTTATATAGGAAATAAAAGCTATCTCACCAATGGTAGTGGGTGTGCTGGCAATAGAAGGGAAGAATTTCTATCTTCACAGTGCTGGGGAGGTCAGCCATTGAAAAAAGGTGAGGAATAGTTCTGAAGGGAGTGATAAGGCTCATATGCTTTGTAGGGGGAGAAAAGAAATCAGCTAGGATGTTCTAATGACTTTTAATATGATTAACTATGAATTTATAATGGGATAACCAGTCTTTCCAACGAAGCAATTGGCTCTTTGGCATAAGCTTTTTGTTTGGATCTAGTATCTTCAGAAAGGACATATTGTCCATTTCTATTGTAAAAAGACAAAAGCTGAGGTGAAAATTGAACTTTGCTACACCTCTTTTAACTATCATAATCTCTTTGTAAATTGCGCGATAATGCTCTTTTGAGGGTTTCAATTATTTGCTAGCATTTCTACAATAAAACCTTTGTCCTTCTATCTCATCATTTAAGATTGGTCCCTAATAATCTTCACTAGAACTAGTATGTAAGATTCGTTTTCCCTTGTTAGAAATCTTCAGCAGATGTATATGCTAACCAGTCTTCTTTAATTGCTTAACCGCCTTCGTCTAGTCAGGACCTTATGGTGGTGACTTTTTCTTTAATAGCTTTGACAACTGGCTGACATATTCAAACGCATGAGACATAAAATTCCTAATACAATGCATGATTCTGAGAAACTATTGGATACGTTTAATAATAAGGTTCATATCAAAGAAGTTTAGTAGTTCACCAATTATATGTAGGTTGGGCTGGTAGTAACCATTATGAAATTTCATGCCCGAAAATTATATATAGGTTGGAACCAATTTAGCTTTTGCAGGCTAAGAGCATTATCTTATATTTCTGTGTAAAGTCCAAAAATTGTTGCAATAGGACTTGATGCTCTTGTTGAGTCTAAGTGTAAAGGACAATATCATCAATGTAAACTAAAACACTTGATTCATGACTCTTTGATACAATAATGGGGCGATTTCTATCCCAAATGGCATGACTGTCCACTAGTACTGGGCATTAGGAATGTAGAATGTTGTTTTATGTCAATCATTTAGGTCAATACCCAATTGTCAAAATCCAACTTTGAGAATATTTTGGTTTCTTTTAGGACTAACACCTACATATTTATCTTGGGTAGAGGAAACTTGTCATCTTAAAGTAAAACGATTCAGATGCTTGTAATCAATAATTGATCTCTTTTTTCCTTTGTTCTTTTTTTTATGTAAAAAGTTTAACATGCCCATTCGAATTTAGTCAACTCGACTAATCCCTATTTTAGAAGTATAATATGTTCTTTTTATGTCGCCTTTAAGTCATCTAGATTCATTCTCGGATGAATGCCCTTTTGGATTAATAGTCTCATTCTTCTTGAATGGCAATTGAACATAAAATTTTGAGTTCTATTATAATGGATGTGGATGAATGATGTTGTCATGGCTTTCTAGGCAATATCGTAGGAGTTAATCTTTGATATTTTCATACCTAGTAGGAACATCTTATAGATTGATGATGTTGTAGTCCTTAGTGTACTAACAAAAATTTTGTTTGTAACGAATACACTTTGGCAACATTTATAACTTTTCTGCTTGACAATAGACATCTATCCGGATAAGTATGTCAAGACTAGAAGAATTTCTTCCTAATTTTTTTATCCAAATAATACAACTTAGGAAGAATTTTATACCAATCTTTCTCTTCGTGATAAGATCTATCTTGAAGGATGTGTTGTCAGCTATGATAAAGTATTCTTCAAAATGTTGTCGTTCTTTTGTAGGAAGACAATAAGGATTCATTACACTTCTACAAGAGCTTGTATTCATATAACCAATAGCTAGGATTAGTCTGTGATACTTCTCTATAAGCAACTGTAGCTTGACGTATTGTCATGTTACTATTGGCTTCTTGGACTCTAACTTAAAACAAGACTCTTTAGTCATGC
>JANVCQ010000003.1:27613460-27625740 GCA_025531925.1 Erythroxylum plowmanianum
TACTAAACTTCTCTAATACAAACCTTATTGTTAAACAAATCTAAAAGTTTCTAGAAATTGTGAATTATATTAGGGATATTATCCCTCACATGTCAAAATATATCAACCAGTTGACAAATCTATTAAAAAAAGCCACTATAATGACATCCCGACCAGACATAAGCAATCAAGCAATTAAAGGAGATCAATCAGCATCTACCTCCGCTGAAAATTTCTGATTAGGTAAAATCAATCTTCAGACTAATGCGAGTGAAGATATTTAGGAAGCAATCTTAATCGAGGAGATAAAAAGGATAGGTTTTATTATGGACATATTAGCCAACAATTTAAACCCTCAAAAGGCATTATCACACAATCTACAAAGAGATTTTGACGGTGAAAAGAAATATGGAAAAGTTCAATTTCCACCTCAGGCCTTATCTTTCTACAATAGAAATGGACAATATGTCATTTCTAAAGATACTAGATCCAAATAAAAAACTTATGTTAGAGAGCTAATTTCTTTGTTAGAAAGATTGGTTCTCCTGCTATAAACTCACAATTCGTTACATCAAAGGCCATCAAAACATCTTACTTGATTTTCTCTCTCGATCTCAAAAGTATGTCAACCTTATCACTCCTTGCAGAAATATTCCTCTTATTCTTTTGATGGCTAACCTCCTTAGCACTGCTAAGACAAAAAAATTCTTTACTCGCGTTGCCAGCACACCCACTATTATTGTTAAGATAACTTCTCTTCCCTGGAGAAGTCTTTTCCATTATCTCCACCTCTTTCTCAACTAAGCAAAATTACATTGATTTCCATTTTTGTTTAATATTCAGGCACCATATCTCACTGTGTTTTTAACAATGGTCCGCTCTCAGAGAATGCTTTATGGTACTTATGGGCACAATCTATTCTCTATGCATGTGCTATATATCTTCCTCCCTTACGAGTCTATCAACATTTATATGCTAGAGAAAATGAAGGTTCCCTCTTATAGACTTTTCTTAAGTGGTATTAACAGCTGATAAGATGGAAGACACAACTCTTACAAGTTATTGAGGATATTAGGTTATAGGAGACTTCATTAGAGAAACAATCCATTTAATGCTTTTTTATTCTTCATCGATCATATAACACAACATATGATGGATATATCTACTCCGAAAATCAAGTGTATTTCTATGAATCAGAGCTTATTTGCTCTATATCTCTTTATTAGAGACTGTAGGATATATATATACACAAATAGGGTTTACAAAATAATGTAAAAAATCAGTACAAATATGGAAATATAATCTTAGGATACTATATCTCTATAAGATACTGCTATCTAATCTAAATGATCTAATTATGATCATCTCATAATATTATAAGATATACATATCTTTGACCACACTCCTCTTCAAGTTGGATCATAGATATCTATCATGTCCAACTTGCTAATACACTCTTCAAATGCTTGTCGTTGAAGTCCTTTGGTAAACACATCAGCTGTCTGCTTCTCTGTTGAAACATAAGTTAAGCATATTGTCACATCTTCTATCTTCTCTTTGATGAAATGTCGATCAACCTTAACATATTTTGTTCTCTCATGATGGACTGGATTGTGTGCTATGCTTAGGGCTGCCTTGTTATCACAATAGTGTTTTATAGGTATCTCAAACCCGATTCCGAATTCTATCAACACTCTCTTTAACCAAAGACTTTCACACATCCCTTTTGCAACAGCTCTTAGTTCAGCTTCACACTACTCTCGACTACCACCTTTTGCTTTTTACTTTGCCAAGTAACCAAATTTCTCCACACAAAAGTACAATATCCAGTGGTTAATTGTCTATCCTCTTCTGAACTTGCCTAATCTGAATCAATATATATTTCAATTGTTCTTTGATCTCCTTTCTTGAATAACAGTCCTTTTCTTAGAGTACCTTTTAGATACCGTAGGATCTTATAGGCTGCCTCTAAATGTTGTCTCCTTGGTGCATGTATATAGCGACTATCAACACTCACGGAAAAAGCAATATCTAGTCTAGTATGAAACAAATGGATTAGTCTTCCCACTAGTGTTTGATACTCTTCACGATTGACAAGTTTATCATCTTCATCCCCAAATTTTGTACTGTCAATAGGAGTAGTGCTTGGTTTGCATCCTAACATTCCAGTCTCTCTTAAGAGATCAAGAATGTACTTTCTTTGTGAGATGTAAACTCCCCTCTTTGATCTTGCTACTTTCATGCCCAAAAAATACTTCATTTCTCCTAAGTTTTCAACTTCAAATTCTTTCTTCAAAGCTGTCTTAAGTCTTGTGATTTCCTCTGCATCATCACCAGTTAAGATAATATCATCAACATACGCAATCAAAATTGTCTTCTTACGTTCTCTACTTCTGAAAAACATTCCATGATCTGACTGTGATTATGTGTATCTTTCTGTTTTAACGACTTTGGTAAATCTCTCGAACCAAGCTCGTGGTGATTGCTTCAGTCCATATAGAGATTTTCTTAGCCTCCAGACTTTGTTTCCTCCTTCCTCATCAAACACTGGAGGAAGTTTCATTAACACTTCTTTCTTTATTTGTCCATTCAAGAAAGCATTTTTGATATCAAGTTGCTGAAGTGGCCATTCAAGATTAATAGCTACTGATAACAATAATCTTATAGTATTTAGCTTGGCCACAGATGCAAATGTTTCCTTGTAGTCCATCTCATAGGTCTGAATATAGTCTTTAGCTACCAATCTCGCCTCATACCTCTCAATAGTGCCATCAGCCCTATATTTGACTGTAAATATCCACCTACACCCCACAGGTTAGGTTCCTTTTGGCAGATCAACTTCTTCTCATGTTTCATTCTTTCTAAGTTCCCTTATTTCTTCGAAGCTAGCTTCTCTCCATTCTGGAACTTTAAGAGCTTCTTGAACATTTTTGGAAATATCACTTCTGTCCAGATTAGCAATAAAAACTTTATATTGAGAAGATAGAGCTTCATAAGAGACAAACCTCTCAATCGGATGCATAGTACATGATCTAGATTTCTTCCTTAAGGCAATTGGCCATTGTAAATCTGTGTTGTCTCCTTGATCCTTAATGTTCTGAATTTCTTCATACGGACCTGCACTGGTTCAGAAATTGGCATAGCTTCAGAGATAGGAAGTGTACTGTTTGCTTTCTTCCTCTAATAATACACCTTAAGTGTATGATCAGGTATAGTTGTTTCTGTATTAGGATTTGTAGATTCATCACCCCCAAACTCACTCCAATACTCCCCCTGAATCAAAGACTTAGGATAGAAGAAAGCTATCTCGAAAAAAGAGACATCACAGCTAACAATCAACCTTTTTGAGATAGGATCATAGCATTTATACCTCTTTTGTGTAGCAAAATATCCTAGAAACAAACATTTTTGGCCCTTAGATCAAGTTTATTGTGTGAAAAACTATGAAGGAAGGTTGTGCACCAGAAAACTCTTAAAGGAAGAGTGGTAGTGTAAGTTTCTTGAAATTTCTGAAGTGGTCTTTTGAGGGAAAACACACAACTAGGCATTCTATTAATAAGATAGGTAGCAATAAGAAGAGCATCCCCCCAAATATTTTGGAATATTACTAATGAACATCAAGGCCTTACTACCTCAAGAAGATGTC
This sequence comes from Erythroxylum plowmanianum, assembly GCA_025531925.1. Taxonomy (NCBI): domain Eukaryota; kingdom Viridiplantae; phylum Streptophyta; class Magnoliopsida; order Malpighiales; family Erythroxylaceae; genus Erythroxylum; species Erythroxylum plowmanianum. The sequence goes on from JANVCQ010000003.1 coordinate 27,617,086, forward strand.
TAGTTTTTCTTTCCGCAATCTCATTTTTTGAGGACAATTGACACAAGTACTTTTGTATACAATTCTATGTTTTTTAAAGAATGCCGAGAGATGTTGATTAAATTATTCAGTACCATTGTCAGTATGAAGGATTTGAATACTAGTTTGGAATTAATTATTTATCATTTGATAAAAAATTGATGAATACAATAAAGGTTTCAACTTTATCTTTCAAAAGAAACACCTAACACAAACGAGAATGGTCATCAATGAATTTAGTGAACCATTTGGAATTGTTTCTATTAGGAACACAAGATGTACCCCAAAGATAACTATGGATAAGTGAGAACGGTTTTGTGGGTTTGTATTTGGACCTTGTAAAAGAACTTCTTTGAAGTTTAGCAAATTTACAAGCATCATAATGAACATAAAGATCTTTATTTATTGAGATATTTGGAAATAACCGTTACATATATTAAAAGTTTGGGTGCCCTAACCTCTTACGCCATAATAATAGTTTATCAGTCTTAGGAACAATCACACTATTACCCAAGCTATAAGGAGTAGATTGTCTTTCTTCATCTTCACAGTAGTGCACTCCATCTACCTCTTTAGCACTGCCAACCATCTTCCCCGATAATAGGTCCTATATAACACAATGAATAGGGAAAAAATGAGCATTACAATTAGCTTCTTTTGTAAATTTACTGATTGACAAAAGATTGCATTCTAAATTAGGGACATGTAGAATAGAATTTAGTTTCATAGAATCTGTTACTTTGATATCTCCTTTTCCTGCAACTGAGGAAGAATCACTATTTGCTACCTTAACTTTTCATGTCCAACACACGGAACATATGAATGAAACATATTAAAATCATCTGCCTATGGTCCAAAGCTCCAGAATCAACTATCCACTTATTCCTACCGTATAAGGATTATAAAAAAAAGCTTTTATGATATTATCTCTCATAGTAGCATTAGCAACTGTGCTTGCCTTCTATTGGTTGCTGTCACTTTAAAGGTTCTGTAGTACTTCCAATAGTTTCCTTAGTGAAATATTCAGCTCACCTCCTTGTTTTTGACTACCTTCAGATTTTTCTATTCCTCCCACACTAGATACTTGATAGTCTCAACTTTTCCCTCTTTTGGTTTCCAATCTAGAGGCTTTCCATGAATGTCCCAACATGCATCTTTGGTGAGGCCACTTTGTTTACAACATGTATCTTTGGTGTGGCCACTTTGTTTGCAATGCTCACATTACTTCTTATTATTTTTCTTACTGGATTCACCACATGATAATAGGGCAGAAGCTTCATTCAAAAATACTAGAGTTACATTTAATTCCTCTTTCGGTTTCTCTTTTAGCATGATTTTTCTCCTTGTTGCTTCCCTCCTAACTTCATAAAATACTTCCTTAACTGTAGGCAAAGGAATTCTACTTAAGATTCTTCCACGAACATCATCCAAGTCTTTATTGAGACCAGCCAAAAATTCAAAGACTCTCTCCTTTTCAATTTTTTGGTTATACATCACTACATCTTCCTTGCACCTCTACTCTTCATCTGACAGCAACTCAAGTTCTTGCCGCAATGCTATCATTTCAACCCAATATTTTGTAACTTCTCTGTCACCTTGCTTCATTTGTCACAACCTTGTTTTTATCTCATAAATCCTTGATGCATCCTCTTCATCAAAGTAGGACTGTCGCACTCTATCCTAGATTTCTCGAGCTGTTGGCAAAAACATAAAGGTCCATTTGATGGGTGGTATCATGGTGTTGATAAGCTATGACAAGACCATGGAATTACCTATCTCCCATTGTCGTGTAGCTTGTACGTTTGTTGAGTCTAGAACATTCCCATCTTCGATGATAAAGCTCAGCCTCCCTCTTCCTCCAATGACGAGTTTCATAGCTTGAGCCCACTCTTGATAGTTTGTTTCATTCAGTTTATCGAAAACAATGTTAACTAAAACTCCCTCAATACCATAAGTCATTGATGACTGACCTCCAGTCCGGTTTGAGATTGGGATTGCCATGGAGGATCCCTCAATATTGGATGTCATTTCTTGACTTTCTGGGGTTGTCTCCTCGATTTCACTATCACTTGGCACTGATACCATACGAATTAGAGCTTATTTCTCTATATCTCTTTATTAGAGACTGCAGGATATATATACACGAATAGAGTTTACAGAATAAGGTAGAAAATCTGTACAAATATGGAAATATAATCCTAGGATATTATATCTCTATAAGATACTACTATCTAATATAAATGATCTTATTATGATCAGATCATAATATTATGAGATATACATATCTTTGACCACAATTTCTAGCATACCTCGATTTAGTGGTCAAGACATAAGAAAAATGTCCTTAAAAGCCTTAGGCATTTTCTTAAGAACCTAAGTCATTTTCTTAAATATACCCCACCAATTGTCTCTACATCTATTAGACCTTACCTAGAAGAATGGGTTCCTAGAGAACCTCAAATGCTAGACTTTGACATTCTAGATAGCCCAATAGAATTAGGCTTCAACACTATAGTACCATCTTAGACTCAAGTCTCCTCCTTCCAAGATGTCCAAGATCTAGATTACGATATTCTCATCATTGATGAAAAGGAGCTAAATAAATTTTTTAAACATTTATGCATCGAAGAAGCAAGCCCCGATAAAAGATGGAGACCATTGATGGTACATATAGCACAAGTAAAGGGATTTCCCCTTAAATCTGCAATTATTGAAAGAACATATCTAACTAGGATGATGATTAGAATTCCTCTTATTATTGTAGGTCCCTCAATTTAATTTTTTGTCTTTATGTTTAGATGCCTTTTATGATGCGACGTCATTCTTATCTATTTATTATACTATGTGACATCGTTCTTATCTTTAGTTGATGTGATATTCTTATCCATTTAGGGTGTGATGTAGCTTTGATCTTATCTAAAGATGTTTGTCTTTTTACAATCTCTTTTATCTAACATAAGCAAAGGGCTTCCTCCATTGTAACCAAGTTTCCATAAGTGTCCAAAAAAAAGTTGTGCGATTCTATATGGCTTCTCTCTAAAATCTCTCTCTCTCTCTATATGGCAAGCCTTGAGAGTTACCGTTCGTTAAGAAGAAATGGCTTGTGTCTCAGCTAATATATTTAGGGTCTTAACTACAATTTTCTTTGCATATCTTAGAGCTCTCATAAAAGTATGCTCTATCATATCGCTAGTGGTTCTTATTACCCCCATTATCCTCTAGCCAGCGTACCCGACTAGTTATTCATTAAATCAATTTATTTGAAGTATAGCACCCCTTATGTTTTATTTTCTCAATCACCCCTCTGTGAGTTGGTCATCCACATGAACTGATGTGTATCTTGCAAATGTCAAGTTAATAAAAGTTAATGGCAAAACTTAACATATTGATTAATTCATGACTTTCCACATAGTACAAATGCTTCCTACAAGATTTTTAAAGTACGTATGGTTTTGGTGGAATTTATCAAACCACAAAGAAAATTGGTTTCTTTAAACTTTATTATATAAGAAGTGGTTATTGAATGAAGTAATTAAATAAAGTGAATCACCCAAACATAGCAAATGAGAGGAGTTAGGAAGAGAAATTGTCAATTATTGTTTATAACAATTCAATAAATAAATCTTGTCCACATTCACTCCTCAAGTAATCTCACTTAGAATTTCACTAACTTCTTTCAAATAGGTGAAAGAACCTTTAATAAACTCTTCACTATTTCAAGTGTAAAGGAACATTTTTACATCTCTTATCTAATGATGAAGAGGAATCATAAGCTTTACTTGAATCCCAAATTACTTTATAAATAGTCCTCAATCAAGATTACAACACAAATAATCCCTTACTTATTCACTCTAATGCTTTAGTGCTCAATTTCGAATCGTAATGAAAGGTCAATTGCCTTAAATGTTTGAAAACACTCTTTAATATAGATTTTGTATTAATAAAATATCATGAAGATATTTGATAACTGAAAACTCAATTATTATATAACTAACAAGCCTTCAAATATTCATTATACATACTAATTATTATAACAACCAGTTTCTTATGGAGTTAATATTTTGGTCCAACCCTAGTCTACTTAAAAGTCAATGAGCAAAGTTTAAGATGATAGAGCGTTAAGGCGAGATAAGGCTTTGGAGGCCCAAACTATCCCAAACTTGACATAAATCTCAAAAAACTCCAAAAAACTTTTTTAAAAAAACTCAGGCTTAAGCTTAATCAGGCTTCAGACATGTTTGGGCCTATTTAAAAAATTTGGGTCAGGCTCGAGACAAGCTTACCTAGTTCTTTTTTTTTGGGAAATAAAGTAATTTTTAATACCAAAAATGCATTATGTACCCGTTAAAGTTTTGTGAACTTTAGTTCGAATGAACTAAACATAGGGAGAGATGCAAAAGCCATTCGCTACTAGTACTATATTACCTTCTAAGAAGGGTTTATAGTCCAACTTCATCATATGGTAGCATTCCTCCAAAATAATCTATGGTAGACAAATCAATTCAATTAACAAGGATAGGTATTCCTAATAGCTAGTAGTAGAGCCCGTCCTCGAGACCAATTACTCTTTTATTGAGCAAGCTGCACTATTTCTCTCACCACCTATTGATAGGATCTGCTTTTACTTTGAAAATTTCGAAAGTTACTCTCCCTCTGGATCATATACATAGAAGTTGCAAACACACCGTTAAGTATTTAAAATTGCATTGTTCTCCCTTTGACTATCAAACTTAAGCCACTAAAGTTCAACCTGCCAATAATCCACTTGTCGTTGTATTCTAAGCCAAGCAAAAAGATGTTCCCGTACTTCTGCAGAGAATTTACACTTAAAGAAAAGGTGGTCAACAATTTTACCGTTACCTGAATTGCAGAGTGTGTAATCCTCATATATTTGGCTTATCTATCTCTTTAAATTTATTATTGTAGGAAGACTATTATTCAGTGATAACCAAACAATAAATATATGTTTGGCCAGAGCACCTTAAGCAAGAATAAGTCCTTGTCAAGTAACTTTTGGGAATCTAGGTCTCAAAGAGATGTACGCCTTTCTAATAAGCAATTTAGCTATCAAATGGACTTGATTATTGGGTTGTAGGAATTGTATAGCATAAAACATTTTCCTGAGAATCCATACCACACATGGTGGAAATTTCATTTGCCAGAAGTTATTATTTTTAATTTAGTAAGCATAAACCTATTGGATCTATAATTTGTCTTCTTTCTAACTCAGAGCCCACAATTGCTTATAAATTACTGCTTTGATCTAAGCATGCAAGGTAAGGATATTTAAACCCCCAACAACTTTGAGAAGTTTGACTTTATCCCAAGCAACCAGAGACCTCTTTGAAAGCTTATGATCTTCGGTCTACAAAAAAGTTCTAGAGGCCTATTTAATTAGCTTGATCACTTTTCTTGATAGCAAGAAAATATGCTCCCAATAAGTCTGTATACTAAAAAAGACACTTTCAATTAACTAGAATCTACCACTATAAGAGAGTAGCCTTGAGGTCTAAGATTTAATTCTTGCCACAATCCTTTCCACCAAAGACATGCATTGGGTGATTCTTAATTTCTTGGAAGAGAGCGAACTCCCGAGTATTTGAAGGGCAGTTCAACCATTTGGTAGCCTAAATGCTGCACAATCAACTCTTTTTCCTATTGTGGAACCCTTATCATATATATGGATCTCTTGTCTTTATTGGCACTAGGGCTAGAGGCTTGAGTAAACCAATCAAAACCTTGCTATAAGAGGTAAATAGATTCAAGGTCTACTATGTAGAGCATAAGTAGATCATCTATAAAATAAACATGACTATACCAAATCTCGCATATCTGGGAAGGAGATTAAAATCGGGGTTTTACTGAACTCTACCAAGGCAACGATGCAAATACTCTATGACTATAACAAACAAGTCCAAAGACATAGGGCTTTGGCATCTTTGAAAGGAGTAGTAAGACAACCCTTGAACAAAATAGAGTAAATGACTATGGAAACACAAGTCATAACCCATTTTACAAACTTGAAAGAGAAGCCTAACTCCAACATCAGATTTGAAAGAAAACCCCATTTAACTGCATCATAGGCTTTTTTTAAATCTATCTTGATGGTGCATCTAGGGGAAGGTCCTCTCTAGTATAATTCTTTACCAATTCATGGCTAAGAATAACATTATCAATAATATTTGTCCCCTCTATGAAGTTGACTAGCTAGGTCCCACAATGGTATCCACTATTTCTTCAACCTAGATGTGAGGATTTTTGCAAGCATTTTATAGAGTTATATAGTAGGTGACAGGCCTAAAATCCTTCATATATGTTGGATTGGCAACCTTCGGTACCAAAGTGATGGTTGCAATATTTATAGCTTTCAGCAACTTCCCATTATAAAAGAAAGTTAGGATACCATGACACCTCATTTTTTACTATATTCCAATGTGCTTTCAAAATTTCAGCAGGAAAACCATCAATTCTTGCTCTTATCATTTGCCAAACTAAATATAGCTTCTTTCATTTCTTCTACTGGAACAGGTCTACAAAGTTTTTGTTTTTGAAAATTTAAACTTGTTTTAAAGAATGATGAGAATACATGGTCTGCCAAACCCTTGGTTACAAAACCCTTCACAATGAATCACTACCACCTATTTAAAAGCCCACTTAAAGCTCAAACAAAACGAAAAATTCCAAAAGAGTTTCAAAAACAATCAAAACGGCTACGCATTAGTGAACGGATATGAGTTTCCAATTAGGGTATAACAAAAGATTTCTTTCGCATCTCTCGCAGAAACTTCTTGATTAGGGAAAATGGGAGCTAGCGAGGGATCAATGTTGCTAGCTCCCTCACTGTCTCCTTCTTCTTCCGCACACTTAAGAGTTTTACCCATGGTAAGTCCTCTTGTGTATAATTCCTTGATGCTGATTTTACAACTCAAACCTTGCGTTGTACCCTAATTTTTCAAACATGCCTGATGGATGGTCGGACAGTTGAGAGATGCTGAAGAAGATCTCGCCTAGGTAAGAAACACTTTTTTGTTTGCTCATTTCTTCTACTTTGGTCTTCTTTTTGTAGCTCCACATCTGGCTGAGATGAAACCTGAGAAAAGGGTTGCCTTGCTTCTGACAGGTTAGTCCTTAAACCTTCTCCATTGATTAAGTTTGCAGTTAGATTGCCTGAGATGATTGAGAAACAATACTGCCAAAAAACTTAGAATCAGGAACTAGATTCTCCGTGTGAGAGCTATTCCCCTACTATAGCTGGAGTTCAACTGGTTTGTAATCAGTTGCTCTCTTATGCTTGTAATGATAAGCTCTATAGTAGAAGATAGGGGATTTGTCTTCTGCTCAAACCGTCTTTGGTTTCTTTCTTTCCAAATTTCTTGAGTGCAAGTAGCTGCTAATATTAGGATCACTGCTCTGTCAAATTTAGATACAGATAGGTGGGGCAACTATAATAGTGACTCATAGGGTATGTTCGGCAGTTGATTCTTAGTACTTAATCTTAGGATCTTTGTATATATTTCTTTAGAATAATCACACTCAAAGAAAATATGATCTCTAATCTCTTCCTTTAGATTACAAAGAATGCACATCCTTGAGGAATTCAGGAATTGTAGCCTGTCCATTGTACTGAGTCTGTTTAGCATTACCAGCCAAAGCAGGAAACTATTTTTAGGTCTGAGAAACTTGTTCCAAACCATAGAATACCATTCTACTCAATTCAATGTCCCCACCATCAATTTCTTAGCTTCTTGCAATGTGATTTCTGAAACTGGAATCCCCTTCCATAAATAATTATCCTTTGCTCCAGGCCTTCGAATATGTGGGATAGACAGTATTCTGATTTCATCCAGTGATAGTAACCATCTTCCATCTTCCATGATTTCCTTAAACTTGGTATTCCTAGGAAATCTTTCCAATAAGGTTCTTGCCAATGGATTTTGGATCAATGCTCCTTGTCCAGTCCAATTATCATGCCACAGAAATAATCTTTCTCCATCACCTACTCAGCAAGTAATATGCTATTGTACATCCTCCCTCATTTTCAAAATTTGATTGAAGAACCAAGTATAACTATTTTTGGGGGTTAAAGCCCAAAAACTCCTCTCTTTTAATATGTAAATATGAATCCATTTTATCCACATAGACCGCTTATCACTGAGAATTCTCCAAATCCTTTAGTCGTGAGTAAGTGATTCTTTTTGGTAATTGACTCCAACCCCAATCCCCCCTCTTCTTTTGGTTGACTAATACTCTTCCAATTGACTTTTGCTTTCCCTTTTTCACCAATCCTATTCTCCCATAGGAATTGTCTCATCATACTTTCAATGGTTTTGGTAATCCTTTTGGAAAGAAAGAGATAGGAACACCAATAATTGTGCATTGATGAAATGACAGACTTTAATAGCTGAAGTTTCCCTCCATAGGAAAGAGCTCTATTTGTCCATAAACCCAGTCTTTTCTGTATTTTTTCAATTAGAGGGATGCATTCACAGTACCTTAGTCTTCTAAAAGAGATTGGTATACCCAAATAAAGGAGAGGAGAGGATTGTAGCATCCCGTTACCAATGCGATGAGTATAGTGTTATGAGTGTAGAGTGGTTAGTGCTTATATTGTGATCGAGTGTTTTGTGGCCTCTGAGT
>JANVCQ010000003.1:27640111-27658302 GCA_025531925.1 Erythroxylum plowmanianum
ATTTTCTCCAAGGAGTAGGTCCAGGGGAAAGTATACAGATTTACCCTTTAAGCCTCTACTCCACCCACAATAAGTAATACCCTTTAAGCCTCTACTCCACCCACAATAAGTAATATCAATAAGAAAAAGAAACTAAAAATCAAATTGAGAACAGAATAGTTGGTTAACATAAGCAACTAAATACTGCTAACTTTATATTCTTCCAATGAGGAATTCCCTATAGAAAAGAAAAATAAGTTTGCATGACATTTGCACGTTATCACCTCAAAGTATATCAAGGACTTTGGTCAAGCTGCAAAATACTCAGGGAATTACCCATCAAGTTCCACTAGAAGTTGATTAATGAAGGCCTCGTGATCCTGTTTTTTAGTATGAATGAACTTGCCACGGACACCGGCAAAAAGGTCAAAATCCTCCACAAAGATGATCACAGGTGCCTAGAAGTGACAATTGACAATCAGCAAACATAGAATGAGCATGTTTAATAGATGTACATGTTTCTCTCATGGAAAAGGAACATTAATTAATTGCCAACAATTAAGCAGTGAAATTCCAATTATAACCATTTTTGGGAAAAAAAAATCAATTCTGTACCTCAAGCTTAAGCCATTTACATACCATCAGCAAAAATTACAGCCTACTGCCAAAGCTAAGGTAACAAAACTCAATACTTTCTAACATAGAACTTCATTAGAACTTGTTGAAAAATGTAGAACAAAAAGGTTTCTAAAAAAAAAAGGTAAATTCCAAATGTGCAACATGTTGGCAGACGTTTCTACATTCAAAAGAAGATTTTGAAATGAAATCTTACAAGGACTTGATGAAGACTATTTACTGCACAACAAAGACTTTCAGAAAGCTAAATTTTCTCTTCCAAACAGACTCAAACAGAAAATTCATCCTTAGCTGTAGCAAAAGTGATGATATTTCAGCCATCCACTGTTAAATTACCAATATTGTAACGAGGTAATTTTGGAGTTATACAGGCTAGTTTTCCATGTTATAGTGATATAATATGTAAAATCCTTGTGTCTTTCAGAAAATTCAAAGTCTAAACCAGAAACTTCTCACAAACAGAAATACAAACCCGGCCAGGAAGAAACTACAATTGTGGAACAGAAGCATTCATCATTAAAATTCATAATAACCAGAAAATTATCACCATTCTCTCCTATCACACTAAATATCCACAAAGCAATGCAGAAACGAAAGGTAAAGAATATGGAACAACCAAATCCCTAGCGGTTTGAAATAGTTCTCTAATATTCGATGCACTTTGGCCAACCCATAATCCAGCCTCCAATTGCTGGGCTTTAACTTTGACAACAGGCACCTTAGCTTCTGCAGCAATAGCCAGTGCTAGAGAAGTCTTTCCTGTTCCTCTCTCACCTACAATGAGAACTCCCTGCGATATAACGTCAAATGTTTTACAAGTTGGCTTGACCAAATTAGAAATAAACGTCTACCCGGCAGCAAAAATTAACACTCTTAAGACTCAGAAACATCCAAAGTTCAAATTACACTTCCAACAACCACATAAGAGAACCGTAATATGCAGATTAAATCAATCAATGTCTTCAATTTAGTTGGAAAACCTTCAGCTGAAAACTACCAAAAATGGTGGAAGGAAATCCCTTGATCCTGATCAGCCTCACAATTGTAGTCTCCAATTACACACAATATGTCTATCATGCAGCAAATACTATCTAAAATTGCCCACTGATGAAGCCAAGTTAACCCAATCTAGAAATAACATCCAAGAAATTTGATCCTTATGATTAAGACTTATGAGAAACTGGAAGTCTTGATTACTGCCGACAAGATGTGATTGCATAAACTTATTGCATTACAGCTTAATTCTTAGATAGCAAGTTTGAGATAACCAAAGAAAAGAAGGCGCAAGATGAAACAATGACATGCATGAATACAATTTTTACTATTGATAAAGTCAAGAATAACATACCCGAGGTGCACGGGCACCCATCTCCTGGAATGCACTAGGATTTTGTAGAAATGCTACAACTTCACTGATCTCCTCTCTCATAGACTCAATGCTAGCAAAATCCTTCAAAGGTATAGGAGGATTCTTCACCCTCTGGAAAGCAGTTCAGGCTATTATAATCCATTTTAACAAACTCATAAATCAGATAGTGCCTATTAAATAATTACGAACCTTCATTCGGTCAAAAGCACTTCTAATAGGGTCGATTCCAGCCTTCTTTTTACGTTTGATTCTCTTGACCTTGTAATTAATGTAGGCTTTCTGCAACATAGCATAAAGAGAGAGGAAAAACAATCAACTTGAACTATGGTCCTGGAGCAGAAGCACTATTGAGCAACTAAACTCCAAAGCAAAGTTGGTCAAAATCTATAAACAAGATCAATGATGTTTTGTTTCTTAGTCAAAGAGAGACCAGTTATGCATGTAAAAAGTGATTCAATGGATCCCACAAACGATCATGTAAGGCCAACCCAAATCCCAAAACTATAACTGGAGTATTGAATGACAAAGCAAGTGAAATCAGAAACAGAAATTACTGAGCAGATGAGAAAATATTGTACTACTACAGAATGTTAACAACAAGAAAGGTGAGCTCAGTATCATTTGGAATGGGCAAGACACCACTGGAAGTCCCAATTCAGGTAGAAACTCATAGAAATGAACTTCGTAAAGCAAGATTAAAAAATATAATAAACTTGGAAATCATTGATCTTTAAATTGTACTTGTGAAAACCTTTCACTTTTGGGACAGTCGGAATTGGAATTTTGACCCTAAAAATGCATATTACGCTGTATGCTGTCAAATGAAATTAGAATTTTGATTCCAAAGAACTTAAATGGAGCTATTTTTGTTAAAATTCCAATTCTTAAGATGAACATAAAAAACCCAGGTCCTAATAACCTGCTTCACTGTAAATTATATTCACTAAAACTTACTGTAATTGCAATTGAAATCAATCCAAAACAATTCCCGCTCCAAATTCAGGATCATCTAAGAAGCAATTACAAGTTTATAGTAACAAATTTGGTAATTCACAGGAAAAAGCAGCACGAAGAGAATTCAGAGTACAGGAAATAAAGATAATGCTAACTAAAGGGAGGAGCAACAAAGTCCACTTTTACAATGAAATCAAACCTGTTGAGAACCAAGGCGTATCTTTACATGTGAAAACTAAATTTTCCAAGGTTTTGAATTCTAGAAAGAATTAAGAAGACTACCATTGAAGAAAGCCACAATAATACAAATAATGTGAAACAAACAAAATAAGATTGAGCTATAATTCTCTAAATTTTGACAAATTCCAACTTTACTAAAAGAAATACAATGATATCTTATTCAAATTCCATAAAGTATTATGAATTATAGTGATAGCTGCAGAGGGGAGTATATTAATTCAGCTATTTCATCTGCACGTTAACATCCACTTAACGCAATGGGCAACTCATGAAACACTTGAGCTTTATAATAATGTTATAGTTTCATACACATTGGCTACAGACTTTAAAGAATTGCATCCGTTACTTCTCACACATATTTGGTTTAAAATTTCCTTAAAGAACCACAATATCTACACTTTCCTTTGGAGGAAGTAAGTTTTAACTTTCAAGACCTTGATTATAATGTTAAAATTTCCACGTCATTTTTTTCTTGAAACCTAGTAACATCAAGAATCAAAACTATTCACCAAAACCAAAGTAAAGCTCTTCAAAACCGAAGCAGTTATCAATAATATTGGCAATGATCGTGAGAAGGAACAGAACCTTATAGTTTTCACAACACCCAGATTAGGAACAGTTTAAAATATTCAGAACTTGAAAAGGTTATTAAAACCAGAAGCGACAAGGATAAAGTGGTACCACTCTCTGCAACTTCCTCAAGTTTGGATTTTTGCGTAAAGGTCCAAAACCAAGAAGCCTTGGAATTTTTTTCTTCATAAACCGTAATACATGGTACACAATGTATCCATATATGAAGGTTCTAATGATGAACCAAAAGTACCACTGAAAGCCATCTCTTTTCCTGGACCTAAAACTCATTTCTGCCTCAGATTGCCATCTTAAGTACCATGTTGAGGCAACAGATTGACCAATTTCCTCTGGCCAGGCCATTCCCAGTCTCATCCTTACCTGTACAAGAAGAGGAAGCTTAACAATATTGAAACATACGCATGCAAATATAATCACTTGTGAAACAAGTCATAAGCTTTGAATAATCAGTTACCGGGAAAGGAATGAGCAACTCCAGCGTAGGAAAAATTATCACCATCATTATATCATCATTGAGATTTTTAATTTTTTCTAACAACAATTCTCTCCCAGTTGATACGACTCTGTTCTTCCACAACTCATTTAGGCATTGGCAAGTAAGCCTTATCATTAAGAGAAACTGTTGATGGAAATTCAATTCTGAGAAAGGGATCCACATCAGATACACTGCAGTTGGTATACCATTTGCAAGCAATTTCATGTAGAGCCCATCAAAACCCCCAAAATCTTCAAAAAGCATATCAAATTCCTGGAGTAAAACCATTATGATTTATTATTTTTGTAGAATGACCTATTTATATGAAAGAGATGAATTTGACAATATCCTATATAACCTTAACGTCAACATAAATTTCCTTTTCATCTCCCTTCAGTGTCATATACATAGCACCCCAATCATGCCTGATTCGAACGTGTTCCACTAATTTTTTTGATACAACATATGGAACAGCCAATGGGTCCATTTCCCACCTTTTCTTCTCATCATTGTACCAAGTATTTGCAATCACTCTATCTCGATCCAAAAGAATGCGTTCCTGCAATCAATGTATACCAAATGGTTGATGATTAAATAAAATCAAAATGATATTCAAATATCAACATATAATAAGACAAATAGCAGAACATAGAGATATACAGAAAAGATAGACTTTCAAATTCAGTTTCCTTGCATTGAAAAAAAAAAGATTGTAAAGTAACAAATATTACATGGATACCTTCACCATTTACTTTCTTTGACTGATAAAACTAAACCCTGTATTTGCCTCAAGAATATACCTAAAACTTCCAACATCAAGCTATTAATAGAGAACTAAATGTCATGACATAATTCTACACAATTCAAAAGGGGAAAAAAATATCAATATCACTTGACAAGAAGAAAATTTCAACTATTGAAGGAAATAGAACAAATATCAAGGTAGGAAGAGGTGAGGTTGCAAGAAAGGATTGCAACAGTTTGGCAATTTACATGCATTCTAGCTTAGATTTTAAAATTTTTCAACGCTTTTTGATGAATACGCACAATATGAGCACATAATCTAGCGACTTGAAAAGCTTGTGTGGAAGAAGTGTCCTGGATAATTAAATGGAAACTAGACTTCAAGGGTCATAACAAAATCGCATGATTCCTTCAAATTCACGTTGTTTTTTTAAAGTCCCAATGGCACATCAATTAGCTACCTGCTTTTGGGCCACATAGTGTTTACCAAAGTCAACATCTTCCAATAATTTTCTTTTCAGGTCGGCTTTTGTTTCTTCACGCCATTTCTTCCAGCCATGGTACAAACGGAGACGTGCAGCCTTAGGAACCACAATTTCTTTGTCTCCAAACATCCACTTCAGCTCAACTTCTGGGTAACCCTTCACAACCTCATCCTCTGGAGTTTTTACAACAAAACGCTTTTCATCACCAAACTTCTTCATCTTTTTTCTCATACGAACCTCTAGATCCTTCTGCAGTTTACTCGACTCTCTAAGGCCTAGCTTTATACGTATTGCAAAGTCCATTGAATCTTGATCAAATAGAGGTCCAAGGCCTTCAAAATCCACAACAGCTGGCAGAATCTTTTGTTCCAGCAATTTTCTCTGTGCAGCTTCCAATTCTTTTTGGATTTCTACTTTGGAGAGCTTGGTTATTGGCCCTTTTTCAGAACTGCAAGAACAATAAGCAATGGTCACATAATAAGTTTTAGCGCAACACTCCTATTACCAACAGTGAGTAAGAAAATGATCTAGAGATAAAGGGACAGAATACAATTTCTAATAAAAACACATAAAAATATTGTGCTAAGTATAGAACGGAGAAGCAATATAGTTAAGAACTGATCTTAGTTGCAAGCTTCAAAATCTATCACCTGACTAAAAGGAAAAGAAGCAGGCACTGCATGGCTAATGAGTTACAACAAAAAATTACAAGAGACGAGCTAAAAAATGCTCATAAAGGTGCACACTGCTTGAAGTTCCTACATCTATTCTGACCACAAACCAACACTACTTCAAACAAACAAATGCATCCTCACCTTGCATTTCCTAGAAGGCCCTTCAACATACTTCACCCAATTTCCTAAAATGAAATTTAATATTCCTTCCATGATATTCCCAGAAATGCTTTAGATCTAACTCATTCAACTATGTGGTCTTTATCTATTCACCAGATGCATTGGTATCTGGTAACCCATTCAAGGATTTCAAGCACATACAACTAAGCAAGATTTGACAAGTATACTACAATGGTGGTAGCACTAATGCTTTTAATGTTTAACGTTAGTCTGCCGATTATAACTGCACTACTTCCATGGAAACTAACTCAGCAAGGCCCACAGGCAAAATTTTGACCAGTACGCTAAAAGCAGAGCAAAAATATTAATCATATAAATAACCATCTTTACACCAGAAATACGATATCTTTAGTTCGTTTAGACTGGACCTAATACTTATGGACGTCAAAACTCAAACTGGACTGAATTACCACTTACCTAGTCTGCTGTCGCTTCAATTCCTGGCTAAACATCTTCACCAACTCGTCACACTCCCTCTCAATAAAGCAAAGCTCTCTAATCCCAACACTCATCGCCATTGTCTCCCTCCGCAAAATTTTATCCTCAATCTTACCAACTCTTTCCCATATCCCACTATACTCTTCCTCCATCACTCTCATTTTCTCCTCCAACTCGTCCATTTTGTCCTTCTCCTCATTTGTCTCTGAATTCTCATACTCTCTCCTCAGCTTCATAGACTCGTCTACCATCTCATCTGCACGATTCATCAAGCTCTCTTTTTCTCTTTTCAACTCCCTCACTTCCTGAAATAACTCTTCCATTATCTCTCCTTGCAACTTCTCCTTTTTTGTTTTCACGGCCTTTAACGCCAACTTAACTTGCTCGAGGGCTCCATTTCCCTTTCTAGCCTCCTCTATGCGCTTCAACAACTTTGAAACCTCCTCTAGCAAACTTCGAGTACTATCTGAATACCCATGCCCCTTTGATTGATATTGTTCATCCAACTCTTCCCTCAATGCAGCTTCACCGGAAACTGGACCAATAAAAGCCTGAGCAGGCAATGAGCTAACTGAAAAGAACCCAATGGCAATGCAACACAAAGTATACACTATAGATCTTGTAATTCCCTTCAGTAAGCATCTTTCAGATTTTGTGACACACCCAATTGAGAAATTCGATTGCTTTTCCCGTTTTGAGCTCGCAGGTGGATCCAAAAAGCGACCGTGGGCATGTTCTGACCTTAAAACTGCTTTTTGGACACTCCAAACCCGTAAAACCCTCGCTAACGGAAGATTCCTACATGATTTAGAGGTGAATTTCGAGGTTCTCAATCTATATCTGATTGGTGGTGAAGAAAGTTTGTGATTTTGAGAGAAATGGAAGAGAGAAGGAGTGAAAACTGATGCCATGAGGGCTTAGTTAAGTAACAAGGAGCATGCAAAGGAAAGTACGAGGTTGTTGGACATTGTGGGATTGAGCGAAGACTTGTGAGTGAAAGTTCTTGGTCACTTCTTCTGAGTTTCACTGGAAGATAATTGCAAGACTCACTTGGGCAGTTCCATTCGAGGGTGTGACAGAAGCATGGGTACGGGATAGAAGGAGAGTTTGGTCTGGTTCATGTAATCCGGTTCTTTTCCCTCTCCTCTCCGGTTTAGACTTGCACAAAGGGCAGAACTTTTTTCCTTATAAATTCATAATGAAAGTAATGGATTTTGGGTCCATTTTAAAAATTCAAGCTTTTTCTTTCTATAAAAATTATGCTATTATTGTGAAACAATTCTTGGTGGAATTTAATATCTTGAGAGATTACTCAATGTTTGTAAATTGAGTTTAATCTTGATATTTGATATTTAAAAGGTGTAAAATTAATTAACTGTCATATTAACACTTCGGAAAAATAGAATTCACTAAGAGTATATTAGTTAAATATAGTGACTATAAACAATTTTCAGCTTTTTTAGCATATTTTTATAAAAATAATATGTAATTGAGATAATCTAAGAGATTATAAAAAGTTAAGAGGTCATCGATTATAATTAATGTTCGATTATTACCGATACATTAAAAATTGAATCAGACCAATTGGTTCAACCTAAAATAGTATGAATTGACTAGTTGTCCGGTTTAGTTTAGGAGTCCATGGGGGTCTAAATCTAGCATGGACCCTGGGATATCGACGGGTCATGCTAGAAGTGGACTCCTTGGAGGTTATCAACATTTTGTCCTCTTCTCTTACTGTATCAGCTGATGAGGTTTCTTTGGTGACAGGTATCCAAGCCCTGCTTCAACGAGATTGGGAGGTACGACTGCAGCACGTGCATCGTGAGGGTAACCAATGTGCGGACCACTTAGCCTCACTGGCTAACCTAGTCAGTGCAAGATTCCATATCCTGCCCGGGCCTCCCCCGACAATTCTACACCATATTAACTGAGACATGCACGGCGCGCTATACTACAGGACCATGCGTTAATTTAGTTTTGTCTTTAGCTTTTGCTAGCCTCTGTAACAAAAAAAAAACTTGTATATACACAGGCTAGCTGATTTTTTTTTTTGCTACAAAGGGAAACTAAAAAAATCTACGCAAACAAACAGCCCCTAATTATCGGAGGCCTCTTCGGTATAAAGCGCCATGCTGGTCCCATCTAAGTTACTCCTGTATGATCACCGGAGGTTCCTGTAGAATATGCAAGCCCGGGGAGAACGCTGCTACTAGAGAAGCCAATCGGTCGACACACTGATTTCCTTCTCGATACACGTGTTGGAGATGGACATGCCAGTGTCGTTGTAAGAGTCATCGTGTACCTGCCACCAACAGAAAATCATCAGTAATAATCACCCGAGAAGAAGATAGGATGTTAATTACCTCAAGGGAATCCACTTCGACAATAACACGTCGGTATGCCATCATCCACGCCTGAGACAACCCCGAGTGGACGTCCCAGAGCTCAACAGTAGTAGGCGAGCTCCTCCCTATGTTGTGGATAAAGCCACCACACCACTTGCCGTGCCAATCTCGAAGTATGCCCCCGACTGTTGCTATGTTGGTCTCTTGCATAACAGCCCCATCTGAATTCAGTTTGACCCAATCCTGTGCCGATTTGGACCATCCTACTAGAGTGCCAGCAGGTAGCCCTTGGTGCTGCAAGACGCAATTCTCCGCCATTCGTGCTCTCTCTATCCAAGTGACATAGTCCAGCACTACATGCGCTCCAGTGCCTGGCCATACGAAATTAGGTTCAAAAATGCTTCGGTTCCTCCATTGCCAGAGGAACCAACAAGCCACCCCAAAAAACGTAGGCCACTCAACCTGAAAATCTTGTCGGTGCCAACTGAGGTTGTGGGCTACCCACTCATCCACAGTATGGTGAAAGAAATCTGTATCCCGCCCAATGGATGGAAATTGACCTCAAAAAGTTTTCACTCGCTGGCAATCCCGGAGGACATGCAAGATAGATTCGTCCTGACCATAGGCGGAACAACGGTCGTCCACGATGAGCCTGCAAGCCACGCATTGCTGATTGGTCAGAAATTTGTCGTGGGCCAAAATCTAAAGAAAAGCTCAAATCTGCTGAAGCCCAGGCCATTTCCAGATAGAGGTCCAGAGTCCATTGTGGGCGGCAGTAATGCAACCGTCGATCAGCTCGTAAGTAAATGCCACCGTAAATCTCCCATGACTAGTGGGTTCCCAAATCATCTTATCTTCCTCAGGGCCTCCAAAGTGGGGTCGAGATTCCGCAAGATCTATACAGATCATGGAGGGTAAAAATTGTTGGATCAAATGCCACTGCTAGTGACCAGTTTCATCCACTAACTTCGCCACGGTGGCATAAAGGAGGCTATCCGGGAGAGGAGTAGGAGCCGCGAGCAGAAGAGGACCCCAATCATGAAGCCAGTTATCCAACCAAAAGTGAATGCGCCTGCCATTGCCCAGCTTCCAGCGCATACCTTGCCGAACATACTGCCAGGTAGCTGTGATTCCTTTCCAGATGCCCGAAGCTCCGTTCCGGTCGATCATCGCATGGAGGGGGTTAGGGCCTAAACGATACTTAGCCGAAACGATTTGGACCCAGAGTGTTGTGGGCTGATTGATCAAGGCCCAACCCAATTTAGTCAAGAGAGCATCATTAAAGGGTCGGATACGTTTGAGGCCCAAGCCCCCTTTGGTTTTTGGTTTGCAAACCATTTCGCAATTGACTAGGTGAATTTTCTTCTGAGCGTCCGTAGCTCCCCAAATAAAAGCTCTCATGATGCGCTCCAACTCGTCGCACAGAAGCCGTAGGAGCCTCACCATCTGCATCGTATAGATGGGGAGAGACGATAGAACGGACTGAATCAGAGTCACTCTCCATGCTAGGGATAAAGTTTTGGAGTGCCAGCCCGCAAGCTTTTTATGAACGCTGTCAAGTATATATTGATATGTACTTCGCGTAGAGTGTTCATGAATCAGCGGGACGCCTAAGTATTTCCCCAGATTGGTCTTGTGAGGGATTTGGAGGTTTTGACTTAGGCGACGTGTATAGACTAGCCGATTTATTAGAGAAATAGCTAGTTTATCAATTAACCGGTCGAAATAAACAATCTATATACCTAAACTTTAGATTTTAGAAATAAAAACTTAAAACTCTCCTTGCCTTTACTCTTTGTTCTTCACCTTACTCTTCACATGTCTCATCACTTCTATAGAAGCATGTACATAAAAATGATACCTATGAGTAACCCGTAGATACAGAAATTGAGCCCTGTTGACTCTTCTGGGGCAGCTATTGTGAACTCAATGGTCGAAGGAGTTATGTCCTCTAACATGCGTAGCTAGTCTGAGATAACTTGCTTGTTGAAGCAACTTCGATCTCCTAATTCCTCTGAGACTAAGCACCATAATCGAAGGGATTGTCTCTACATCTAACTGAGAAGGACATCTTGAAAGTTTTGAAGACTGTTTTTATTTCGGAGGGTTTATGATGCTTGTTTGAGTTTAAAATGCAATCTTTCTTTTTTTTTTCTTGAAATTACTGCTTCTCTTGTTGATCTCTCTCTCAAAGTTGTAGTGGCTCTTGGGACAGGTTTCTTCATGACGTAGTGACCATCGGAATTGGGGCTCTCTCTCAGAGATGCAGTGGTGGAGCTTTAAACTTGGATGGTTGTCTATGTTATTTCCATAAATGAGTAAAGTATCTAATGCAACAGAGACAAATTCAAAAAGCCACCACGGATGGGTAAAGAGTCGAAAGGAGAAGCCCATTCTCTTAAAGTCACTCATTAAAGAATACCGGCCAAAAAGTAAGTCTGTCTACTACTTTCTTTCACTGGGAATGGGAATAACGCCTGACAAATCTCTCAAACTCAAGGTATTGCTCATTTTCTATTTTGGTGCTACTATTATTGACTTATTGGAGAGGATGCGGGAAGAATATATTGTAAGTTCCTATGAGGTATGGGAACCAGATGGATAGAGGAGCAAAAAATCTAAGAGTTGATGAATAGGTTTTAGAGTGAAATGCTTATTATAGTTGTCAATCCATGCTTCTATAGAATTCGAGTTTGTTTGTGTTATTCAAGGTTTCAATATGTTAAGAGATGACAGATAAGGTAAGGCAGTCAATAGCTTCATCCACAAGAGTAACAACTATAGGAGATTTCTTCTTTATTCATACTTATTGATTAATTAGTTTCTGTAACAGTTAAACTCTATTTCATTTTAATCTTTGATTTTGATAGGTGTGTTATATTACTTTGTTGAAGTATTCAATTTGTTGATCTAAAACACCAAAATTGAAAACTACACTTGCAATATTTTGGCAAGATAACACTCAACTATTTGAAGTCGGCAAACCTATAAGAATTTGGTAATTATTGGAGAAAAATTTAATAAGTGAGTGTGGTTTGATTTCATATTATTGGTCTTCTGTGTATATATGTGGTTATTTGTGTGTCTTGATACTTTTTGAGGCTGATCCTACTGGAAAATATGAACAAAAAATTAAATTTAGTAACTTCAACATTTCTATTTCATAACTATTGTATTTACTTTCAAGTTATCTATACCGATATCTAAGCATTAAATCCAATCCATTTGTATACTTCCCTTGGTTGCATTTGTTTGGCATTGAAGGGAAGTTCAAATTTTTTTGGTAGGAATGAAACTTTTGTTTTAGAAACATCATTCAAAAATACTGAACATGATTTGAAAGGTATTCCTTGTAGACTTCCTTGGAAGTTTTATATTGCCAATCATTCAAAAATATTGAATATGATTTGAAAGGTATTCGTTGTAGACTTCTTTGGAAGTTTTATATTGCTAAATGGCCAATTTTTGCAAGGTTGGAACTCTTAAGATTTAAAGGTTCCCTTTTAATAATTTCTTAGCAAAACGATGAGCTCACTTATCAGTGTGTGACAAGAAAAGTGTAATAATAAGAGATGTTAAAATGAAGTTAAATATTTGAAACGCAATTTTTATTGTTTTTCTTTGCCCACTCTGATGTAGTTTAGACTTCCATATTGACAAAGTATTTTCTAAAGCAAAGACAAGCTATCAAATACAAATAAACATACCAACAACATAACTTAAGGTATACATGATTCTAGTAATGTCTAGTTCTAGAAGCTGAGAAAGAGTTTTCACCATTTTGTCCCTGCTTTTCTAGACATATATTTACAATTATCTTAATCAATGGGACAAGGCTCATAAATTGTTGGAAAAGGGTATCCTAAAGAACAATTTTATGATTGTGAATGTCATTCTATATTACAACTGATGATGAGAATTATTTATGTAGGAGATTTTTCCTGATGATGGAGTACCCACTTATTTTTTATACTTTTTAGGTTAAATCATAATGGAGATTATGAAAATATCATAAAAGATTCAATAAATATCACATCCTCTACCCATGGTAAGTTTGATCCAACATGGAATTATTTTCTTCTTCTCAATCATCTGAATGGAATATCTAATATAACTATATGTTTTATGTTAGAATATTTAAAGGAGGAGGAATTTATAGAAAGAAAGAACATCTTGCTGGTGTTAGGGGTAATATTACTTATTGCAAAAAAAGTACCATTTAATGTATGTGAGAGGACTGGAAATTATTTACAACAATAAGTTAAAGAAAGGAAAATAAAGAGGATCATGATATAATTTTTGAAAATGATGAAGCACCATAAGTACTAGATAAAGGAAAAAGGAAAGCTACTATTGACATAGATTCTTATTTTCCTCGAAGAACTACTTCTGATTCTTAACCTAGTCTAAAAAGTGTTTTCTAATAAGGATGTTGTTTTGCATTATAAAAGAGCATGAGCTAGATGGTTCTATTATTCATGTATTTCTTTAAAATTTTTAAATTCACCATATTTTCGAGAAGCACTAGATGTTATAACAACTTATTATGAGAAGATTTAAAAAGGGAATGTCAGTTAATTGTACATACATATAAGTCTAGTTAGGAATCAACATGATACACTATTATGGTATATGGGTGGATTGGTCAAGACAAAGAACTTTGTTTAATTTTTTGGTTTATGGTAATATTGGAACAACTTTAAGTTTGTTGATGCTTCTAATATGGTAAGGTGCTAATGCTTTATCTGAATTATTTTCTTAAATTGTCGAGTAGGTTAGACCAAAGAATATTGTGCATTTTGTTACAAATAATGTAGCTAATTATGTATCAGATAAGTACTTATTACAATCAAAGTATGGGCATATTTATTGATTCTCATACGCTGCTCATTATATATATCTTATTTTAAAAGTTGTTGGTGGTATAGACTATATTTCTAGCATGTGCATCTAAGATCCCAATTTTTGCATATAATCATATAAAATTTTTAGATTAGTTAAGAAAGAAAAAATATTGGGTTGAGATTGTGCATCCTACTGCTATAAGTCATAAGTCATCAAAGAGTGAAAAAGGAAAAGTACTTTGTGTTATTATTCTAGTTAATAAAATTTAGGATGCTTGCTTGATCATTGTAAAGATTGTGGCTTCACTTACAACATTGTTGAGGATTATTGACTCAGATGAGAAGCCATCTTTAGGGTATATATGTTGAGCAAGTTTAACATAATGTAAAACCCTCAATATTTCGCAAGTATATGAATCGTAAACTTATAGTAATTGAGGTGTCAATCCCACAAGGAATTAGCTAAAACTAAATGAACTTAACTTTGTCTAAGGTTGTCAAATATGATTTGAGAGAAAATAAAATTTAGAAATTAAACAATCAAATAAAATTAAGTACTAAACCACCTAACAATTGAACTATCACAATAAAGAAGGATGATTAAGTATGAAAGTATAGAATTCGTTCTATCATCATTTTGCTCTTTTAACCATTTTTTATTTAATTTGGTGTCAATCCTAGATTTTTGAAGGGCTTTATTATTTTCTCTTAAGACCTAATCATTTAACCCCAATTAATAATTCCTAATTGATAATGAAATTCCAAATTTGCAATCTCTCAATTAATAAAAACAATCTAACATTTTCAACTAGTTCTTAAGCAATCTATTGGATAATCGAGTTCTCACATAAGGTCTCTCTTCTTATGATCATCAATTTGATATTTGCATGACTTATTAGGTTGTTAACTCTCATTATATAACCTAATTAGATTATTCACTCTCTCGATTTATTGTCGAAGTATGAGTAAACACAAATATCACAACACTCAAAACATTATATTGAAATCAAAAGTGTTCAAGTCACAAAATAAGTCAAGAACAAATCCTAATATGAAATTAAAACATCATTAAGGTTTATAACATCTTCCAATCCAATTCACACATCAATTTTAATGAAAATGACAAAAGGAAAGAAAGAAAAACTTGATTTGGAGCTAAATCTGCAGATTTAGAAAATGTTGGATAGTTGATGCTCCTCTTGATCTTCCTTATATTAATCTCAATTTGGTAAGATGGAGGCTACTCTTTTTTAGTTTTTTTTTATGTTTTAAATAGTTCTTGAGGATTCTAGGGTTCTTTCTAATGTTTACCCACTTAATTTGGTTCCAAAATAGCCCCAAAATGTTAAAATTACAAAAAAGAGTCGAGTGCTCAAAAAGTTGAAATTTGCACTGTTTGTGCTCTCTATCACGATCATGACAAGCAAGTCACAATCGTGACCTACTTTCATACTCCCAATTCTTCTCTTTTCTATTTCCATGCACTCAAACATACATTACACACCTTTTGAAACATAAAATTAAGATCCAAATCATGCTCAAAACCACACAAACACTTAGAATATAAACAAACCCTAATAGTAACATAATTCTAAGCCTATATACATGATAATCATCTAAGAAATACTCAAAAGCACACTTAAACATCTATCAACACATAGTAGAATTTACACCTATCAATATATATGATGGTATGTATAAAGTTCATAAAACAATTATAAATCTTTTTAAAGGGAAGAAGAAATTGTACAAGCCTTATATAGATATTATTAACCGATGATGGGATAAACATCTTACACAAAGGATCCACTTAGCAGATTATTTTCTTAATCCTTATTGTTTATACAATGGAGATGCATGTACAAATAATAATATAGGTGGCCTGTTTGATGTGATTCAATGCAAAGATATTTTCTCTATTGAAGAGCAATCATAAACGATAAATGAAATAAATTGTATCATAAAGGTTTAGAGAGTTTTGCTAAATCATCAGTAAAGAGAGAACTTATGATGAAAAAAATGCATCTTGTTAAGTTTTTATACTTTTAATTCATTATTTACTTATTAATATATGTATATATATATATATATATATATATTTTATAACCTATTAATTTAAAACATAAATGAGTGGTGGAGATTATTTGATGAAAGTGCTCCAACATTAAGAAAACTCACTATTCGATTACTCAATCAAACAACTTTTGCATCAGATTGTGAGCATATTGGAGCTTTTTTAAACATATTCATACAAAGAAGTGAAATCTTTTGGAACATGGAAGTCTTAATAACCTTGTTTACGTTACTTATAATATGATAATAAAGAACAAATGTTTTATAATTTTGTTTTTATTTCATTAATTTTATTTTTGTTATTGACTTTATACTTTCTCTATTATATATTCAGAGCGCTTAGTAAGAAGAGAACGTATGATCCTATTGATATTGATTGTATTGAGCATATTGATTTTTGGATCGAAGAAGAAGAGCTATCGCCTAATCTTTATTACAATAAACTTGAAAAGGCAATTTATGAAGAAAATGCATTTGTCACAATGAATGAATTAAGAACATCTACTAATGGTCAGTTAATATCTTATTTTGATCATATTTAAGTTAAAAGTATAATGTATTACAAATTTACCATTGATAATAATTTCATATATTACTAATTTGTTATTTATTTGAATGCAATAGAAGAAGTTAATACAAATACATTAGATAAAAATGTAGTTTATAGATAGCTTTGGAGAATTTGGAACTTTTGACAATGATGAGATATAACCTCCTTCAAAAATACAATTTTGATTTTTATTGTTATTTTAAATTTTATATTAGACTCAAATTTATTTATCATTAGTTCATTCTATAATAATAGACATTAGTTTATTTTTCATTTCAATAAAATATTTTATTTTTCTTCCTCTTATAATTTTACTTCTTATTTATTATATATCGATTTTATAGTAGTTTAATACCAATTGAACCTTTAAACCTTAAATCTTTCCTTTAATCGATTCAACGTCCAATTCGATTTTTAAAACATTAATTTGTACAATATGAAGACATTATGCTTAATCGACCAAACCAAGCTTGTCCAAATACAATTTTAGGTCAGTTGAAGTACACTTAAACTATGGCAATATTTTTACAAAATTTAGGATATGGATCAATCGAAGTTCTTATAAATTGATTGAACACCCCAAAATTAGTTCTTTTCAAGGTTTCATTAAAAAAATTGACAATTTTCACAAAAATAAAAGAAGAGATTGATGAAGGTAGAGAGAGGCAATCAAGGGAGTAGAAAAGGTGATTTCAAGCGAGAGCTAAAGGATTTTCCCATGATTTTAATCAAGGACTAAAATTGGAAGAAGTGATATGAGTAGAAAACTATATGAATCTTTAATAGGGAACGAACATATGGAAACATTGGTACAAAGAAATAGTAGTAAATATCAATAAGTTTATTGGATTTGTTTTTTTGATTTTGTATTCGTAATTGTTGATTTATATGATTTGTAATTGTTTTCATGATTTAGTTCATTAAAATTGAGGGTTAGATTGAAACCTTATATAAGAGTTATGGTAGGTTAAGGATTTTGTAAAATTGATAGGTTTAGAGATTTTAAGTTATGACTATAAGTATGCAAGTATGATAATAAGAAAATGTAGTCATAAATATGTGCTTTTGTAGTTAGGATTTAATGAACACACTATTGATACATAATAAGTTCTATAGAAGTTTTTCATTATAGTTTTAATACCTTACACGTGTTTATTGTATGTAATTTGTATGATTGTATGGTTGTGTTGTAATTTGAAGCTAGTGAGACACAAGTTTAATTTTTGTGATTGTGTGATTATGTGTGGATGATGGTTAGTCGAAGCTTATATCTAGTGCTAAGTTAGGGTAAAAAGCAATTCATGTATGGATAAAATGTCCAAAGATAGACTAAGGCAAAAATCAATATACCTAAAGTTAAATTAAAGTTAATTTATAGGTTCTCTTTTGATTGGAATGAAACATTAAAATCTATCATTCGATACTCCAACTCAGGTCAAAGAGATGGATTAATAATTAAGACTTCTTTCTAGATGGAGATCTATTATATTTGGCTAGAAAGAAATAGGAGAATCCATAATAATGAGGAGCAGCCCAAGTATCACTACAACAAAAATGACATACGGTAACATGTGATAAGTGTTATTAAATATGAATAGTAACACTAATGAC
>JANVCQ010000003.1:27658402-27675836 GCA_025531925.1 Erythroxylum plowmanianum
CATGAACCTGATTTTTCAGGTTCGGTTCGAACCGAACCTAAACTCAGGTTCGGTTAACCTTATTTATAGGTTCGGTTCACGCGGTTCAGGTCCGGTTCATAGGTTCACGGATTTTTTTGAACACCCCTAAGTATATAGTGTACTCACCCCCTACTTTCCAACCATACAGGTTAATTTAGTGAGCTTAAAGCTCTGAGTGGATCATACGGTTTTTTGACATTTTCGGGATATAACTGCGCGTTGGTAGTCTCTGTTTGTACTTTTGTTATATAGTGGCTCATGAAATGTTTTTATTTGGTTGGTTAAGTTAATATGCTTTATGATTTTATAAATTAACTCTTGACTGTCTGGTTGTTTGTAAAAGACCTTATGTATGAACCTTTGATACTATTGTTGAGATTGCTTTTGAGTAGACTTAAAAGTCCAAGAGTTGTAGTAGAATTTTAATGTGAATATAAAAATGCATTTAAAACTAATTGCAGGTGTTTTGATTGAGTTTTGGATTTTTTTTTAAATACAGTCATTGTGTTGCCTAAATATTTTCAAAAAGGCATTCAGTTAGCCTTGTATAGTCGGATTAAGTGTCTCGTGAGTGTCCTTAGCCTGGGTATGCGACGGTTGTCATGTGCCCGATATAGTACCAAGTCGTGACATGCTTAAATGAGATTCTTGTTAAATCCCAAACCCTACACTAACGTGTTCTTGTTGTAAATCAATAATAAACTTATCTGCAAAATTTGTTACTTCTAATTTTGTTTGTCTTGGTCATACAATGCCTTGCTTCCTATTATGTAGTCTTTACCTTCTTTCTCACCCTTGGACATATATAATCGATGGATTTGATCATCATATCTTTTTTCATGAATTCAAGTCGTTAAAGTAATTCGAATATCCTTTAGCATATAGATTAGGTTTTCTAATTGAGCTTCAAAGATGAATCCATTAAATGTCTCTCATATATTGTTGTGAACAATTTAACACTTAGGTCTTGTTTTGGCAAATGCTTTCACAAATGTCTCAGGATTCCTTACATTAAAGTCATCATAAGACTTTTTTGAATCTTTCTTCAGTTGATCCATAATTTTTTTCAAATTCCACTTCTATTATGCAATTGACGGCTTGCCAAAATAAGCTCATTTATATATGGCCTTTATGTAATTTAGACCAAATTGACATTAACAAGTTAGGCTCATTTTCTATGCTCAGCTTCTGCGAAAGGATTAACTATATAATAAAGGGTTAATGTTTAAGATATCTTAGATGGATTCACCACCTAGATACTACTTACTAGATATTATCTAATTGTAGTGTTTTCTTTATGCTAGTTCATTCTTGTGTTAAACCTTCGCCAAGTTAGTTTAGTTTAGTTTTAAATTAAATCTACAACTTGGTTCAACGTTTGGATAATAGAAAAAGGGTTAATATTAGTACTTATAGTCCTCCTGGAATTGACAATACTTACTAGTGCTAGCTAAATTTATACTATGAACTTGTAGTTTAAAACATATAATATCATATACATCAATATGAATTTTTAATGACGAGATCTAGTGTGAGAATAGAGACTATTTGTGAACCGCATTGTCCCTTTAGGGCTTATACTAGTTGGATTGGAAACAAAGAAAACATCGTCGTTAAGATATTAGAAAACAAACATACTTGCAATAAAGTCAAAAGAGACAAACAAGCTACTAAGAAGTGGATTGCAAAAGAATTCTTACATAAGTTTAGGAGGAAACTGAATTGGCTAATTAGTGAGATGATAAATGATCTTTAACGAAAGTATGCATTACAAGTGACTAAATATCAATGTTATGGGGAAAAATGGAAAGCTATTATAGTGCTACGAGGATCTATGGAAGGGCATTATGAAAAAATTATGGTCTTATGGAAAAGAATTGTGACAAACTGATAAAGAATGTCAATTCATTATCTAAAATGAACTTAATGAAAATTCATGACGATCAATGTTTAAGACGGTTTATGTAGGACTTAGTGCATTGAAATATGGTTTCGTTAGTGGTTATAGAAAAATAATAGGGTTGGATGGATATTTTTTATTATTTTTCTTAGAGGTGTTTTGTTAGCTACAGTTGGTTATGATAGAAACAATTAGATGTACCTCACATGTTGGGGTGTTGTTGAGGGAGAGAATTACCAATCTTGACATTGGTTTTTAAGTCTTCTTGTTAAAGATCTAAACTTAATTACATAAATGGGAATTCATTGACTTTTGTAATCGATTAACAAAAGGTGGGTTCTTTTGTTTTGATATATGTTTTAAGTTATCATACTTATTCATATTGTTTATTTTTATATATATTTTTTATTATCATGCTTATATTATAATGTTTTGAGTTTTTTTTCAAGGCTTAATGGATGCATTAAACATTAATGATTATTAAATCCTGAAAATTCCTATCCTATATTAATATCTTTCTTAAAACTATTAACAATTGAACCTCAGTTGATTAACTGAAACATCTTTCTAGCTAAAACCTAAAGATAACATTACTCGATTCATGAATTTTGGCTATTAGGTTTGACCCAAATCTAAAGGATTTATGTTATCCCTAGATTTGCGTGCAATTCCTTCCAATTAAGATAGATCTATTCATACAAGAGGATTTTTCAATCTCAATCATATGAAACCAAACATTGAACTAATATCCCAGACAAATTAATCCATGAATATAAACGCATAATTGAATCACAATAAATAAATAAATTAAATTGTATTGAATAAAAGATTACATCATACTATCTATCTTGACTTAGGATTCATCACTCCTAGGCACTAAATAAACTAGTTCCTAAACATAAAAAACAAAACCAGTATAAATATATATATTTTCTATAATATTGTTATATACATAAAAATCGACATAATACATTTATTATATATTCTATTTATTATATAATTAAATTTATTATATAATTATATAAAATATATATATTAAATAGAAATTATATATATTAAACTCTATATATTATAGAAATTATATATAGCAAATAGAATAATATGATTAAATAGAATAGAATGATAAATAAGATATGAGAAAATTTATCTATTATCTATACATTCAAATATCATTATATTAATTACCATATATCATTATATTAATTACAATATAGTTAAAAATGGAAATTTAATAAATATTAAATATAATATATAAATAGAGAATACATTTATAATATGCTAGTCTCCAATTTGATTCTAATTGCTTCCTTTTTATGTAGACTTCATAATTTCCTTTTAAAGTGTGAAACTATGGTTTATAGAATATACATAATCACTTACACAACCATATGAGTGATCATGTATCTAAAACTCACATCAAAATTGTGACTATTCACATTTCCAAAAGCTTACACAGACTACTTATGCGTCGTGTGTGTGATTGATCCTTTAAGGGTTAAGGTCAATATAAATTTAACTACAAGTGCATGGCGTAGCTGTGCTAGCACAAGCAAGTATACTTTAATCCCATAAAGACTATAATTACTAGTAGTTATCATTTTTCTATTATCTAGCCTAGTAATCAAATTTTGATTTTTAATTAAAAATAAAACTAAACAAATTAAATAAATTAAGATTAAATAATTTTGAACCTAGGACAAGTAGAAAATGAGGAAAATCAATATCAAATAATAGTGTCTAGATAATGAATCCCCCTAAGAATCTTTAAATTATTAACCTTTTATTATGCAATTATATTATTGGATTGTAGAAATTCATATCTTATGTTAACAACTCTCTTGAGACTATTAACAACTAATCCATTAGTTGATTACTACAAATCTTTCTGGTTAAAACCCTTATGCTTAGAATATCAATTTATGAATTCTGTTATTAGGTTTGGCCCTAATCTAGAGGATATATGTCAGCCTTGCTCTAGGTTTGCATGCAACCCCTTCCAATTATGGTAGATCTATTAATACAAGAGGATTTCTCAATCTCAATCATATAAAATCAAATCATTTACTAATATTCCAGATATATTAGAACAAGAGTAAAACACATAATTAAACAGTAATAAATCAACTAATATAATTGCATTAAATAAAAGATTAAAACATATTGTTATCCCAAACTAGGGTTCATCACCCCTAGATACTAAACATGTTTAGTTACTAATAATAGAAAATGAAATCAAAGATAAACATGAAGCAAAACTAATAGAAAACAAAGGGATCATAATTCTAAATCTCATTTTCTTCTATTGAATCTTATTGCAAGTTTGGATTTGATGTAGCTTTCTATCGAATCTCTTGATGTAAAATTCTTGTTTTTCTCATCCCTTGACCAAAATCATCTCCTTTCTAGGTATCTTAAGTCTAAAAAATGTTGCAAAACTCGTATCTCTCTATTTTGCCTCCACTCATGTCCTTTTATAGCAAACATTAGGATTTCTAGGACATACACAGTCAATTATATAGTCATTTAGGTGACCGTGTATCTCAAAACCCTTAAAATCGTGACTTCACGTTCACAGAGACTTACATAATCACATGCACGATTGTGTAAGTCTAAGATGCTTCAAATCTTTGTTTTATGCTAATATTTCATTAGAATTCTTCTCTTTGTTTCCATAAAAGCAATTATCACCTATAAATGTACTTAGAGCAAATTAAGTACCAAATATAGAACAAAACTATAAAACATTAAGCAAACACATGAAATATGGGTGTATAATTACAATTAAAAACATCCTCACACTTAATCTTTTACTTGTCCTCAAGCAAATCATAGCCTAAATTATCAACTTTATAAAAATATATCCCTCCTTATCCTTAACCTATTCATCCATACTTTAAATCATCAAATCATATTGATCAAATTAGCAACAATTAGAGTCAAGTTATCCTAAAACTAACTTCATAAGTCAATATCACTATTAATCAAATCAAAAATCGTTTCAAAATCAAAAGCATTAATCTTTACAATCTCACCAAGGTTTCACTTAATGCACTCAAGTATTTAGGATGAAAAGTTTGAGAACTCTCTAATTAATAAATAGCAGAACTTTTAACCATAAGCTTGCAATATTATCATATCTCCACCACTTATAAATAAATTAGAAACAAAATCAAAAGGCCTTTATAAGGTTTTAATGGGGCTTAGGTAAGATATATGATTGCAATAATATATAGGTTGATAAAATTGAAAGAAATTTACAACAAACAAGATTACAAGAAACTTGTTCTTTCACAAACTGGGTCCTTCATAACATGAATCCATTAGTACCATCATTCAAACACTTTCCCTTTTTTTTGTTACAATATCGAGCATTCATCATACTTTTCAAAATTCAAAATTCAAACAATCAAGTAATTATAAATACTTTCAAGGTTCAAATTAATAAAAAGGCTTCAAGAAAAGATAGGATAAAAGTTATTAGGTTATAATCAATGAAAAACGCTAAGGCTCAAAATTAGTTATTCTTAAAGGATAAAGTATGGTAAGATAATATCAAAGAAGTAGGCTTAAACAAGCATTAAATCCAAGTGCCTTTATCACTTCAATGCCTCTAATTTCACAATTATGATCTCAATATGTATAATAAAAGCAAGTTCTAGAATTATTCAACTATGTATGATAACACATATGAATGAATTAAAAGAGCTTAATTTTTTTAAAATTTTGTGATTAGGCTCAAAAACTCAAAAAAAATATGGTTATATATGTGTGAATAATATGCAATTTTCATTCAAATTGACAATTTCAATGATTACTAACAATATGACTAATAAAAAACAAATTTATTCTAACTGTCATCCTTTTGCATTCTAAATTAAAATCAATATTCAATAATAAAATAAAGTATTGATGGACAAATTTCAACAAACTCAAGATATTAGTTAATAAAATTTAATAACCAGATTATAATAAGCTTAAGAGAATCATAATCCCCTTCCTCACACTTAAAATTGTACATTATCCTTAATGTACACATTATAAGCATAGATTATAAGTGAGAAAGTGGAGTTTGGTATTTCCCTAAATAATACGATTTTCTGATTTTGATTTTCATGATTTTAAGACTATCCATCTAATATGATATACTAACATCCTTGCAAAATATAAAGAAAAAGGGATTAAATGATAAAATAAATAAATAAGAAATATGAAAATATAAATAACATAAAATTTAAAATAAAACATATCCTAGTTCATGGTTGCCTTCTATGTAAGGCTTGTTTAATGTCATTAGCTAGACGTACCTTGCACATTACCCTCTTCATAGGTCTATAATCAATGACTTGCTTCCACTTATTTCTCCCCAAAGCAATTTAGTAACCTGTAAATATACCACTTACTACCAGATAATGATAAGAGCATAATTTATCAAATTAATAACTCTAATAGACTCCATTAATGCCCTTTTCAATGACAAAATAACAAAACTTCCTGAATCTTCAATTGACACAAGTAGTTTGTCATGTAGGAAGTGGGAACCATTTGCACTTAAAGTAGCTGTCAATGACTCATCAGTATTTTCCTGTTCCTTCGCTAGTTCTTCCTCACCCATCGTTGACCATTCTTCTTCTTTTTCTTCTTGACAAAGGTTTTTGGCTTATTTTCTTCCTTAGTTATCTCTCATAACTTCTCTACTTTTTCTTCTTAGATCATGTTCTTAGACAAAGGCTTCCTTATGTTCTTCTTCCTATACTATCTCTATTATTTGTTTGTCATCCTTACCTATTGCAGCATTTACCTCCTTGCCTTTTTGATATGTAAATTCATTTATGAAATCGATCTTCCTCTCTTCTTCACTATAAAACATTAGTAAGCTTAGAAAATATGAGGTATTATGCTCAATATATTTGGTTGAAGAAAATCTCTCTTTGAATTCATGTTAGCTAGCTTCACTTTTGGAATGATTGTAATAATTACTCTAACAAATGTCACAACATGACATGGATATCGGTTGTGCTTCCAAGACATGTCAGGAAAAAACTCTTTCAATATGGTGATGTTACATATTACGATGACATATCATACCCCTTATGAGAATACTGATCACTCCATCATTCCATTGTGAGTTGTGGCTATAGCAAGGAATCGTAAATCCTACAATTCTCAATTCAAAGTCAAAGTAGAGAAGTTCAAAAGATAATTAAACGAGTTAGCAAAGAATAAAATAAATACACAAAAAATGGTTAGTTTAATATAATGTAGGCTTTCCTAATATTATCATCCCTAGCAACGACACTAAAAACTTAATTTATCCTTTAGGGGTTAAGGTCCATATAAATTTAACTTTAAATACACGGTATAGCTATAGCTAGTATAGGCAAGTATGGATCAATCCCACAAAGGTAGTAATGATTAGTAGCTAGCCCAAGAATCAATACTAATCAAATAAACTATATTAAGGTTAAACAATTTTAAACTTAAGACAAGTAGAATGCGAGGAAAAATCAATATCAAATAATAGTGTATAGGTGATGAATCCCCCTAAGAATCTTTGAATTATTAACCTTTTACCATGCAATTATATTATTGATTATTGGACCACGAAAATTCTTATCTTACATTAATAACTCTCTAGAGACTATTAAAAACTAATCCATTAGTTAATTAATAGAAATCTTTATAGTTGTAGGATTGCATTATCAATTTATGAAATTTGCTTTTAGGTTTGACCCTAATTCAGAGGATTTATGTCGGCCTATCGATAGGTTTACGTACAACTCTTTCCAATTATGGTAGATCTATTCATACAAGAGGATTTCTCAATCT
Source organism: Erythroxylum plowmanianum (assembly GCA_025531925.1). Lineage (NCBI taxonomy): Eukaryota > Viridiplantae > Streptophyta > Magnoliopsida > Malpighiales > Erythroxylaceae > Erythroxylum > Erythroxylum plowmanianum. The sequence continues at coordinate 27,666,150 of JANVCQ010000003.1, forward strand.
TAATAATATGAAATCAAAGTATGCACTAATATTCTAGATATATTAAAACAAGAGTGAAACACATAATTGAATTGCAATAAATCAATATAATAGAAAACGAAATCAAAGATAAACATCAAGAAAAACTAATAGAAAACAAAGGAATCATAATTCTAAATCTCCCTTTTCCTTCCATTGAATCTCTTTGCAAGTTTGGATTTGATGCAGCTTTCTATCGGGTCTCTTGATGTTAACTTTGTGTATTTGTCATCCCTTGGTCAAAATTGTCTCCTCTCTAGGCATCTTACGTCTAAAAATGTTGCAAAACTCGTATTTCTCTATTTTGCCTCCGCTCACGTCCTTTTATAGCAAAAACTAAGGTTTCTAGGACATACACAGTCACTTATACAACCATTTAGGTGACTGTGTAGCTCCAAAAACCCTTAAAATTTTGCCTTTCCATGTTAATAAAAACATAACCACATACATGACTGTGTAAGTCCAAGATGCTTCAAATCTTCGTTTTATGTCACGATTTCATCCAAATTCTTCTCCTTTATATCCATTAAGGCAATTATCAACTATAAATACACTTTGAGCAAATTAAGTACCAAATATACAACAAAACTATAAAATATCAAGCAAAACACATGAAATATGGGTGCATAATTATAGTCAACTATGCATTTATCAACAGGTGTGTATTTTCACACGATCATAAATAACATCTTCGAAGTTTCACACATTTAAAGTAGCTTATATGATCTATGTTCACAACCATGTGTCTCTAAATGTGCTTTAATTCTTTTATTTTATGCTGACAAATAGGTTTATCTAAAGAAGCTAGTATGATAGTTTAAAACCTTGTAACTTAAAATAGTAGAAATGTGGTTTAAAGTTTTCTTGCATTATTATATTTTCTTATTTAGATTCTTGTATATCCCAGACCCTTATCTTCACAAATAAAATTGGCTCCTATTTCTTAGTGGAAAGAGGCATCTTTCCTTCTAATAATAGAGGAAAAAGGTGGGCCTTTTGCAAGAATTTTCAATCTTTATCTACTATTTTGTTTTTGGAATCCTTTATTTTAGTAAAATCTCCAAGATCTCTTCCCTTTTTTTACTTTCAATATATCTTTTGTTTCTTTCTTTCAGTATGAAACAATATTCATATTGATGTTGAGATCTTTTCACTGTGTTTATTTATGTTATAATGATGTTCTCCACTGGTATGATAACCACCATTAGTTGGATAAAAAGAAGTCTTAAACTATTGTTGGATGGAGTCAAAATCATTGAACACCTAAAAGGTACTACTTTAATTTTGATTATCATAATAAGTAGCCAAAACTATAAATCAATTAGACATAAAAATCCATTACAGCGTCACTAAAGCAAATACTATCTTTTTTTGGTAAGTAGTTGAAGCAAAAATGGAAAACTAAATGCAATGAGTTCATAACGGGGATATCAAAATCAGAAGCACAACACTATAATATGAGGAAGGAAGTAGAAACATAAAATGTACCTAGTGAGAAATAAACATACCAGAGAATTGATGGGAGGGAAGTAGCAAAAGAACCATGGTTGAAGCAATCAATGGTGAATGTGGCAATTGATGGAAAACGAGAAGGGAACTAGCAATTAAAGCTTTAGATAAATTCATACCCAAATTAGTTTTGGCTATTTAGCAAAACAAAGTTTACTTTTTAAATTTCAATAAAATAAATATTAACTAGTTGGAAAATATTGCAAACATGGCAACCACATGGTGCATACAAAAAACTAACATGGTGGGCCACTTCAACTTTGTTATTAGGAAGGTTAATATTGAGCTATTTTTACTACAAAGTAAACGTTAGGGTATTTTAGTGTCACCTTTTAAACTTCATGCTACTATTGCATATTTAAGATAAGTTTCGAATTCTTTTTGTAATTTACTCTTAATAAAAAGAGGGTTATGATGACTTCTACCATTGAAACTATGATTGATCATCTATATAAAAAGAAATACTATTTCATCAATCACATATTTAATGTGGCATTAAATACATGTCTTTTCTTAGGATTAATTGATCAAAAATATTTAATTCAATTTACTCTTATTGTTTAACAACCTTATAAATGATCCAAAATTCAATTAAACAATATCTTTAAGAAAAGAAAGACCATCAAGACAATATAATACAACATTTATAGCTGCATTTAATGTAATTGAATTCTCTTCCTAAAAGTTAATAATCTCTAAGGTAGCAATTAAAACTTTTAATAATGTAGCAATTAAAAACTCTTAGTTGCTATAAAGATTAAAGAAATTAGACATTTACATATTTAATCTAACATATGATTATTGTAATCAATAAACTAAGTGCATGCATTAGAAATCAATACAAAAATCATAAAAACGAAAGTAAAAAATAATAATTCAATATATGAATAGATGAAACACTTTGCAATAAGAGCCAATCATCTCCCAATTTACAAAGTTTTGAGGGCTTCGACCCTCTTCAACCAAGATAAAGAAAGTTAACATCAATTTCCATAACTACTACTAAAATTTAGTGAAGAAAAACACACTAACGTCTATTAAAGAGAAGAGAAGAGAAGTTTGCGAAATGCTGGAAAGTAGAGATATAAATGTTTTGATGCTCTTCCTCCTTCACTATGGTCTTATTTATAGCTACTTTAATCCCATGTATTGTTGATATTAAGATCTTCTTGTTATGATTATTTGGCTCTCAAAAGTCATAACTTTATTGATTGTCGTCCAAACTTAGTCAAGATAAGGTTAAACAATTTTTAACATGTTTTCCTTCTAAATTTGAAATTTAAAAGTTGTTATCTTTACTGAGAATGCACATGCTTAGTCCTAAAAAATGCTACTTTTAATTATATAACTCCAATTTCACCTTAATATATGGTGTTTTAGTTTGTTTAAGCTTTATATTCGCAAAACATCATCTCAATACAAAAGATAAGCTAATCTTTAAGATAGAATCAATAATCACATTTAACATAAGATAATTAATATTTAAAAAGATTATTTTTAATTATCTTATCACCCACCTAGGAATAAAACATAAAGGACTCACGAATAAGAATTTATGAGAAAAGCTAAATCAAAATTTTGAGGAATTGAATCATTGATTATAAAGAATCAAAAACTAAGTTCATAAAGTGTTTTAGACACTATAAGTAAAGAATCCCTTAATATGTTCTAAAGTTTGGTGAAAAACAGGATAAAGCACTCTCGGCTCTTAATATTTTATAACTCAAATATATGTTCATTAATCATAAATGCCCCCTTTATATAGGGTGAACTTAAAAAAATGTGATAAACATCATAATTATAGAAGTGAAAATGATTCATATTTAAATTAAAATATCTAATTTGAATTGGACCTTTAATATTTCTATTTAGTTACGAAACCAATCATTAATTATATTTCAATTAGGGCTTTAGTATAATACTTCAATTAAGACTCTAAGAATTCTACTTTAATTAAGATTCCTATTATCACAAAGGGAAGATCACATTTAGGATATTTCTTATTTAGATGGAATTTAATCCAATTACAAGTTATATTTTAAATAGAAAACTATAAAATTATGATCATATTGACACATTTTGGACTTTATAATTAACTAAAGTATAAACCAATTATAATAGTATAAGGACTAGAACACTAAACAAGGAATGATCCATAAAATTAGCCTTAATAATACAGTTTTATATGTCCAAATCTTCTCCAACCTTAGGTTAGATCTACACTTATATCTTGAATTAGTTTACTCAAAACATCTTTAAGCTTTTTACCCCTTGATTGTGTAATTGGTCCATTAGGAATATATAATGGATCATTTCATTGGTTAGTCATGCTCACATCATTCTCCCACTCCTCAACTCACATCATTCTCCCACTCCTCAAAAGTATTTTTCCTTGAATTTTTAGCTTTGGGCATGAAGATACTTTCTTTAGAACCATGGGAATAAAGAAGAGAGTTGAACACTTCACAAAGTTCTTTTAGTTTAGCAGAGTCCACATATTTGACCAATTGTGACTCTCTATCATTAAATATCTTCCATATATGTTTAGTTAATAAGATCTAGTACATAACTTTAATTTGAAGCATACCATAACTACCATCATTTGTGGGTGTTAATCCTCTATTAAAAGATATAATTGATTTGAAATTGAATTATAACACCAGTGATATGCTTTAAGTTTACAAGATCAATATAATATAAATGTAGATGAAGTTACACATTTTTTGATTAGAACAAAAATATAAAAAATAAAAATAGGTTAAAGTATGTATAATCATTTTTTAGAAGCATGAATACGCATTTGATGAGAAGATAATAATATAATAAGTAATTTATTGATTTTAGAACCAAAGCTCAGGTAACAATTGAATTAAACTCATACGGAATGAAATTCTTTAAACCTAATAGCAAGTTTGGTAACCTTGCCCAAAGAAAGCCAAAACTAGAACAAAAATGCAAATAGTGATTTTAGAACAAACAAAAGATAGCAACTAATGTGAACACAAAGGAATGAATCCTTAGAATCCAATAAGAAGTTTGATAACCTAACCCTAAGACAACTATAACAATGATAAAGAAATAAATATTGACTTTAGAATAAAAAGAAGATGGCAATTGATGTGAACCCAAAAGGAATGAATTTTTATAACGAAACAACAAGTTTGATAACCTAACTTGAAGAAAGCTAAAATTAAAATAAAAAGATAACCAACCTTGATTTAAATTCATGCTCTGATACTAAATGATATGAGCCCTTCTAAGAATAATATCTAGAGAACCCACAAACCATATTAAAATCTTACCAAAAAGATATTTCAGTTTTTTGATTAACTAACCAATTGATTATGACCAATAACTAAGTACATAAAGTGCTAAGTTCCAAAGTTCAATGAAGAACAAGGATAAAGCACTAATGAATCTTACTATTTTGTAACTCAAATTTATGTTTATTAGATACAAACATCCCTTATAAAATTGATAACCATCTTAGTTGCAAATATATTCATGCTTAAATTGAGACATTAACTACTAATACTATTTAAATTAGAACTATGATAGTTCTTATTTACCTATGAAAATAACTATCAGTTCTACATTAACTATGACTTTGATATAATACTTTAATTATGAGTCTAAGAATCATGATTCAATTAAGATTTATAATATCATAAGGTAAATACCACCTTAAGGGCTTTTTTTGTTCGAATTGGAATCTAACACTTCCTAATCCAAATAAGAAACTAACAAATTAATACAAAACAATCCTAATATGCTTTAGGTTCTATAAGTAAGTAAAGTATATCCAAATTATATTTAAATAAAAACTAGAATAGTAAATAAGCAATGACCATGAAATTAGCCCTAATTTCATAGGCTTATGCATCCAAATTTTCCCTAACTTTATCTTGGATCATGTTAAATAGTACTTGGTTTTCTTTTGATCCAATAATCTTTCCAAAATGGTCGTTGACATGCTTTGAACCATGATCTACATATATGTCATGAATCATCTCATTCAAACTGTCTTTTGGCTTCTTACTCCTAGCTATTATAATTAGTTCACTAAGCATATGCAATGGACCCTTTGATTGACTACTCGTGCCCTTTGATTGGCTAGTTATGCTCATATTAGGTACGTGGAATTATGTGATTCATATTGAAACCAATGGATGTTTCACGTAGAGTAACTATGATGCGATGCAATTGTATGTTTGTGCATAGTTTGATTCATTACTTAACAAGTTTTTAGAGATTATAGGGCCATATACACATATGTGGTAAAGTTTTGATCATGTATTGGTAGAAGATTAAGATTTTTCTTTATTTTATTACCCTATTGCAATGATTTTTTAAGTAAGAAGCTAAAAGTAAAGTGAGAGGATGTTGGCAAGTTATAAGAATTGGTTTCATAGAGTTAAATTCAAAGGGATCCTAGATTGAGAAGCATTGTTTAATTGATATATGAAAGTATGTAGTATTTTTATATTAAAAATTTAGTTGGAATGATTTACAGTTTGTTGAAGAGTTATGTTTAGTTTATTTATGGAGAATATTAGATTTAGTTGTGGGTTGTAAAAGTTAGCTTTGCCTTACCCAAATGTAAGGCAAACATGTTTGAACTTAGCCATTAAGTTTTGGCTTATCATAATCTAATACGATTAGCTTGGGTTTGCAAATGTAACAAATTAAGTGGTATCAAGGCTTAAATTTGAATTTGGTGTCATGATTTTAAGGTACAATAAGATAAGAGGGGATAGAATGAATGAGTAATTACGGTAATTTGGTTAGTAAGTTTTACCTTTAATTACGGTAATTTGGTTAGTAAGTTTTACCTTTAAACTCATTTATTATTATTTTATAGATTTGGATTAGGACAAGATGAGTTTCCTATCATAAAAGTGTTGCAAAATTTTGACAAAAGAGTTATAAACACTTAATTTTGTCCCATATTTCTTCTTAAACTTTCTATAACAATTTGATTGTAATATATGTATATTAATTTAGCAATAACCAAGTGGTTAGGCATATGTGTTTAGGTCTCAGTATTAGGTGGTGGTCTATTATATGTCTAATATAACTGACTTGATTAGGGTGACAGCTAATTTTTTAAAGATCTCTTACAAAATTTAATATATATTCATTGAATATTAAATATAAGTTTTTATTATTATATAATTAATGAAAAGTTTTAAAAGATAATTAGATGAAATTAGATGTAAAATTATGCTTAATTTGGTAACCGATACGTTGGGATTAGATTATATTAACTGGACTTATCTAAGTTAGTGTACATTTTAGTTTAATTTTTAATGAATTAGAGAGATGACTATGACTAATATTTTGCTATAAATTACTTAAAGTATCTCATTAGTTTTATTAAATGAAAATGTGCAGAACTTAATGCCTTTTGATACCCATATGAGCTTATGAGCCTAAGAACAATTCATTATATTCATGCATTTTTCCTTATTTTATGTTATTAAACAAAACTTATTTATGTGAGAACTCTTGGACACATTTTTAGTGAATTTATTCATGGAGATAATAGGGGTACTTAGTATAACCATTTTTTATTATAAAAGCCTACCTTAATTTTTACCTTTAAAGAAACAATTTGACCCTTAACCTTTTTTTTCCTGCGTAGTAACCTTATTACAAGCCATTTTTACTCTTCTTTTTGTTGATTTCCTTAATAGTTTTGAGCTCATAAATTGTATGAATTGTATAAAGCTTATTTGCATAAGATTTTAACTATTTCCATGAAAAATAAATAAGTTGATTCAAGGTGCAATGTTTTGATTTCTCAATATTTGTAGAATCGGGGAGAAATATAGTAAAAAAAATCCTCTTTAACATTCCTTGTTATAAAGATAAAAAATAAATAAAAAAGAAAAAAGATGATGTGATTAAAATTATGCAATTTGAATCAAATGAATTATGACCTGATTTGAGTTAAAACTTATATGGATAAGTTTATATGTTTTCTTCTCCTCTTTAATGTTTCTTGTTATAAAAAAATGAAAAATAAATAAAAAAGAAAAACGATGATGCAATTAAAATTATACAATTTGAATCAAGTGAATTCTAAAATGATTTGAGTTATACAGATAAATTTGTATGTTTTCTTCATCTTGTCAAACCTAAAATTTTCTTTCTTGCAATATATTTACCTAATCCATTATACAACCCTTATTCTATATATAGATAATTGTTGAAAGGAATATCTTTGAACGTATCAACAATTTTTCTTTTATCTGTGTTGTAATTACAAGGAATCAATAAGCCAGTGAATATTGAGTTTCCACATGCGGTATTTCTTGATACTAAATTTGAAGTAGTTGTTCAAATTCTAAACGGAACATTGACTCTGACAATTCCATCTCTGTAAACCAAAACAACTGGAAATGTTTCAAAAAAGTAGGCATAATACGTACAAAGAGTTCTCACCCAAAGAAATATAAAAATGAAAAAAAAACAAATTTACTATTTCAATTTCATATATATCAAATTTGCATTTGAGATTTGATTGGATCTGTTCGATGAGATGAAGACCTTTTAAAAATATTTTTTAACCATTTCATTCACAAGGAGTAATTTAAAGTGACTCATTTGTTCATTCGTTGGAAAGAGGGAATTTCTTCAAATATGAGAAATTGAGACATCCAGAAACAATATTTTTTATTCATTCATGCACTCTTTCTTAGGCTAGTTCTTTATTCTTTCTAAATTCAATGGCTAAACAACGACTCCTGATAAAAGAGGATATGCAGGAACTTATTTATGTATGTGTATGATATATTATGTACTTTAATATTTATTTATTTATATAAATAGAAGCAAGATAAAAAAATCAAAAGACCTTTTTTGAAAAAGAAAATAGAAAGTGATTATATATATATAGATATATATATATATATATATATATAATGAGAGGGTTTTGAGTGTTATTTTATTTTGATGAAATTGATGAGATGCTGTGTTTTTATTCTAAAAACGTATTATGTGAGTGCTTGTTCTTTTGATTGCTACTTTATCGTAAGCCTTTAATGTATATTAACTGTTGGGATATTTTTGAATAACACAAAAGAAGATGAGAAGCTGCTAAAAGGATGATTGATATATTTAATCGATGCTTGCTTGAGGACAACCATAAGTTCGATTTGGGGAAATTTGATAAGATGTGATTAAATCATATTAATTGGACTTATCTCTCTTGTTTTGGATTGATTTTGGTGCTTAATTTGTAAAATTGATATTTATTTTATTTTAGGAGGTGATAAGTGGAGATCGGACTAAATTTGGTTTGAAATATCTAACTAGAGCATCATTTATCAAAGCTATAAAATTTTGGGGAAGATGGAGTAAAAGATGAAAGATTGATGAAATTGGTAAGACAATATCACGCATAGTTATAATTGCTTTAGAAAGTTTAGCCTAATTAGGAGACTTTGTTTTCAGCCTTATTATATAAGGATTGTGATTTATTTTAATCATTATCTCTAAAATATTTATATGCTATAGTTTTGAGAGGGAAGAACATGTTGTTATCTATTTATTTTATTTTCTTTCTTCTATCTTTAGAATAGAAAGATAATCTTGAGTGGCTAAATTTGAAATTTCTAATTCAAAGGGAATCAAAACTCCATTTGTAACTTTGAGAGTTTTTGTCCTAAATATGGATTTTTATATTAATTCAAGTTTTTTTGTTTATTGTTCTCATATTTTATAAGTAAATAATATTGATTGATGTGACAAGTTAATTTGGTTTTGATCATTCTATTACTATCATGAGTTCATGATCCGTAATTAGGGATGGCAATAGGTAGGGTTCGGTTCGGGTTTTACTCTACCCATATCCATATCTATTTTTTATGACTCAACCCATATCTATATTCATATCCATCGGTTTTTACGATTTACTACTCATATCCAAATCCATTGGGTTGTTCGGGTTTTTGGATATTCATCGGGTTGTATAGCACATAAAAATATAACTTCTAAATAGAGAATATAAAGAGTAGATTTTTGCGAACGCTCCAAATCAAAATAACTTTAATAATAAGTCAAGATTTTGATTTGTATATATTAAAAAAATCATAAAATTGGAATAATAAAAATCATAATATTTAGTACAAAAACAACATACATTTTTCACAATTT
>JANVCQ010000003.1:27689367-27707573 GCA_025531925.1 Erythroxylum plowmanianum
GCCATAACATAACATCAGAATTTGACATAACTGAAAAGGAAATCCTATGTGGTGATTTGGATTCAGTAGGAGTACTTTTTCCTGAGAAGTAGTAAAGTCCATCTTTCTCTTCAGCACTGCCATTCATCTTCTCCGAACACCGGTCCTGAAATTCACAATGAGATGGAAAGAACGTCGCAATACAATCCATGTCCTTGGTTAATTGACTGACAGATAGTAGATTATAAGTTAACTTAGGCACATAAAGAACAGTATTTAATGCCAGTTTTGGCAAACAAACTCTCCCTTGACCAATAGCTGGTGACCCTTTTCCATCTGCGACCTAGACATTAATTTTCTGGTTACGTGGCGCATTTTTTTTCAAAGACATTCAAAGACCCAGTCATATGGTCCGATGTACCTATGTCTATAATCCAAAGATTTTGACTTAGGGACTTTGACAATAATGATTGACACAGGTTACCTTTATGCACTAGTGTTGCAATAGATGTTTGTTGGTCATGTGAGTCTTTCTTGGTTGTGATTTTTATTTGATTCAAGAGTTGATTGAGTAGTTCAATCTGCTGGGGGGACAGGTTTAGCCCTGTGGATTTGCTAATATCGGATTCTGCTACATGTGCTACTCCATGTTTTTGTTGAACTCTTTGGCTTGTAGGTTTCCACACTCTTTGGCTTTTAGGTTTCCAATCTGGTGGGTTCTCGTGTAATTTCCAGCAGGTCTCATGGGTGTGGTAGGGCTTATCATAGTGATCATGCCACTGCTTGTTCTTGGTTTCTTGCTCTCAGGTTTGGTAAGTAGACTCCTTTTCGAGAGTTTGTCACTAAAGCTGAGCCTTGAGAGGTTTGTTTAGAAGTGTGTGAGGTAAGCATGACCGTTTTCCTACTCTCTTTCCTACGGACCTCAGCAAACATTTCTCAGATTGATGGAAATGATTTTAAACCGAGTAACCTTCCTCGTACTTTATCAAGTCCAACATTAAGTCCCTACAAGAAATCAAAAACTCTCTCCTTCTCCAATAATTTTTCATACTTCTCGGCATTAGCACAACACTCCCAATTTACTACGTAAAATAGATCCATCTCCTGCTATAATTCAGTGAGTAAGTTATAATACTCGGTAATCGACATATTACCTTGTTGAGTATTTATGATTTTTGATCTGATTTCAAAGCATTGAGAAGTGTTTTCCAAATCAAAATATATTTCTTACACAACCTCCTAGATTTCTCTTACAGTTTTGCAAAATAGGTAGGTTCTTCTTATTTTTGGCTCCATTGAATATATAAGCCAAGCCATGACAATAGAATTCTCAACTTCCCAAGCACTGTAAGTGACTAATGTTTCGTGTGGTTGAGGAATTGCCCCTGTTAGATATCCAGCCTTGCCTCTTCCTTTGATTACGAGCATGACTGATTGGGACCATTCTCGGAAATTCGTTCCATTTAATCTATGTTGCGTGATTGGCAACGAAAGATTATCAATAGAAGGAGATGGAGTTTGGGCTGAAGGTATTACGTAACTAGGTGTTTGAGATGAGGTTTGGGACTCATGATGTGGCTGGAAAAATTAGGCTACCAGAATCGGTAGCTCTGATATCATGAAACAAGAGGGTATAGAAAATATCAGAAGAAAACCTACTTTATTTCTCTGATTATATGTAATTTATACATGAGTATAATCTATTTTAATACTACTAAACTACTGGAATTTTAGTATATACTAACTTATTCTATCTATAGTATATCTTATCTTATCTACTAGAAGATAAACTTATCTCCTAGAAGATAATCTCCTAAGCCAACTAAACTTGTCTAAGATAATTATCCAACAATTTCCTTTGCCACATATGATAAGTTTCATTTAAACAATCAATTAGCATGTAAATTCATTCGCTTAATATTCTGTTTTATTTGTTCTTAGCTGCTAGTGCTTCTACATGCTTTGTTGGTATAGGCTTGTAGTTCTTGTTCCCCTATTTTTGATGGCGATTGATTCTTGCAATTGAACTTTTGGAGAAGAAAGATTTCTTAGGTTGTGGAGTAAATGATGCATTTGGTAGATCTCTTTTTTTCTTTTTCAACCAGTAGGCAGATCATTAAAAGAACTTAAAAGATTGGTCTACAGTTCCCGTGGCGTCTATTACTATCATTTCCCCCTTTATCTTATACTTGGTTTGCATTGTGCTTCAATTGTTTTGTTTCTATTCTGTAGTTTTTCATGTTATTGTTTGTCAGGTTGAGGAGATTGAAGATATTGATAGTAATCCCAGTGATCCATTTATTGCTGATGCCATAGCCAATGAAAAAGAATTAATACTTTCTGATGAACAGAAGAAAAATTATCGGAAGGTTTGTGCATTCTTATGTTGCATTGCATAATTGTATTTAACTTCAAGAGGCAATTTGCATTGTTGCCCACTATGACAATAGTTCTTACAATGTGATAATGGTGGCTTCGGAGATTCCTGAACTGTTTTTCTAGAATTTCAGTGTATGGATTTGAGCATGCAATCCTTACCTTAATGTGAGAAAGAGCCTTTGATGCAGACCTCTGCGATTAGACTTCATGTTGTGCTTGGTTACTAATATATAAGTCATACAGCTTTTCTGAATTGTGTTTGATATCCAAGTCCTTTGCTTTTAGTGGACAGAGTAGATTGTCAAGACTCTGGAATACTCTTAGCTTTTCTGTGGTTTTGAAATGAATGGTTACTGTGGTTCATGCTTTTTTTTATTTTACATATGCTTTTCTTGTAATTGTGATAGAACCATCTTCGTCTCTCTGATTTGTCTATATATTTTATAAGTTTCTATTATATAATTTTATGAGAAATTATACATAATATGGCTTGAGCCACTATAATCCATTACTTTCTACTTGTTGAAGGATTCATTCCTTGACCACTTCCACTTGAACGTATATGCTCAAATGTCACCTTTTCGAAAACAATGAGATTTATCAGGCAACATATTTATTTCTTTTTGACCGCTAAATGATTTTGTTTTCTGACAATCTTGAATGTTGAAAGGTCAAAGAGGAAGATGATGCAAAAATTGATCAAAAGCTTCAACGTCATTTGAAACAGAGGAGACGCCGTAAAAGATCTAAGCAGGTAAAAGCAACACAATTTATTTATGTTTCTTATGAATTTATAATTTCAATATTTTGTGACATAGGCTTTAGCCATTACAGTGGTCTAATCGTGGAAAACATTCAAAGTTTTGATCAACTTTCAGTTTTTTTATCAGTGTCTTATATGACCTAATAAAGCAATTTTGTTGGTACTATAAAGCCGATTAAAATGTTTAGTCTTATTGGGGACTGAAAAATCATCTCCTCTCAAAGTATTATTATTTCAATGATGTGTCTGTTGTTTCAGGTTATTTCTGTGGTCAGAATATTGCAACAATGCGTTTGGTTTCTTCATGTTCCTTTTTGATGATTTCCTTCTTACTTCCTGGTGTCATTCAGGAAGCATTGGGTTCATCAGATTTGAGTACAAAAAGCAATATAGATGAGCTACCATCTTTGGATAACCAAGGTGGGTATACTCGTAGGGAGAAAACTCATGAAGACGGAAAAGATATGCCTAACAATGACAGTGAGGTCGCAAGCCAGAGACTGAAGGATATACCTGAAAGTTCTGAAACTTCTCACTTAGACGTTGAAAAACCAACGAGTAACAACAGTTCAGTGTTTCCCGAGTCTTCTTTGCCTGACTTCGCTGAATCCAAAAGGTCCAAGCGTCAAAGTGACAATCAGGAACCTGATGTTGATAGCAAGAGGGTTCGAACTGTTATTATAGATAGTGATGAAGAAGCTGATAGTGCAAAATGTGAATTAGCTGATGATGCCATTAAACTGGAGGATCAATCAACTGTGGATGGCATAGCTGGGGATCCTCATGTCTATTCATCTTTTTCGAAAGGTCTAAATGAGAAGTTCCACTGTACTGCTTGTAATAAAGTTGCTGTTAAGGTGCATGCTCATCCACTTTTGAGAGTAATCATTTGCAAGGAATGCAAAGACTTAATTGAGGGCAAAGTGCATGTGAAGGTATGGAATCTGTATTATTGATAAGTCTATTAAATTCTCGACATAATCTATTTAGATAATTATGACCCGATGAATTGTCATTATGCATTTATGAAATAGAAATGTCTTGTACTTGGCTTTTAAGCAAAAAGGAAGCATGTTTGAGAATCCCAATTGGATTGGAAGATGGTGAAAATATGACAAAAATGCAAAAATATTAGTAGAGTAGAAAATGACAGCTGTAAGTCCATAGTTTCTCAAGCTAGATGGTCTTAGAACATGTAAAGATTAGAAAGGAAAAAAATGATCATGGTTACATAAATTCATTAATTAAGGATGATATCTTTTTGTATTTCTATTAGATTTTGTTTTGGTCTAATTATATTGTCATTAAACTTTCTGATTGCATTAAATGATTTCAAATATGTGCAAGTTATGCTTCAGAATGTTCTCTGTTCAACTCTATCTCAAAAGTTGCATCAAAGTTGGAGCATGTTGGTATGCGGATTGCAACAAGATTATTGTCAGTGAATTCAAGAGCTTGAATTGGGCTCAGTAAATACTGTGCAAGAAATCCACTTTAGATGGATTATTTTTCATTCAGGGTTATTTTGCCACTATTTATTATTTTATCTGTGTTCTTGTCCTCAGAACTTCTATTATGTTCTTACTTTTTCCTCAAAGTGTATCTAGTTAAATCTCTCTTGCCCAGGTGTTACGAACCTTTACAAGGTTGCCCCTCATTGTTTGGTCATACTCTACACATTGTCTGAGAGGGTTCAGAATGTCTCTAAACCAAACTTTTAAATCTAACATGTTGATCCTGTAAATTATGACACTAGTAGCATTTATGGTCAAAATGTTGGTTGAGGAATGACTTAACTTGTGATCCCTATTCTTCTGTTTCAATGTTGGAGATTTAATTGAATTAGTTGTTACAGGATCTTGACTGTTCTGAGTGCTATTGCACATGGTGTGGCCAAAGCGATGACTTGGTAAGTTGCAAGTCATGTGAAAAATTATTCTGTACCACTTGTGTGAAGAGAAATGTTGGCGAAGAATACTTGTCTATCATCAAGGCTTCTGGATGGCAATGTTGTTGTTGCTCTCCAAATTTGCTACAAAAGTTGACTTCAGACTTGGAAAAAGCAATTGGATCTGTGGATAAAATGGTTATGAGTTCTGATAGTGATTCAGAAAGCTCAGATGCAGATGTCACTGTTCCAAGGAGGTAAAAGTTATACTCCTTTTGAAACTGAGATTTTTATCCATAATTTAGTGCCTCCCTTCTATATGAATTCTGAAGTCCAATTTGGACATACTTTTCTGATAATTCCATCTTTTTCTTAGTAGTGCTTTCATGGGCTAATTTCTGATTCATTATCTGATGAAGAGTTGCAAAAATTCTTCCTTTCAAGATAATTTTGAAAATTTTCTCACTTTTTCTAATCAGCTTTAAGAGAAAGAAGAAAAAGAAGAAGATTCGCAGGATTATTGATGATGCTGAATTAGGAGAAGAGACGAAAAGGAAAATTGCAATAGAAAAGGTGCCCAAGTATGGATATTCTGTCATATTCGGTTTTTTCATCGAATTATTTCTTACATAGCTATCTGATATAGGAACGCCAAGAACGTTTGAAGTCCCTACAGGGACAGTTTTCCAACAAATCCACATTGATGAGCTCTGTAAGCTGCAATGACAACTTACCTGAAGGTCCTAGTGTTGAAGTTCTTGGTGATGCTACAAGTGGCTATATAGTGAATGTTGTGAGAGAGAAAGGTGAAGAAGCTGTTAGGATTCCTCCTAGCATATCAGCTAAATTGAAAGTTCACCAGGTTACTCTTTTCTCACTTAAAACAGTATTCTTGTTGTGTCCAGCGCAGTAAACTTTTTATCTAGTCTTGTTGAGATAGCTGCCTGCTTCTTGTGGCACAACTGAAATTATATTACTTGATTGCTTAGTTCTCTTGCTCCATCCAAGTTGGTATTATTTTCTAATTGTATGCATACTTGCATTCAATGACTTGCTAATATGCATAGTTCTGTAAATTAGGAGCATCCAGGTGCAGAGATTCAGAGCTTTGAGAGTGAATCATTTTTTTTAAATGCATTGAAAGTTAAATATGCTTTGATAGTAATACTGTATTTTTTGTTTGGTCAACAAACTGTAGTTACATTCATTACTTTAATGGGATTTTATATTTCAGGTGGCTGGGATAAGATTTTTGTGGGAAAACATTATACAAACTATTGGAAAAGTCAGGTCTGGTGACAGAGGTCTTGGTTGCATTTTAGCTCACACCATGGGCCTTGGAAAAACTTTTCAGGTATTTATTTGATGCATTTGGATGGAAAGGACAGACCTAGAAATCGAGATTTACCCTTTTGGTCACTATGGGCTAGAGTTGCTTTTCTTGAGTCCATTTTGAAGTTTTGCAGCTCTTCAATGTTCTCTTGCTAGTCATTATTTTTGGCTGAAATTACATTTTCTCTTTTTCTTGGTTTTTTTCTTGCAAGTTAAACTATTTCTTTAAAAGAGTCTTCAAGGTTTTTCCTGTAAAGTGCAGTCTTGTGCTTCAAGTTATTTTTATTACAGAGAGAAATATGATTGTTTGCATCAGCTCCTTGGTGTTTTTACATCAGAGAAGAATTTACCCTTTTGGTCACTATGGGATAGAGTTGCTTTTCTTGAGTCCATTTCGAAGTTTTGCAGCTCTTCAGTGTTCTCTTGCTAGTCATTATTTTTGGCTGAAATTACATTTTCTCTTCTTCTTGGTTTTTTTCTTGCAAGTTAAACTATTTCTTTAAAAGAGTCTTCAAGGTTTTTCCTGTAAAGTGCAGTCTTGTGCTTCAAATTGTTTTTGTTACAGAGAGACATATGATTGTTTGCATCAGCTCCTTGGTGTTTTTACATCAGAGAAGAGCAAAGTTTCCTCGCAAAAATACATTTTTAGATTTCATTTTCATCAATATCATGTTAAAAACTAAACTGTTGCTAGATCACAAACTATGAAATTCTAGGTGAGTTCGTTTTGCCAGCCTTGAACAATGTCAGAAAGCTTTCTGAAGTTTACTGTCTGCTGATATTTCTCCTCTTCTATATCTAATTTTCAATCTTTTGAAATAATGCTTTATTTTTAAATGTTTCTGAATTGGTCTTCTGACTTTTTTAGTATGATAAATTTAGTTTGCCTGACTTCTTACAATGGATCTGCAGGTGATAGCTTTCCTTTATACTGCTATGAGAACCATAGATTTGGGCTTAAGAACTGCACTTATAGTTACCCCTGTAAATGTGCTTCATAATTGGCGGCGAGAATTCATGAAGTGGAGGCCTTCTGAAGTAAAGGCCCTTCGAGTGTTTATGCTGGAAGATGTATCGAGGTATTATGTTTTCATGGTTGTTCTTGCGTATATGAACTTCCCACTGTCTCTGAATTTGAGCTAACTAAAATGAACGTGTGATGAACTTAGACATCTTGGTACATTTTTTTCCCATAAAATTGAATCATTCTAATTCTTGTGGGCTTTTTGTCTCTAGGTTCAAATAATAATTGCCAATTTGTACTGTATGTTACCTGTTTCCGGTTCATGTAAAGTAACCTTTCTTGTTCTCTTGGAGGTTATTGCATTCAGATCATTAAAACCAATGCAGAAAAGGTGTAAATTGAACTCTGTTTCTTCTTCTCTGAAACAAATTTGGATGAGAAAAGAGAAGGCTCAAAGTAAATTGTTTAAACAATTCCTTTGAAACTGTTGACATATAGATTATTCAATTATCATTATAGAAAACTTATTTTAATTTTAGTACCACTCTTTACTCTATTAAATCTTGAGTTTGATTGCTTCAGGGAGAGGAGAGCAGAGTTGCTTGGGAAGTGGAGAACTAAGGGTGGTGTATTTCTAATTGGCTATAGTGCTTTCCGAAATTTATCCCTTGGAAAAAATGTGAAGGACAAAAACATGGCTAGAGAAATATGCATTGCATTGCAGGTAACTTTCGTTGCTCTTGGAGTTACTTTCTAGAATGTTACTTGCAGGCATTTGAAGTTGTCTATGGTGCATATTTTTAATTGTTATTAAAATTTTTTACGTGGCTGCTTTTTGTTATCTATAACTGGGTTCTGTGTACAACTTCCTTTGGTGATATTTTATGGGAGTTATGCGTTAATGTGTATGCTGGTATGTGCTGCTTTTCTATGTACACACATGTATAATACGTGCAAACAGGTAGATTATTAATAGTCATACATATGCGTTGCACTAGTGAAAGTTTTTTTGATAAGAAACTATTCAACTAATAGACTTAGCTTTTACGATGAATGATTCTTGACTCGACATCAGAGTCAGGTTAAAATCCTTTGACCTTATAGCATGACTAATACCATAACATTGTCCACATTTTGCATATTGACTTCCTTTTAGTGACCTACAATGTTTGATCTTTTGCCCTCCGGTCGAAGATTGAGTTTTTACCAACTTAAGTAGTCCAAGCCAACATTCATATTTTTACACAGTTCCAGGCATCAGTCACACATTATTAACGAGTTCCGAAGGTATTTATATCTTGTTCAATAAATAAGAAGCTCATTTCTCTTCAATCCATACTCATATTTAGGGGTGTGATACAATGTCAAAATGATCTTCCTATATTGTCTATTGATTACTAAAATCAGAATTAATAATAGTATCTGTAATTACAATAATATGATTGTAAATCAATATATTATTTTCTTATACCTATCTCATTCATCCCTATAATTAGGGACTGTATATACTTCACCAGATAATAGTTTGTCCACAGCAGCCCCAGTGAATATTCATTTGGTTGGTACTTGAATTTGGTCCCCAAGTTGTAATGATATTGGCTTTCTAATGCATTTATATTTATAGTTTCGTTGTTGGGATTGGTTGATTGTTTAATCTCCATCATCACTTGACCATGGGAGGGGATAAGTATCCAGTTATGAAGACAACTGGGAATGTAGCTTCAGGGGCATTTGTCTTGACCTGCTTTTATCTTTCAAATCTTACATCTCAACTCTTCAATTCTGTCTGCCACTTAAACAACCTCCTTATCTTCCATATATCCTTGAATCAAGCTTTAGGTCTAATATTCACTATCAAATCTGCTATTATTAGGATGGACCTGATATACTTGTTTGCGATGAAGCACATATGATTAAAAACACCAGGGCTGATACAACCCAAGCATTGAAACAAGTCAAATGCCAGAGGAGGATTGCGTTAACTGGATCACCTCTCCAGAATAATTTGATGGAGTATTATTGCGTAAGTTTTTGGATAAACAGAGGGATTTGTCTAAGATTTCAACTTGATTTTATAGTTGTTATTTTGTTCTCTACTCAATATAAAGATTCTTATGTATTTCGATTGAAAACAGATGGTTGATTTTGTCAGAGAAGGTTTTCTTGGTAGCAGCCATGAATTTAGAAACCGGCAAGGCTTCTTCTCTTACATTACCTTACTTTCTATTTTCTCTGTACTTTTTATTCACAATATCCCAACTTTCTCGTGTGTAGATTCCAAAATCCTATAGAGAATGGACAACATACTAACTCGACTGCTGATGATGTAAAAATTATGAACCAAAGGTCTCATATCCTCTATGAGCAATTAAAAGGATTTGTCCAGAGAATGGACATGAGTGTGGTGAAGAAGGACCTTCCACCTAAAACTGTCTTTGTAATAGCTGTAAAGCTCTCTCTGTTGCAGAGAAAGTTGTACAAGAGATTCCTTGATGTTCATGGATTCACAAATGACAAGTTTTCAACTGAAAAGATCAAGAAGAGTTTTTTTGCTGGCTACCAGGCGTTGGCTCAGGTTTGCTTTGTTATGCTTCCTGAGCTCCTTAGCTTATCATGATGTTGGAATCAGTGAAAAGCTTTTGGGTTCACGTACATCAGTTTTATTGTTGGAAAGAGTTCATGGAAATTTAATATGCTTGAATCTGAGTTAACAAGTTGGAAATGGAGCTAAAGTTCCTTTCAGATGTGTAGTTCATTCATCTCATTCTTTTGACAAAATTGTCTTCTTTTCCTGTGTATTCTTGTTTTCGTGACATTCATTTTTTGTGTTTTATTAGATATGGAATCATCCTGGAATTTTGCATCTGAGAAAGGATAGAGATTATGTCAGTCGGGAAGATACCATAGAGAATTTCCTTGCAGACGACAGCTCTAGCGAGGAGAATATTGATTGCAATATGAATATTGGAGGTACTCCATTTTCCTTACTATGTTTTCTTCCTTGTTAATTTTTGTCATATTGGCTGACATTGATTGACTGGTTATGTTTCTTTTGCTGGCTAATCTGACAATGCTGCGGTATCAAAATCCTATGTTCTCTAATTCCATTATATTTTGGGTATATAATTTTTTTTATGCAACTCCTTTTGATTTCAACATAAAATGTTGGCTGATTTTAATTGTAGCCTATCATGTTAATTTATGCTTTGTACTAAAACCGCAAGTTGTTTTATCATGCTGTGCAAATACGATTAATCTATGCCTGGATGCATGTCTTAGTAACTGATCATGCTGCATTTCATGTCTTGGAATTGCATTTACTTTCTTGTTATCATCACATCTAATATGTATTGACATTTTTTGATCTATGAAAAGCAAGAATCAAAGCATAACCAAATGCTAGATGCTAAAAAATCAATATGGTAATCCTTTGAGTTTTGCGTTTACTAGCTTCTTAAACAATCATCAATGTCCATTTTCAGTTGTAAGACAAGCAAACAAGACTTATGAATGTGTCTTTTGATTTGGTTAGACAAAGTACAACAAACATACAAACCTAACTAGGACTTGGCGATAAATCCTTTTGCCGGTTTGGGTACATTTGAATACCCTAGCATTTTCGCCCTTCCTAATCTTGACTGGAGCTAGCATTCAGAGCATTTTATCACTCTTTGCACTTTCAATCTCTTGTTCGCTTTGCATCTTTTTATGTGTCTGCTACTTAATGATTCTGTTTTTTTCGCCTCTTTTTTTTTTTGATAGAGAGGCCGGGGAGCACCAACAATTACATGCAAGGAAAAAGTGAAAATGGCTTTTTTCAAAAGGTATGATGGTGTATGAATGTTGCTGATCAATTTGATTTCAGAATTATTTAATAGTGCTGAGATTGGCCCTCAGCAAACTCCTTAGTTATCATACGACAACTAGTTATTTCACTTACTGCAATTCTGTCATGGTTTCGTTCCTTTTATATGAACTGTGCTTATGCCCACAGTTTGCCTGAACACTTTTATGACATCTATAATTTGCTACTTGACACTTTGTTGGAACTTAAACTATTAAATGTAGATACACAATCAATTTAATACAACTATTTAGATTTATGAACGGTAACTTCTCTAAGAGTTTGTAGTTAACAAGGTTTAACTTGCTCAATTTTTCAAATTACTTTGTGCATATGTTAAATTTTGATATGTTGAATTGGTGTCAGGTGTTGACATTAAATTGTTCCCTTTTTGTCAGCATACAGCAATAAGCTTCTAGCTAATTTTTTGAGTTATATATATTGAAGTTTGTGTTTTATCCCACTTTTTTAATGAGCGATCCTGTTACCTTTTGTCTTTCCAGAATTGGTGGAATGATCTCCTTAATGAAAATAACTACAAAGAGATTGATTACAGTGGAAAAATGGTACTACTACTAGACATTTTAACCATGTCTGCTGATGTGGGCGACAAGACATTGGTTTTCAGCCAGAGCATACCAACTTTAGATCTCATAGAAGTGTACCTTTCAAGATTACCTCGACGTGGTAAGTTAGGAAAGTTCTGGAGGAAGGGAAAAGACTGGTATAGGTGAGTATTAGTGCTGAACCTTTTGTAATTTGACAACTTTCTTGCATCCTATATCATATTGATGTGTGTATGAGATGCTCTCTTTTCAAATTGAAAATTTGAAACCGATTTACTCCCTTTTGCGTTCATTTGTCAAAGGCTAGATGGAAGAACAGAGGGCTCTGAAAGGCAAATTTTGGTCGAGAAGTTCAATGATCCTGAGAATCAAAGGGTCAAATGTGCTCTGATCTCAACCAGAGCTGGATCTCTAGGGATAAATCTTCATGCTGCTAACCGTGTAATCATTGTTGATGGTTCTTGGAACCCAACATATGATCTTCAGGCCATATATCGGGCTTGGAGGTTGATTCTTTACTTGTTACCTTATTCTCATCTGGAAAATGAATCGTTTGCCTTTTGTTTCCTGGTAAATAAAATGAATCTTTTGCTTTGACCTGATATGAATTTCATTCAATTTTTTAGGTATGGCCAGAAAAAGCCTGTGTTTGCATATAGATTGATGGCTCATGCAACTATGGAAGAAAAAATCTATAAGCGTCAGGTATCAAGAATACCAAATTGCAGTATTAAGTTGCTTCTCTATCTGTCAAAGGCATGTTGATGGAAAGATTGGCTTTTGACAGGTGACAAAGGAGGGGCTTGCTGCAAGGGTGGTGGATAGACAGCAAATACATAGAACAATCTCTAGAGAAGAAATGTTGCATCTCTTTGAATTTGGTGATGATGACAATTCTGAAACACAGACTGGACTCATCCAACAGGATAAACGAGCAGAGAGCCATGATTTGACATGCCAACCTGGAAATTCATTGAAACATAAGTTACCTCTTTCTCAAGGAGGCTGCTCTTCTGACAAGTTAATGGAGAAGTTAATAGGAAAACATTACCCAAGGTCGGTTCTTTTTGCTCTTCTATTTACCTGGATCAGACTAGTATTAGGAGGTGCAGTGCGTCACGATTAGGGAAAAAAAAAGTCTTGGAATTTAAGCTTAAGATTTTCTAGAGCTATAATCTGCTTGCTTTTTCTGTTCTGAAGACGCCATGTATAAAAACTTCTGAAAGG
This sequence comes from Erythroxylum plowmanianum, assembly GCA_025531925.1. Taxonomy (NCBI): domain Eukaryota; kingdom Viridiplantae; phylum Streptophyta; class Magnoliopsida; order Malpighiales; family Erythroxylaceae; genus Erythroxylum; species Erythroxylum plowmanianum. The sequence continues at coordinate 27,702,310 of JANVCQ010000003.1, forward strand.
TACAGTATTTTGGTGCATTATTCTTCATTTTAGGTGGATTGCCAATTACCATGAACATGAGACCCTTTTGCAAGAGAATGAAGAGGAAAAGCTGACAAAGGAGGAGCAAGACATGGCTTGGGAAGTGTACCGGAAATCTTTGGAATGGGAAGAAGTACAACGAGTTCCCATTGATGAATCTACATTTGGGCAGAAGCCACCGATGCCAGACATTCCCCCTTCTGCACCCAATATAAGTAAGCCACCAGCAGCAAGTGACGTGCCTCGTGCTCCTCATACTTCTACTGATGCACATGGGCAGAGCATCTTAAGGAATCGCTTTGTGCAGCGCAAGTGTACAAATCTCTCTCACTTACTGACCCTTCGAAGTCAGGGAACAAAGGTTGGTTGCTCTACTGTCTGTGGGGAGTGTGCTCAGGAGATAAGGCGGGAAAGCTGAACGGGACGGGTGCGTTGAAGGAAGCCATTAACATTTTTTGTTATTTTAAGTTATAATATAACTTTGTTCATTGGCAATTGTAAAGAGTCGTAGCTGCAACTTCTCTTTGTTCTAGGTCGTGTATATTTTTGAGATGCCACTGTGCCTGGAGCGATCTTAGGTGAAGTATTGTAGACAGAATTTTTAAGTGTTTGTAATTTCGGGTTCATACATTAATTGCACTGTAAACTTTCTTTTTGATATAAGGGAAATACGAATTAAATTTCTGATACCATTCTTTTCGATGGATTATGGTCAAACGGGAAACAATCTTGTATTGAGGGAACTTGCAAGCAGCAACAAAAGGTACAATTACGAACACCATTTTAGATAATGTGGAATTTCTCTCTTGGAAGATGCTAAATGCCACTCATATTTGCAGCTGAACTGAGACATCACTGTGAGTATACCAAAATCTTTGTTAATACAAAAAGAATTCCATTTCTTTCATGATGGAAATTCATGGCTAATTGCCGATTCATATCTAACGTTGCCAAGGGATGCACCATTGTGCATTCTCCTGCTCGAACAAAATATTGCTGGTTACACAATACAAACGCTAGAAGCAAGCCTGAATAGGGAAAGTTGTCTCATCCTGCTGGAGTCCATCTTGTCTGCTCTGTCTCCTCTTCATCCAGTTTGGTTATGGCAACATGTAGAAGACGACCGAGGGTAATAAAATGGGTTTGTATTTTGTACAAGTGGTAATAAATGGGTTTGTATGTGCTAGCATATCTCGTCTCCAATCCAGTTTTCTTTTTCTTTTGGTCCAGTAGGCCCCTCCTCACCATAAAGCTCAGTTGGGAGCAAGTCAAAGATATTCTCCAACGAAAATCGAAGAAACAATGGAAGATGATCAATTATCTTCTCTATTTCAGCACGGCCGTCATAGACAATAGTAGGACCCCACTCTCTCATATATTGCAACCAACAGGGTTCTGCAACAACTCCATCACCAAGATACTCTGCAGCAATAAGCTGATATTTGCTGCTTGAATCCACATAATATTTGCTTCGAGCAGCATCATTTCTCACTCCAACTCCAAGCTTTGTTGATCCTTGAAGGTAAGTACCAGCATGCGGGAAACTCGCATGTCCATGTTTTGATGAATAGACAACTGCTCTATTTCCTTCTATGAACTCCAAGGCTGAAGCATTCACCCATTGACCACCACTATGCTGTGAGAAGAATACTTGCCATAGCTCTCCCGTAAAGTTGCTAACACGAAGGGTGAAGTGTTCCCAGTCACCCACGTGTTCTCCTATCTTGTTCATTTGTATACTCATTATCCCAAGTTTAATGGTGGCTGGTCCATTAAAGGGACAGAACAGCCACATTGCAATATCAGTAAAAGTTCCTCCCAAAGCTGGTTTTACATGAACATATAGCTCACCGCTCCCTAGGTCTCCTCTTTTCATAAAATTTCGTGCATCATCTTTTGTTGGAAAATCTATCCAATACTCTCCATCATTTTCCCCTCCACTTGGCAAGTTTGAGCCCCTATAGTCAATTGATTCACCCTTCTGTTTGCCTTCTTGGTATAGAAGTGCTCCATTTTTGAAGAACCACTCAACAGATGAGGGCATATAAACTTCATCTGGATGGAAGAATACAGTGGGGCCATATTGCTTGATTAGGGCATGAATCTGGTCAAGATTAGGCATTGATGGTAATTTGTTCTGAAGATTCTTCAAACACGCAGTATCAAGCAAAGGTTCTTCAGAGCTCAAATCTGTGCTGCAATAGAATGTACCAATTGAAACACCTTTTGCATACAAGCCCATCCTGCAGGGCTTTGTGTTCCACACCTGAAATAGCTGTTTAGAAGATTTTGAATCCACCGAAGTTATCAGATCAGAAGTTTCACATCTTTCAGTCAGATCTGCTCGAACACATCGAACATGCTCTACATCAGGCTCCTCTGGGCTGTTGGTGACTATTATGCCCATGGCCTTATAACCTGCAGGTGGGTTTGGCTGCCAAAAGTAACCACCACCTTCATACTGCAAATCGGTACACCAAATCATTGTATATTTAAGGGGTTTTGCAAGAGCTGGAGAATCTGATTTGAATTCCTTGATATAGTCACCTTCAAGCTTGTTGGTGTTTGAATCACGAGCCACAAGAACATAACCTCTCAAAGGTCGATCGTTTGGTTGACAGTAGTAACCTAGACAATAGAATCCCACAGGGTACCCAACAGGTTTGTAAAAGGTGACTCCTTCTGTCTTCCCTTGCAATATTTTGCAGCTCCACGCAACTTCAAATTGGGTTACTTGGATTACTTCTATTTGTCCAAGGTTTATTCTTCCACTAGCAAATTCCTGACCTGAAGATGTAATGGCCGAACATTCCTAAGCAAACTGATCAAATCATGCTCGTGGAAACAATAGGAATGAAAAGATAAAAACATTAGCAGAGGCATTATCAAGTGAATACTTAGTCAATCGAAATAGTGCCTCATCCATGGCAACGTTGCTGGACAAGTTTTAGTAACTGTATTTCATAAAGAACAAACAAGAAATGACATTAAACGGTTTTGGAAGACCATAGAAATCCATAAGGCCATGTTCCATGACAAGATAAAAGGAGTTTATATTCCCATCAAGAATCCTTAGTGATATTAGGGTCAAAATAAGGTAGAAATAGTGTTGTCAGATAATGAAAAGACTCCAAAGGGCTATTCGTCATCTTAAAAGGGCTGTATCAAATTACAACTAAATTTTGAGAGCAGGGATGATACTTGATCTGGGAGCTTAAATTATTGGCAGTTGATCTGGGAGCTTAAATTATTGGCAGACTTACATAGATGGACATCAGGTGTAGGTGCAAAATTAGATATGGTCAGTGACAGTTGTTTACTAAGTTCACTTCTGGTTTCTACTATTTCCAAGGCGATGATTTACCAAATATTGGAAAAGTAGGAAAAAAAACTAGGTGAAAATTTGAAAATCCAGTCATCTTATACGATCAAAGTAGATTTAATAAATCAGCTTTGGGATATCAGAATCTCTAAAGATCCTAAACACATCTGTGCACATATTAGAGACGATAAGATATGCACAATTGTCTTGATCATTAGCATCCCAAACCACGCCCAGAAATAACGTAAATCCATTTCTACTCCATCCAGTCCAATTTTATCACTAACTAAACACCAAAATCATGAATAACATCACGAACTCGAAATACCCATAACAAGAAAAATCAAACATGGGATGAAACATGGACAGTGAAAGATAAACACACCGGGAGGCCAATCAGGAATAGGTGAAGGCAAAGAGAAAGGTTCCGGGTGAAGCTCAGGCAAGTACAAGTCAGGAACTTGATTGCAGCAAAACCACTCACAACCAAACATCTTTACTAGAGTCTTCTGCTAAACAAACTGTTCAAGAATCCAAAACCCAGAAACTATTTCCTGAAAAAGATTTGATCTTTAGCGCCTTCTAATAAGGAAACCAATCCAAGGCACCCTCTTTCTTTCCCTCTCTCTCTCTGACCATATTCTTTTTCTCAGTTCATTGTGTGTGTAAAATAAGTAGCAAGAACTCTTCAATTAAGATGGTGCCTCCCTGGAGAGTTGGTGGAGGGAGAGAGAGAGCAGTTGAAGTGAAGATCAAGACACTCCTACTTCCTTGTAAATGGGGAAATCAAATTGGTTAGTTCTTGGGATTTCAGAGCAGTGGTTAGTTTGGCTTTTCCCAGTCCCACCTTGTTATGATGGGACCCATTGGTGCCTCACTACCTTTTAATTTTTGTTTTCAAAGAATATTACTTTCTTGTGTTTAGCTCTGGCCATTTGATTTCAATAATTAGTAAATTATGTGCAGTTTTGACGTAATTAGGTTAGAGGGGATGAAATCGTCTGTTATGCTCCGTGTGTCATCCACAAGGGGATGGAAGAGAGGATCTCTGCCAAGCTAGAGAGGGTGGAAGTGGAACTCCATTGTTCTGCACTGCATGTTAAAAATTTTATAACATAATTATGATCAAAGCACGTGTGGACGGGTGTGCTTGAATCCACACGTGCGCGTTTGTCCTCGGACCATCGTCATTCAATCTATATATGGTTGTAGAATTTAATTTTACATAATCATCCACATGACCACGTTCACTATTAACACGGCCGTGTGCAACCCCAATACGGGCGTGTCCTCCAGAAATAACTATTACTCATCAGTTTGTCTTGAATCCATCTGAACTTCGTTCCTTTTGTTTCATAAAGATTGCTAAGTCCTCCGAAGGTCATATTAGTGGTATTAATCAAACAAACATGTCTAAAATAGGGCTAGACCCATAATAGAAAGAAGCATGAAGATGAAGATGAAGATGAATGAAGGATGTGGTAAGGAAAAGGTTAAAAAAGGAAGAAAAGTAGGGGAAGAGAAGTGGAAATAGATGGAGTTGGGGAAAAAGAAAAGGGATGTGAGTGGTTCAGCACTCTCATCCCTTAATTAGAGGTCTCGAGTTCGAATCTTGAGAATGGAGAAATCTGTTTGACCAGTACTTTACCCTTTACGAGCTGACTCGATGCGAGCGGGAATTAATCTGAGAGTGGATGGCTTAAAGACGTCTTCCCACATTTGAAATCCTCTTAAGACACCTCGTGGACTAAAAAAAAAAAAAAACCAATTTCAATAACTCGAAAAATAAATCAACACATGGGCTGCCTGTCTAACGTTTGAGAGTAAGGCCCTGTTTGGCAATCAGCTGATAGCTGATTCTATCAGCTGTTAGCTGATAGCTGATTATATCAGCTGGTTTGACCAGCGGATTGCATTAGCT
>JANVCQ010000003.1:27707673-27728191 GCA_025531925.1 Erythroxylum plowmanianum
CAAAGCAGTATAAGCTATAAAATCAGGAATAATACCACGAGCTTCCATTTCAGTAAACAACTTATAAGCAACTTGAAGATCGTTAAGATCTTTAAGATCGTTAAAAAAAGAGGAAGGAAGCGATCAGAGAGAAAGAGATCAGAGGCAACGAGAGAGACGAGCGAGGTCTGGGCAAACTTGACTTTTTAGATTTGGGATTATCCCAAACGCTGGTATGGAGAGCTGGTTGGTTTTGGCTGGTTGGAATAGCTGATTCAACCAACCAGCCGATTAACCAAACATATATATCAGCTGTTTGACTTAGTCAAACAGCTGATTTTGGCTGATCAGCTAATTTTTTAGCTGATCAGCTGTTCTCCAAACACCCCAAACAGCTGATTTTGGCTGATCAGCTAATTTTTTAGCTGATCAGCTGTTCTCCAAACACCCCCTAAATTCTCAAAGAGGAAGCATATATATATATATATGCTGCAGCTGCACAATAATTTTGAGCTGCTGGTCCAGAAGCATAATTAGGCTGTCACCGATTTCAATTCAATTCTCGATTCATTGGCCTAAAGATTGAGAATTAATGAAAATTGATACATAAACCGTAGTTACAATAAAATCTACCTCCGAGAATGTTAACAACTCGTATGATTTTCACAAGATTACACTTGAGTGCATTCATAGAATATGACTTGTATGGAGTCTCTGTCAGCCTAATCTAACCAATACAAATCAGACACTAGCGTTGTTTATCATGCTGCCTAAAATGGTCATTATCGACTTTAAAGCAACAGGCACATGTGGTGGGGTACTAAGTACTAACTAATCAAAAGTAAACGAAATAATTGAAGCCGCCCATTAGACTTTCAAGATAGAAAACAGAATTTTAGGTCCCAAGACTTGTATGATTGTACCAGCACTCTTGGTTGGTCATGATAGGATGGCTGATAAATCTTTATTTGGACGACATATATCTACAGCAAAGTTGGTCCAAGAAACCCATACGACAATAGGCGATTTATATTCCGAACTTACTAATTGTTTTAAAAATAATTTTTAAAATTAAAATTAAAAATATAAAATAATATTTTTTAAATTAAATTTGAGCTTGAATTAGTTAAACTTACTTAAGATTTAGCTCTTCTAAGCAAAACAATATTGTGCACATACGATATTGAGGAACCTAATGATTTTTGCAAATTTGTATTGTGAATTTATTTTTTATTCTCAATAATTCTACCATAATTTTTCATGTGGATTATAATTAATTAATTATTATTTTATAACTGGATCAAATAGAGACTTACAGATTTTTTAAAATATAGTTTTACTCTTCTTAACAGGTTTACATCGTGTGGTATAATTATTATGTATTGCAGACCTTGATGCAAGTTGAGAAGCAAATTAAGAAATCCAATACATGTGTTTATTACAATAACTATCAAGTGCTGAAGTTCAAGAACAGTTAGAAATAAAAGTTGAAGTAATTAGGGCTAATTTCGTGCTTTAAGATTTAATCATTATTATTTTTTATTGTAAATGGATGATACTTTATTAATAAAGTGCAAAATATTTTAATATTATTTTGTAGTTGTTGTATAGTTTTTTTAATTTAGATTAGGACTTATTATGACCTAAACTTTAATCTGATTAGGAAAAAAAAATCCTAAAGGCAGTGATACTTTCATTGTGACATTAGGAATTTGACTTGAAATAAGGTTTCTAGTGTATTAGTTAAGGTATTCCACTAGAGTCCTAATTAAAGTAGAACATAGTTATTTTTATTAGGGGTTGTTTGTTTTCTCTCTTTTTTTTTAAGTTTTTTGTTGTGATTTTTGTAAATTAAAAACCAAGTCTTAAAATTGTGTTTAGCTAAACACGTTTATATATTTTGTTTCTAAAAATAAAAAAGACGTCTATTTTAAAAAAACGTAAAAATAACGTTTTCGTGATTTTTGAAAACAAGTTTTCATAATCACTTTTTTCACGAAAACATATCATATTCCAGTTTTTCTCTTCTCTGCGCCAACTTCGTCTTTTGCGTCTTCAACACCTTCAGGTTTGTTTTTACACCTATTTGTTGCTTCCACGATTTCTCTTGTTTCTCTTGTCCATAACATCAAACTAATAACAAAATAGAAAAACTGGGCGTGATAGAGGAGAGATAAAAATCGTGAAAAGAAAAAAAAATGTAGGCATACTTACTAAAAGCAACATGTAGAACTTCTGCTTTGAGAATAAACTTTTGCAATTTTTTGTAACGGTAAAGAAGACGATATTATTTCAGCTCTTTAGTTTTTGTTGCACAACTTTTGTTGCTAAACTTAACGAAGATCTCGTTTGATTCTTTATAAAGAGCCAAAATAACATTTCTTGATCCTCCCATCTTTTAAATCTGAGATCGGTATAAGTGTAGTTGTTTTCTTCTTCCTCACGTCTTCGTCTTTGCAGTGTCCTCACATTTGTATAGCTTTTTTCTTATCATTTAATGCACAGAGCCTTTTAAAGCTAGTCTTCACGTTGTCTTTAGTGTTGTCTGTATAGTTTTTTCTTCTCTTATCATTTAATGCGCAAAGCCTTTCAAAACTATTCTTCACATAGTCTTTAGTGTGGAGCAGAGCACTTGTCATCATTTAATGCGCAGAGCATTTCAAAACTATTCTTCAATAGTCTTTAGCGTGGAGCAGAGCACTTGCCTTCACACTATTAAATGTAGCAGTCATCATCTAATTCAACAAGCTTACTCTTCAAAGCCTAGCATTCACGTATCTTCCTATTATTACAAAATTTAACTTACTCTGCTACATGACTTTATTATTTTCACGTAATAGTTTTGTTTCTTTTAAGCGTGGAGAACCATTGGCTGGCTTTTGTCTTTTGTGACTCCCATGTTTTCTTCAGTGAGAAGCTAAAATGTTGGATTATTCTGTATCATTATGTACATATTATTGTCACATGTTTATTTTAAATTATATTTAACATTTAATACTTTATAAAGATTATTGTGATTAATGTCACTTATATGTTGTTACACTTAGTTATGGAAGGCTTAAACAATATAAATGATTAAAATGATTGTATGGAAGTAAATGAAAAAGATGGGGTATGGAATGATATTATAGAAATATATTTAATCTAATTGATGGTTGAAGATGTGAAGAAAAGAAATCGAACGATTACTACCTTTTCAAAATCTGGTTAGAAAAATATTAAAGTAGGGCTTCAAACAAAGTTCAATAAGGATAATTATAATTATTACACATAAGAGTATAATTACAAAAAAATATAAATAGGATAATAAAACTAAATATGTTTTTATTTTCAGTTTTTATTAGAAATCTCAACCAAATAGGTTTTTGGTTTTAGTTTTTATATTACAAATCTCATTCAAACAGATTTTTGTTTTTTTTTAATGGAAATAAAAAAGATGAAACAGAAACTAAAAGCAACAACAGAAATACGATATTGTGTGCATGATCTTTTCCCTTTTCTCATTGCAATAGGAAGAAAAATATCACTAGGGAGATCATTTGAGTTACCTAATTGGGTGCTATTGATCTCAGTTTTTGATTAAGAGATGTCAGGACTTAGATTCGGGGATGATAATTGGGTTGTATCAAAGATTACTTCCCTTGCTCCCCTGCTGTAAACTGCACCGTGGAGTGTTTTCTATTTTTCAGCTTCCTTTTCAACATTGTCTTCCTAATTTTCTGTTTCCTCCCCCTGACTAGTAATCTTCTCAACTGTTGATCCTTCTGCTGATCCTTCTAGGTTTAATATCTTAGTTTTTTCCCATTAGACATCTCATCTTCCTTACTAAAATACTCCCCCTAAAGATGAGTGTGGTTATCATATGGTCTACCCTAAAAAAATGTAACATCCATAGAGGTAAAAAACTTTCTAGATATTGGATCAAAACATCTATATCCTTTTTTGGTTCTAGAGTAGCCAACAAAAATACACTTGATAACTTTAGAATCTAGTTTGGATTTCTTAGGATCATGGTTATAATCAAACACAGTGTTGCCAAATATTTTCAAAGGGATAGGAGGGTTTGGTTTTGTGTTAGGGAAGAAAGAAGAGAAGATTTATAATGAGGTTTGGAATTTTAAGATTTTTGAGGGAAGTCTATTGATCAAAAAATTGGCAGTGAGAATTGCTTCTTCCCATAGGTATTTTGGGACATGTGTTTGAAAGCTAATAGCCCTAGCTACCTCTAAAAGATGTCTGTTTTTTCTTTCAAAAATTTCATTTTGTTGTGGGGTGTAATTGCAGGAGGTTTGGTGGATAATTCCTTTGCTATTTAGAAAATTTTTTACTGCCAAGTTCACATACTCCTTCCCATTATCACTTCTTAACATTATAATCTCCTTTTGAAATTGAGTTCTCACCATGGTATAGAACGATACTATTATGGCACAAACTTCCGATTTATCTCCCAAAAGAAACACCCATGTGACCTTAGAGCAATCATCAATAAAAGTGAGGAACCACCGCTTTCCATTAGGTGTTTGAGTTCTAAAAGGACCCCATAAATCACTATGTATTAACATAGATGGTTCTGGACATCGACTGTTTTGAATGGGGTAATGACTTCTATGAAGTTTAGCTAACTCACAACATTCACATTGAAAATAGCACTTTTATTGATAGATAAATGAGGTAGCACACACTTTAGGTATTGCAAACTAGGGTGTCCTAACCTATAATGCCACATCATTATTTCTTCCTCCTCCTTGTTGACAGTAATGTGACAGCTCCCTTCTCCATGTTCCTTGCCTACTTCTTGCAAAATATATAGGTCTCCAATAACCTTAGCAACCCCAATCATCCTCCCCGATTCCAAATCCTGAAACATACAATGAGTTGATCAAAAATTAGCTTTGCAATTCATATCTTTGGTCAGCTTGCTAACAGAATCAAGGTTACATAAAAGATTTGGAATGTGAAGAACATTTTTTAGTGTTAAGGTTTCTGAAATAGGGACTATCCCTTTCCCTACTATTGAAGCTAGGGAACCATCTGCAATTCGGATTTTCTGGTTCCCTGCACACGATGAATAAGAGGAAAAAAAAATCTGGAGCTACCAGTCATGTGATCAGTGGCTCCAGAGTCAACTATCCAAGAGTGGGAGGATATAGAACAAACAAAGGCTTTTGGAAGGATTATACCTGATTGAACTATATAACAAGAGGGTTTTTTTTTTTAATTCTCATCTAGAAGAAAGGTGTGCAGATGATCAAGTTGTTCTTTTGTGAAAGGAAAGGTCCTGGTTGAGTTGGAAGTATCCTGGTCATGATTGGGCTGATTCCCAGCTTGCAAAGCCTTCCCTTCTCCTGCTCCACTAGTCCATTTTTTCTTCCAATTTGCTGGTTTACCATGTATCTTCCAATAGGTATCTCTTGTATGCCATGGCTTTTTGCAAAAATCACACCAAGTTTTCTGCTTGTTTTTATCTTTTTCACCCTCACTGTCACTATTCTTTGAGACTAAGGCTGAACCTTCATTATGGAATTCTATAGTTCCATTTTTTCCCAACATGACACTTTTTCGAGCTTCCTCTCTTCTAACTTCAGAGAATACTTCTCGGATTGAAGGGAATGGCCTTCTTCCCAAAATTCGTCCCCTAACTTCATCCAAATCTTCCTTCAAACCAGCCAGAAAAACAAACATTCTTCCCCTATTAACCTTTTCTCTATATTGGGCTGCATCTTCTGGATCTTTCCACTTTGTTTCCTCAAATAGATCCAACTCCTGCCATATTATAGTCAGCTCATTATAATAGGCAGTCACATCTTGCTCACCTTGCTGCATCTTCCACATTTTTGAGTTGAGTTCAAATAGTTGAGCATAGTTTTCTAGGTCTGAATATGTTTCTTTGACTGCTTCCCATACATCTTTGGCTGTTCGGAGAAAAATAAAGGGCCTTCCAACCCTTGGTTCCATGGAGTTGATCAGCTAGGCTGTAACCATGGCATTCTCCAAGCTCCATTGGTCGAAATTGGAGTCTTCTGGTCTTGGAGTTTGGACTGCTCCTGTTATGTACCCTATTTTCCCTTTTCTAGTGATTACTAGACGGGCTGATTAGGACCATTCTAGGTAGTTTCTTCCATTCAGCTTCTGGATTGAAATATGTAGGGAGTTTTTTGATTGTAAGCTAACTGAATCAGGTTGATTTCTTGATCCAGAGAAAGGGGTAGAGCTGCTGGTGGTCTCAAGGGATGAAGATAGAGATCCCACCATTGCAGCTTTGTAATTCATGGAAGAGCGTGTGGCTCTGATACCATGTAAAATCTCCTCTGTTTTATTCAGATAATAGATGTACAACTGCTGTTATTCTTATATACAACTAGGGTACATAGTTATGGAAGTCTTCCTAATTAGAAAAACCCCTTATTTGGAAATATCCCTAATATAGCTAGATATTACAACTAAGGATAATCTATAAGGATAATCCCTTTGTTAAGGGACTATCTACTATTATGGGATTCTCTACACAATCTTCTCTTTGGACAAGCATTAATTGCAATTGACTCTAGTTTAAAAACAGTTTAAAACTTGGTTAAGCCACACTACTGTATTAGTCGACTAAGTTTTAAAAACAAACATTTGATCCAAAGATAACAAAAGTTCATCATTCTGTCTCGCAAGGCTTTCGATATCGAAAAGCGTCAGATGCGTGTGTCCTATGTGACATGGATCCAATACAATCACGAATACCTAATACCTCACTAACATGAATGAGAAAATAGAGTGTGGCAAACTACGATGATGTGGCAAACTACGATGATACCTTTATGATCTAAATTGTATCATCTTCGTTTGTAGGTATTGATTTCTCCAACTTTATACTAAACCACATATGCTAAACTACATTAGAGAAATCCTGTTTTCTCTCACCGAATGCTAAACAACATTAGAAACAATCTTTATATTCTCCAACTGAATGCTAAACTACATTAGAGAACCTTTATGAGATTAAAAACTTATATCTCCCTATGTCATGTCAAACTTTATAGATATCCATGCTAAACTGTATGTGTCTAAATGACATAGGTACAAGATCAATCAGTATATATGCCCAATGACCTTCAAATGCTTAAGATCGACACAAATCTTAAGACTTTCATTCATATTATGACAATGTATGATGACACGTAATACTGAGGATAAATGATGATCATCTTTATCAATGAACCATCATCCTATCATAATACTTTAAAATGTACAAATGTACATGAAGCAAACATAATGATCCCCTAACTAGCAGTGTCTAAGGACATCAAAACACCCATATTGTATACTTGTGTCACAAACCAAGTGGGTGAAGTCCTTTAGTTAAAGGATCGACTCATAGTTCCTCAGTCCTTAAATGCTCCAAACCTTAATGTCACTTTCTTGTGTCAACACCTTTATGACTAAGTAATTGATCTTTAAATACTATGACCCTGTGATATTCTTTGTTGTTATTAAACAACACTGTGAGAAGAATATACCACAGTAAAACGAAATGGGTCTAGCCACTGAATGGACCACAGATCACTCAGAAATCAAAATTTTGAGTTAAACTATCTGTGAAGCAGCCCCTTAGTATACACTCTACATGCATAGTCGAGGAAGTTATACGTGTCTCTTTGACACACTTCTACGATATTGTATCATCTGCAAACTTAAACTGTAACCTTAAGTAAACTTTTGATCATCTGAACATATAGCTAACTTTAAATATGAATTCCCTACGAGGTTTAGTCTGTTGACTTTTCTATATATCAACATATAATTCTTGATTCCTTCAAGTATCTCAACGCTTGCTAGACTACATTCCAAAGGTCTATAACTGGGTTAACCAGATATTGATCGAACAATCAAACAATAAATACAATGTCCTATCTAGTACATAATCGAGCATACATCAGGCTATCCACCGTACTAAAATACGAAACATTTATCATAATCTCTCTCTTCACTTTATTCCTTGGGTACTGTACCAAAGACTATCTCTCATTGTGAGAGACAGGTGTTACGACAGGTTTACTGTCAACCGTATTAAACATTTGTAACACATACTCAATATATGCATTCTTTGAGAGGTCTGATGAGTATTGAGATATGTCCTGGTGAATTCGAATACTTAAGACAAAAGATGCTATACTAAGGTCCTTTATGTCAAGGTTCTTGACTAAAAGTTGCTTATCCTCATACAACATGATTATGTGATTTGATGTGAGCAATATATCATCCACATGCAGTAATAGGAAGATAATTTTGCTCCTCTTGCCCTCATAGTACAGGCATCTTTTTAGCTTTATTTTCCAAAAAGCCAAAAGAGGTCATAACCTCACCAAGTGTAAGGTATCACTTTCAGGAGGTTTATTGTAAACCATGTATTGATCTGCATAACTCGCAAAATATGTCAGTACTTTCTGGATCCTAGGACCTACATATTGTACTATATAGACCATTTCATAAAGGACTTTATTCAGGAAGGTGGTTTTGACAGCCATCTGATGTAACTCTATATCATCATAAGTTACAATTGCTTTTATCACTCAAAATGTATCCTACGATGACACAAGAGAAAAAGTAACAGAAAGTCAACCTTTTTTCCCTGAGTGAACTTTTATGCAATTGAGCGGGCCCATAAATCGTTGAACTTTATCCTAAAATCCTTTAGGTCTAAAACTTTATTTACAATTGACAAGTTTGCAGTTCTTGATGCAAATCAACTAACTCCTAGACCTTACTATGCTTCATGGCTTGTATCTTGTCATTCATCGCATCCCACCACATATCCGCATTGGGTCCAAAAATAACATATGTAAAAGTAACCGGATCCGTAATATGTCTAATAACATAGTCCAGTACACCTGACAGACTTTGTTGTCAGATGGGATAACAGGTTGCCTCACTCCAGTGAATTTACTTAACTGTATTAGGTTTTGTACCCCCAGGAACCTCTGTGTACTGGTATAGGTTCCTGTTCCTGTATAGGTACGATACAAAGATCTAGATCCACCGAATCTAACTGTATGAGTGGCGGGTACGGGATAACTATAGTATCTGCCCTGCTATCATCCAAAGGGTCAAAGGGCCCACCATCATCATAGACATGCTATTCTCGAAACTTAGCTGTTCGTAATTCCACAATTCTGGTCCCTCCTTCTCTATAGTAAAATCTGTAGCCCTAAAGTGGTTGAGATATTTTACTAAATAGTAATGAAGGGAGCGAGCATGCAATCTTTCTTTATAAGGATTATCCTACCTCAGTAAGGCAACCCTTTACACGAATGTATGCAAGGCTGAGTTTTTCAACTTCTAGATAGATAGATTAGTCCTACTCTGCATTGACTTCTTTAAGTCCTTTAGGATGCAGTTATGCCTTTCAGCAATATACCATTTTACTCAGAACTATTCGGTATAGTGAACTAAGTCACTATTCTAACTGACTCTATATATCTGACAAACGGACCTTTTAAAGTCCTGAAACATCATGTTTGGGATGATATTCTCCTCCACGGTCAAATCTGACTATCTTGATGAATTTTTCTAATTGGTTCTCAACTTTAGTCTTTAAGCAAGAACATATGACTTTGATGGAAATAATCATCAAGAAATGTCAGAATATTTTCAGAATTGCATAATGCAATTGTATGAGGTCTACCGAAATCTTTATATATCAGACTCAATAAGTTAGAAGCATGAGTTGATCTCAGTGTCCTTATTAGTCAACTTATCCCTGCAATAGTCAGCATATGTTCCCAGATCATCTTAATCTAGAATTGGAAATTATTTCCTTGATCAATCTCTCAATCCTAGCTCTGAACATGTGGCTTAAACTTTTATGCCACACCATGTATGACTTCCCATTCATCAGGTCCTTCATACCTTGTTTAGCATGATACAAAGAAGTATATATCTAATTCGAGGTAAGACACATTATATACAAACCATATGACAAGAAAGTTGCATCTTTATGTTTTGCATTAAACAACAACTATACAATAGAAGTATTAAATGCAAAATGTCAACCTTCAGTGTCCTAAATTGATCAAAAGATTACATATAAAATGTGTAGTGTAAAAATTAAATGAACCTTACTATAAATTTCAGCACATACACCCCCTATAGATATTACTTCCACCTCTTTATTGCTGCGAACTATCAATTCCTCCTTCCCTTTATTTGGCTTTATCCTGGATATGAACTACTACATTATGGAAGCACCTTGATCAGATATTCCACTAAATAGTCACTTATGCTTAATGCGACTATTGCAAATTAAATTCATTATTGATAAGGCAAAGAATGACATGATGGTCACAGTCTTCCCTTTAAACCTCATACTACTGGTTTCTTTATATCCTAGGGACCTTTACTAGAACTGGTTTGACCAGTGTCAGCATGTGGAGAAGATTTGAACTTTCTAACTTTGAACTTAATGGGCTTCATCTTTGTCTTCCCTTAAGCTGCTTCGAGGACTGTAGAAGTAGCAAAACTTGAGTTTCTCCACCTCAGCAACACAATGGGATATCCAAGCATTGAAGTCTCAATATCTTCACCTACTGTGAAAATGAATTATTCTCGATATGTACTCCATTACTTCCTTTTTTCCCTGTATACTTCATGGAGAATAATACTTTCATCAAGGCACTTGTCTTAAGACCAAATGAGATTGTGTACCTTTGGAAGACATTATCAAGAAACTCCTTCTCTATGTCTATGTCTGGAAGTTCACTTTGCAGATGGTTAGGTATGGATTTCTTAATGGACGTAAGATATAATCTGTTAGACTGATCCTAAGCTTCATAGGCTGTTTTATGAACTCTCGAGTTCATGGATGTAAGTAGAGATGGTCTACTCGTCTGTATGGTCATATCAACCACAACTATCTCCACAACTTTCAAAACATCCTCCGTCCAATTCTTTATATTGAAGCCGAATAGGGTTTCAATGGTGACATTGATTTAATTGACTGAAAAGGTGACTTCAAGATAATAATCTTTAAATAAGCACAAATGTAGGACAACAGCGATACTAAAGCCATTAAATAGTATCTTTCCTGAAAAATCGATCACACATATTATGAAACACCTTTGAGCTGAATACATAATATATGCAATTAGACTTCCACACCTAAAAGCGTTCGGAGTATAAACTATCAACTCCATGACACTACCACTTTTGGGTAAATAGATCACTTGAGCAATAGCTTTCCTCCATCTAATGCCTTTATGCACATCTCAAAATATTATGTAAGGCCAACACCTTTGGGCAGAATAACTAAACATAAAATCAGAGACATCCCCCAACATGCAAGCAGAACAATTCAAAATACTGACTTAAAAGGCTATTTTGGTGACTACATTCTCATCAGTATTCAAAAAGTCCGCAAACACAAGGGATATATCTTTATGTCATCCTCATATTCTTTATGGGCATACCGTACGTGAAAATGTAACATCAATAAATGCAAAATTCAGAATGCACAGTCTCATTGTCACACATACGTGCTGAAGACATTATCCGAAAACTTCATTCGAGACTTTTTGTAAGAGAAAAATCTCAGTAGAGTGATTATCGTGCATCATCGGATACTGAACCAACCTCTTGAGACACAAAAACCTCATGTATCTCCCTTATGACAAGTTCATTGCACGAAAATTCACTCAAAAATGGTTTTAGAATGTCTCAATTCCTTTTTCGATTGATTATCATGCAATCCCGAACACTGAAAATGAGACTCGAGACACGAGAACCTCATGTATCTCTCTCATAAGATATCTGAAGCATGAAAATTCAATCAAAATCGGATCCAAAATATCTTAATTTATTTTTTGGAGTTAAACTTTAATTTATTGCTAATGTAATAAATCCAGAAAAATAGAAAAATGTTACTTTATAAATTTTTCAGACCTAGAAACTAACCCAAAACACCACGGGATACCTTTATGGGAAATTTGGAATTTTGGGGTTTTTTTAAAAATAATGTAGCTACTGACATCAACCGTTGACGTCAGGCGCGGACGTCAGTGCGCGTCCATACGAGTGGCGCATGCACTGTACTCGTGTCCCGCAGACGTGCTGGCACTGTGCAGCGCGTGCAATGCACGCGTTGACACGTGTCACGCATCCATCAGAGCCACGTGTGTGCGACGTGGACGGTTCGAATGGGTGCGTGTCTCCTACGCTCCCGCCGTTCCACATATGTCGATGTGCAGGCGTTGCACGCGCGACACGCGTCTGTCATTTCGTGGAGGGATGTGTCGCCCCGCGGTTGGCGCCTGTAACGCACGCACCAACCTGTATATGGCACCCCGCGCTACTGTAGCGTCATCAGGAGAGTGTAGTTTTTCCCCTCCACCGATGTCGGAGGCAATTTTTGGCATCCCGGAAGCCCCTTTTTTGCTCTGTTCAGTCCGTTTTTCGTAGCTAACCTTATATATACCACTTTTACGTAATTATATACGTAAAAAAACTGAAAAATGAATCAAGAATGAAAGGAAATCAAATGAGATGAAAAACTAAAAAACCTTCGTTTTCAACAATTCGATCACGTAACCGCTCTGATACTATTTATTATACGTAGTGTGAGCCTTATTACGTATCTCTGATCTACACGAAAATATCAAAAACAAAGATAATGCGGAATACCTGAATTTTGATTCCATCTCTGATTCCGATGCCGATTCCGAGATCCAGACGTCTCCGAATCTCTTGAGACCTTTAGTGGAAAGTGCTTACCGACTCACAAGCTAGGTTTTTCTACAGTTTCCTCAAAACACGAACTCTCTTAATGGGTCAGAGAATTTTTATGCTCGTGAATGATATATGAGCAATTGCAGGAGATCTTAACCTTTATATAGCTTCCATATTGGGCTTCCCTATCACAAGGCCGATATGAACCCGGTCCATACTAATTGGGACTTTTCTACCCAGGCTTCGACTCATTAATCACAAGGCCGATATGGACCCGGTCCATACTAATTGGGACTTTTCTACCCAGGCTTTGACCCATTAATCTAGATCATTTATTGGACAACTTTATTATCTTTATCTGTATCAAATAGTGCAACTTAACCGATAATTTATTTAAAAACTAAAATTGCAATTAATGTTGTCCAACTTTATGAGACATAGACAAAATTGTACCTAAGGGCAAAAATATATAACAAAGGGAGTATGAGAGAGGAGAAGATGATCAGGTGAATTCAGATAAAGATCATAGTACAAGCATGGAATGAGAATCCAAGTAAAGAGTTGTCGCATATGAGTTGGAGATGTAATCTTTTGCACATACATCAAAAATTGTTTACTTATCCAAAGTCAACTATGAACATCCCTCCAGGATGATGACAGGTTGGAATGAGCAAATTTGGTACTATCCCATGGACAACATGGTTCCAAGTATACTTCCTTCTAGTTTCAAGCTTTGAATACTTCAAACGTTTTGTAAGTTTAATCAGTATAATAATGGATTGGCCAATTAAGTTAGTGGGATTAGTAATTAATAGACGCTTAGTTTGAAGAAAGCGAATGGACATAAAATACTGCCGATAAATTTACAATCTGAATTAGAAATCTATGTTGGTTTCCTCCCAAAGTCTCTTAACCATCATAAGATTGTACGATTTGATAATACATGCTCGGACCAAGAAAAAAAAAACATCATTTTATTATCATCTAATTATATAGTGAACTCTATAGAAATTCATTAAAAAATTAATTTTGGCAATCCTCGTAAATTCCATACTTACTACTCCAATAATCTGATAGAACAATTAATTTGCGCATCTTTGTTATTAAAATGTAATCATAAATTAGTTATTAGACCCACACTTTATGCTAGTTTATTAATACATATTAAACTTACAAATTCAAATAAAAACATCTTTTTATGTAAATAATATTCTTGAAATATAAATTATATATATATATATATATATATTTCAAATTTTGAATAAAATTATCATAAAAAATCATCGAAAAAGTATTTTATTAAATATTTAAAAAGTTTACTATTAAAAATTTAACATGATTATTTGTTAACATAAGATAATGTTTCATAATTTCTAAGAACTTTCACTACGTGCTAAAATATAATACAAAAAATCATAAAAATTGATATGTGTATTTTATTATGATTTTTTATTTAGTTAGTATGTATTACATGATTTTATGCATTCTTCAAAAAATGGAGTGTGCAATGGAAGCGTGAGAACTTAAACATGTTTTGAGCACAAATATGTAAAATTATCTCTAAAGAGAATTTCTAAATTGAGAGATAATTATGTTCATTAATTATTTTTATTGAATCTTGTGAAGTTTAACATATAAGTTATGCAATATCATACTTGATAAAATTCAAGATTATTGGCCTCATTAATAAAAGATTAAATATAAGAAAATGTAGCAAATTATGTACAATAAAGTATAAAAGCTTTGTCGTTGAAAAATAAGCACCATGAATCTAATCAAATTGGTTGAAATTGAAGACGTAACATAAAGTAGAACCTATATCGTGCAAATGGGTGTATAAGCTTAAAGAGGCATTTTTGTGGATCTTGAGGTGTATAAGGTTTTATTGATAATACTGCCACTTTCCCTCAGTAAATCTTAGAAGCTTTAATTACTAGATGTCAGAACACATTCTTACATAAAAAAAATTAAATCAAAAAATGTATATGGGTAGTTGAAAGGATTTGAGAGCAAAGATTCTTTTGATTATGTAGTCAAGTTAAAAAAAGCATTATATGGTATTAAGAAGTACTAAGAACTTAATATGAAAAAATAGTGGAATGCCTAATTCAAAATTGTTACATTTATTGACTAATAAGAAGTTTAAGTACAATGTTTCTATACATAGATGATAAATTCATCACAGGAGATTATCAAGAAAAAAAATGATCAAATGAGAGCCAACATTTTAATACACTTTTATATAAAGGACCATCGAAAAATGAACCATTTTCATAATTTTGAAGTTGAGTGTACAAAAGAAGTAATATTCTTTTGCTAATAAAAATATAGTAAAGATTTACTATGATTACTCATATTTAAAGTATAAACTTATACATGTAAATTTTTCGTATGTAAATTTTTCTCCTATTTTTCTCTAGCCTTTTCACTTGTGTCTGTCATATGACTCCCTCTAATTTTACCCTTTTATACTAATAGTCTGTCGTGGATTTTTCTGCCTGACTTTAGGCAAAGAACTTCGTATCTTTTTAGAAAAGAGAACAATTATGAAAATCCTAGTCCTTCGAGTTGTACTTCCCTCCACCAACCCTTTTCGGTAAGCTTTTAGCCTTTGGCAGGCTCATACCCTCCCTAGTTTCTCATACGGTTACAAAGGAAAATCATATCTCTCTTAGCAGTTGGAAGCTCTCTTAAGCTTAAAACACTCCCTCATGTCTTTCTACTGACCATGCTCCTTATTGCCCCACTTTTCATCTCTAAGCTTAGACTTTAGAAACTTATGAAATCCCTTATTTTCCCTTCCTACCAAAGTTTTCATTTGAACTTGGGTCCCTACCCTAGAGTCTTATAAGAAAAACTTAGAGCTATGTTGTCGGGGACAAATCTTATTTGGAGACTTTAAAATACATCCCTTTGAGCTTAAATGGTGGAGAGATTGTAGTTTACCCCTTCTAAAGATTCTTTAAACTAGGGTTAAAAGGTGAAACTTTAGTTTAATAGGTTACTTTGTTAACAAAAGAATGGCATTTGTAGTTCAACACTAGGTTGAGGTTAATTGCAGCAAGATGGTTCTAAAAAAGACTCTGATTAATGAAAATAACTTCTTTATTTTCAAATTTGATAATGAAAGTTAAATCAAAAAGATATTATAAATGAGGCCTTGGAATGTTATAGAGAAGTCTTTAATGCTACAAAAATGGAGGCCAAGCTTTAGTCTAGATAAATATAACTTGAAGTTTATCCCCACATAGATCAAAATTTCATTATATCCCCTAAATACTAGTCTAGAATAAGGCTTAGCTACCTAGCAAGTTCTATAGGATTTGCTAGGATTTTCTTGGAAGCAAATTCATCAAAGAAGTTACCTTATTCACTCATAATCAAGAGACTCAATAAGGAAGGAATTCTAATGAAGTTAATCATCAAACTTTTCTATTAATGGAAACATGTTAAATAAATTAAGAAAATCAAAAACTCGTAAGTTTTAAGAACTCCCCAATCTCTTTGAAAAATGAAAAGAATAAGGTGCTAACCTCTAAGAAAAAGGAAGAAGACAATACAATGCAACGCAATTAGGAAGCCTCACAGATAACTATCAAAATCGTAATCTTATGAATACTTACAGCTTTGAGCAAGTCTTAGTAGTAGCAAAAACAAAAGAGTCTATTTAATAAGAGCATGTATCATGAGTAGATGCAAACTCATAGTAAAGTTCGTAAACAAAAGGGGAGGTTATCCCTAGAAAGGAGGATAAAAAGATGACAAAAGAGGCAAAATCTCAAAGCTTATCTGGTGAAAAGTTGGTAAATAATACTATAAGAAAATCAAGCAAGAAAGCTACAACAAAGGAGTCCCTAGACTTATATATCAATTAATGATTATTACTTAGAGTGTAAGGAGTATGAATTGCCTAAGAAGAAGCAAGTAATATATGATTTCCTAAATTTAAAGAAACCAAGTATTATTGGTCTTTTGGAAACAAAAATAAAGGTAATATACACTCATATAATTCTTAGTTTAGTAAGTTTTTGACCTCTATTTCTAATCACCATTATCACTACTAATAGGAGAATAAAAGTAGGGTGCTACATTGAGCTTGTTAAAATCCATACTTATTATATATTAGACCATTTCATACATTTGATAGTTAGTATTGATAAAGTCCTTAGTCACTTGGAAGTTGCTTTTTTATATGCGTTAAATTATGAATTCTAAAGAGTTTTTTTTTTTTTTGGAAGTAAGTAGACTCCATAAGTTCAAATATTCAAGATCCTTAGCTTATAGTTGGAGACTTGAATAGTATTCTTATTTATCATGAAGATGAAGGTGAGAGATTGAATGACAAGTTAAGGAATAAAAATTTCTTAAATTTTTTAAAGACAAGTTGCTTTTTAATTTGAGTTATGAGTTTTTTTTTCATACCTCAAGCAATAAACGAGAAATGGATTAACTATTTAGGAAAAATCTTGATATACCATTATTCAAAACTAATTTTAATGTAATTACTCTAGAACCTAGGTCAACTAAGATGAACTTTCCCTTTAAGTTCAATAATTTCCAAACTAAAGTTGACGACTAGAAGAGGCAATCACTAAACTGTTAAAGATGGATGTAAGGGATTCTACTCATTCAAATACATGTATTAATTGCAAGTGGTTAAAAAGAACTAAAAAAGACTTCTCTATGAGAAAATCAGGAACACAAATTTCTCCATCAATAAAGTAAGGGAGGAATTACATAAATCTCAAAAAGATTTGGATGATAACAAAAGGATACCTTTTCTAAGGAAACAGAATGGACTGCTCTAAACTCATATGTTGAATCTTTAGAGAATCACCACGCACTCTCTAATAAAACAAAAGGCAAAATATACCTCACTTAGGGAAGGAGAAAAACTTAAAATTCTTCTACAATGCTATTTTATACAACAATAATATGAACAAAAATTTTCTCCATAGTAGATAGCAGAGGAGAGATCATTTAGGGCCACAAAAATCTTAAAAGATTGGTGTTCAATCACTTTAAAAATTTATTAAGTTCTATAAAAAATGATTGTTTACATGATTAGATAATCAATTACTTCATTTATGACTCTTTATCTTTATAGTAAAAAGACATAGTGATGAAACCAACATAGGTAAGGGACATAAAGATGGCTCTCTTTAGCCTTAACCTTGCTAAAGCCTTGTCCTAACGGGCTTAATATATGTTTCTTTAAAGAAGTATAGAACTTGATAATTGAGCTGGTTTGCAATGCGGTGTTGAAATTCATTGCTTCTAATAGAATTCTTAGAGAGTTTAATATAACTTTCAAAACACTAATTCATTCAAATCCAAGCTATCTTAACAACCTTAAAAAATTTGTGTATTAAAAGTTCATTTTTCAAAGGCTTTTAACTCTATCAATTGGTGTTTTCTGCTTGACTCTTTTAGAGCTTTTAGTATACTTGTTAAATTCATTCTTCGGTCAGAGTAATGCTTCACCAGTGGCTCCTATATCATCTCACTAAATGGTGAACCTTCCCTCAACTTCAATAGAGCAAAGGGTTTAAGATAAGGTGACCCTCTTTCACCTATATTTTTACCATTTGCATAAAGGACCCAACTAAGTTGTTAAAGGAGTCAGCTTTAAGTTCTATCACAAATTTAAAAAGGCAAAGCTATTTAATCTATATTTTGATTCTCTATCGAACTAAACCTAATTTAGTGAGGACCTTAAAATAATGCTTGAACTCCTTTAGTTGTTACTACATTTATCTATCAACAAAGTTATAAGTAGCTTATAGATTTATTCTAATATTAAAGACTTTAACACCTTTAAAGATATCTAAGGGATCAAACACCAACTGCTCCTTTTTACGTATATGGACAACATTTTCTAATAAGAAGAAGCTACATAGATTGCAAACCTCTCTTAGATTCAATTACTACCAAAGTTCATCATTGGAATAACATATTTCTCTCTTATATTAGAAGATTATTACTTATCTAATCCGTTCTCAACAATAACCATATTCACCAGTTATACCACCTTTATATGACTCAAAGGGTCCTCAAAGAAATGGAAAGACTCTTCATGAACTTTTTATAGTCATGAAAGCCTAATAATGCACAAGGAGCTAAAGTTTGATGGAATGAGATTAGCTCCTCCAAAGAGGAAGGAGGTCTTAACATACATTCAGTCAAAATCACAATTAAAATTCTTGTGACAAAATGTGTTTGGAAGTTTTTTGGGTATAAAGAGTCCATTTGGGTCATATAGATCCATAGTTATATCATCAAATATTAGGGTTTCTAGGATATTAACTTAACCAGTAATCATTCTTAGACTTGGAACTAACCTCTTAAACTCAAAGACTTTATGCACCATTACACAAACATCATATTTAGGCATAAAAGGAACAAGCATTTCAAATATGATAATTGGAACTAGCTTGATCCCTTGTACAATATACAAGGCAGAGTAACCTAAGCTATTAGTTCCCCTAAATGCCAAAGTAAGTTGTAATAGATCATTGACAATAAAGCTGCAAACTTAGAGAATTCAACTTAATAATGCCTCATGATCGTAGTTGTAGAATTATTATAGAAGAAAATAAGGTTTCTTCTGGCTAGATTACAACTCCAAAAATTTACGAACTCTTTTGGTCTTAACTTCTAAAAGTTACAAAATCCCAAAACACTATGGTAGCATCTAGTTTGGTTCAGGTGGAACTCTCCTAAAGCTTCTTTATACTCTTACAAGAAATTAAGAATAGACTTAGAACTTTGGATAGGCTGAAGAGAGTTACCATTCAAAATAATCTTATGTCATATGTACGAGGGAGCTTGGGACAAATTGTAATTACTCTAATTTCTTTTGAACCTAGATGCTATCCTTATTCAAATTAAATATTAGAGATGAGTGATAGTTTAATTTGTCAATTGGATTGCTTAAGTTTATTTCCTTCACAAAGATGATCAAAAGGTCTTCAAGATGATAATAGCTTATGATAATAATGTCCCTTTAGAAGGAAATGAACATGCAAATATTCCAAAACTCAACAATTTTATGTAAGTTGACTAGATAACTACTAACACAATTAGTTAGATAAGACAACATATTAATAACAATTTATTAGATAAGACATCATACCCTTATTAATGAAGTCTAGTCCAATATGAGTTCTATTCTAACAACATCCTCATGTGTGAATTGATAATTCTTTCTTGTTATAACTAAGCTATTTGATTCAAGTATATTCAAGCATTTCTTCCTTTGAGATTCTCAGTCTTGACTTCTTGTTTTGACTTGTAAACTTAGATCTCTCCGCTTTTAGCTTACATAAGAAGAGGACTACTATTATATTGCTTTAGCTTAAGTTACCTAAACTTTTCTTTCTGTAGTTTTTTGGTTTATATGTTTATTTTCCTATAATTTCCTTACTATTAATGAGATTTCCTTTACTTTCTTAAAGAAAGGTTTATGATGATCAATTCAAAACTAATATCTCCTCCTACGAATGTTAATGTTAAACTTTACAACAAAGGTGCTATTAGTTTATGCTTATGCAACGAATCATTTGGATGCAATTTAATGTATGACATTATTATTAATTAATGAAAAGACATTCTTTATCTTTTGTATTTAATTAATTATATTTGATATTTTAATACTGAAGATAAAATCCTTAGAATAATCACTGTGTAATTGAAATTATGATGAGATCATAATTATCAGATCCAATTTATATTTATGTGATCCAATATTTCTGCAAGTGCACAGAATCGTCCTAGTACGCACACAGCGAATATTCTAAAGTCGTCTCCCTCAAGGACCAATTCATTCACCAGT
>JANVCQ010000003.1:27728291-27745734 GCA_025531925.1 Erythroxylum plowmanianum
AGGGAAAAAGAAGAAAGGAAAAAGAAGATAGAAGTGGGAGGGAGGGAGATGTCGGGTGAGTTTATATTTAAAAAGAAATTACCGACGAAAATTTTCGTAGGTAAATTCAAAAAAATTTTATACGGTCAATAATTCCCGCCTTTTTACCGACTGAATGAAAATTTCCGTCGCTAAATTAATTTACCAACAGAATTTACCTACGAAATTTTCTGTAGGTAAACTCAAAATTTTTTATTCCGCCAAAAATTCCCTCCATTTTTAGCGATGGAACATATATCGTCGCTAAATTCCGTCGCTAAGTTTGCCGCGACGAATTCTTTCCAAATTTAGCGACGAGTATTAGTACCGTCGTTAATTTACTCAATTTTAGCGACGGAAATATGCTTTCCGTCGCTAATTTTCAACGGTATATTTACCGAAGTAATTTATTATCGACGGCTATATTGTTTCGTCACTAATATCCGTTGTAAATTTTGTCGGGACAAATTCTCTCCAAATTTAGCGACGAATATTAGTACCGTCGCTAAATCACTCAATTTTAGCGACGAAAATCATGTTTCCGTCGCTAATTGCCTACGGAAATGATTTTCGTCACTAATTGCCTACGGAAATTGTTTTGTTGCTAAGTTTTCGTCGCTAATCTACATTTTTCTTGTAGTGTAAGCTACAATGACAACATGAGAACATGGATGCACCTATTATAATTTTGCATCTCAAGGAGTTATTTGGTGCACATAGTAGGATGGAAAGGTATCAAATCTTCAAGGCGCTATTTCAATGCAAGATGGCATAAAGATCTCCAGTCAACCTACATGTGCTGAAGATGATTGGGTATATTGAAAAATTAGCCCAATTAGGTTTTTTCATGGACTATGAGTTAAGTGTTGATTTGGTGTTACAGTTTCTAAGTCCAAGCTTTTCACAGTTCTTCTTTAACATGAACTAGAAGGACATCACATTACCCGAACTATTGCATATGCTTAACACTGCAGAAGGGTGCCTTAAGAAAGTACCCCGTTCTGTACTTATTGTGAATTCTTTTAAAAGCAAGCAAAAGGGCTCTAAAAAGAATAAGAATAAGAAATAGAAGGCTTCTACTAGTGTAGTAAAGCCCAAAGAAGGTATGAAGAAGAAGAGCAATAATAAGGGTATATGTTTTCACTGTGGAGTTAACGGACACTGGAAAAGGAACTGCTCATCTTATCTTGCTCCCCTAAAAGATAAGAAGCTTAAGAAAGCTGTCTCTTTAGATAGATTTATGATTAGGATCAATCTTTCTACTTATGTTCCACATACTTTGGTATTAGATACTAAATGTGATTCTCGCATGTGTAATAACATGCAAATGTTAACATGGAGTACCTCATTGAGGAAATGTGAAGTTAACCTATGAGTTGGCAATGGAGTAAGAGTTGTTACATTAACTATAGGAACTTGTAGTTTAGCTTTACCTTTTAGACTTATATTAAAACTTAATAATTGTTATTATGTTCCAATTATTACAAGAAACAACATTTTTTATTTCTTCTTTGGATTTAAATGGATTTGTATTTATTATTAAGAATAATAGTTGTTCTTTCTATAAAAATAAAGTTTATTATGAATCTGGATTACTTACAAATGGTTTGTATGAGTTAAATCTTAAAAGGTCAATTCCTAACATAATAGCAAGAAAAGAAAGTTAAGTGAACAAAATCCATCTTATTTATGACATTGTAGCTAAGATCATATCAATGAAACTAGAATCACAAAGTTTCATAAAGAATGATATTTCGATTCTTTTGATTATGAATCATATGAAACTTGTGAATTAGGGTTATTGGGAAAGATGACCAAACTACCCTTTAGTGGAAAGGGATAACGTGCTAATGAGTTACTAGAATTAATATATTCAAATGTATGTGGACCTATGTTCACTAGTGCTTAAGGTGGATACTCGTATTTCATTACGTTCACAGATGATCATTCTATATATGGTTATATGTACTTAATGAAACAAAAGTCTGAATATTTTGAAAAGTTCAAGGAATTTAGAGAAGTAAACTGGTAAAAGTATTAAGACACTTAAATCAGATCAAGGTGGTGAATACTTAGATCACGAGTTTTTTGTTTTCTTAAAAAAGAATGGGGTTCTCTTACAATAAACTCGTCCTGAAACTCTATAAAATAATGGAGTTTTTGATAGTAGAAATCATACATTATTAGATATAGTACGTTCTATGATGAGTCATGCAGTCCTTCCTATCTTCTTTTGTTTATGCCATTGAAACAACTATTTAAACTCAATGAAGGATATGGGAGAAATAGTTTATATTTTGGGAATAAAAATCTATAAAGATAGAACAAAGAGGTTGCTTGGGTTATTCTAATCTATAAACATAGACAAAGTGTTAAAGAGGTTTAACATGGATAATCCTAAGAGGAGATTCTTACTCATATTGCATGGGATTTCTCTCTCATAAAGTATGTGTCCAAAGACACAAGAGAAGAGAGATAAAATGGATTGTATTCCATTTGCTTCAGAAATTGGATCAATCATGTATGCAATGCTATGTACTAGACATATGCTTTAAGCATAATGAGCAGGTTTTAAGTCAATCTTGGTGAAAGTGACTGGACAGTTGTGAAAAACATCTTAAAGTACTTGAAAAGAACTAAAGATATTTTCTTGGTCTATAGAAGAGCTAAACTGAGAGTTCAAGGATATTCAAATGCTAGTTTCCAGTTAGATTCCGATGATAGCAGATCACAGTCAGGGTACATCTTCACAATTAATGGTGATGTGATAAGTTGGAAGAGTTCCAAACAATCAACCATTGCAGATTCAATGACCAAGGCATAGTACATTTCAATGTCAAAGGTGGCAAAGGAAGTGGTTTGGATCAAGAAATTCATTACTGAACTTGGAGTAGTTCCTAGCATTGTTGAGTCTATAGTATTGTACTGTGACAATAACGGTGCTATTGCACAGACAAAGGAACCAAGATTGTCCAAACATATGCTCACGAAGTTTCATTTGATCAGGGTGATAGTGGAATGAAAAGACATATTATTAGAGCGAGTTCCTATCGGAGAGAATGTTGACAATCCTCTCACTAAACCACTGTCTCGAAAGAGACAACATCATCATATGGATGGATATGGTATTAGATACATAAGCAATTGATTTTAGTGTAAGTGGGAGATTGTTAGTTTATGCATATGCAGCTAATCATTAGGATGCAATTTGATGTATGACTTTATTATTTATTCATGAAAAGGTATTCTTTATCTTTTGTATTTAATTAATTATATTTGATATTTTAATATCGAAGATAATTCCTGGAATAATTACTATGTAATTGAAATCATGATAAGATCATAATTATGATATTTAATTTATATTTGCACATTATTCTTAAATGTTCCTAGTTGTAGTTTCATCAAAATGAGATATTGTTGAAACGATAAAACTAACACACATTATGTTTCTTTCTTATGAAGAAAGTAATTGATCTCATAAATTAAAGTATGACGATACTTAAACTAATGTGTGGGTGACTATTAGATAACAAGTCACTAAACTGACTCGACTATGAAAATCCCAAATGGAATATTACTTATGTGTATGTGGGTTTTCTCATAATGATGGTTGTATAATTGATCTTTAAGATTTGAGATTACCAAGGTATCTCGTGTGAGAATTACTGTGTTTTGATGCTACTTATGAACTGTCCTAGGATAATTTACTCGATAGTACTTGGATGTAGTATAAACTATATAAAGATAATTGAGTAAGTCAATATAAGATTCGTCATTTTAAAGTAATTAGAGAGAATATTATATTATTCTTGATTAATAGTGATTTATGAAATTTTCTGACCAGAGTAAATTGACATTTAAAAAGATATTTTCAAATTTTAATTATAAATCAATTACTAATTAGCAAGAATGAATGTGATTGGACCAAAAGAATAGACATTATCTCCATACTTTGTCTAATTGAAATATTGAATGATGAAAGGATTAAATTATACA
Source organism: Erythroxylum plowmanianum (assembly GCA_025531925.1). Lineage (NCBI taxonomy): Eukaryota > Viridiplantae > Streptophyta > Magnoliopsida > Malpighiales > Erythroxylaceae > Erythroxylum > Erythroxylum plowmanianum. Next base: position 27,732,309 of record JANVCQ010000003.1, read on the forward strand.
TCATAATCATACATGGATATGTTAAATCAAACTACTTTGACATTCCTAACATTTGGGTGGTCATGACATGTTAGACGTCAATTTTGATTTATAATTATAACTTGTTTAATTGGATAAGGATAAATTAAAAGGTTCTAATTGTAAATTAGAATTATAATTATAATCAGTATCAATATATTATGACCCTAATGGGTAACACATCAAAGAATAATTTGTGAAATAAAAATATATTTAATTAAGATGAACTTAATTATGAAGTTTGAAAAATTTTAGGTATTAAATATGATATATTTGATTTTATTAAAATTAAATTAACTAGAATTAGAATTTGATTTTAATTATAATAGAAAATTTTAATTTTAATAAAATTAAAAATTCCTAATGATTTTTCTATTAATAGGAAGAACAAACAAGAAGCTAGCATTTCTTGTTTTCCTCTCAAAAGTTGAGAAATTACTTTGTTAAATACTGTTAGAAGCTAAACGATTGAACAATTCATGATTGACACGATGGACGTATCAAAAGATTTCAACAGGAAACGTGAATTAGGTATGATTCATATTTTGCAATTCATGTTTTTATTCAAGCTATACAATTATCAAGATTCAATTAAAATCTGTAAAAAAAATTTATTTTTCTGCTAGATCCGTGATTAAATCACGGTTAGATTCCAACAGGCACAACAGAATTGGAAGACCCAACTATATACAAATGGTTGGTAGTTTAATTTACCACACATTTGCAGTTGGGAGTGGCTAGCGGATTTGTGGCAAAACCAAGAAAATTCCATTTGAATGCAACACGATGAATTCTAAGCTACGTGAAAGGAACTACTGATTTTGGGATTTTATACAAGAAAAATGCTTCAAATCAAATTGAAAGATGCTGTGATGTGGAAGGAGGAGACCATTATACTCGGTGATCAACTATTGGCTATATGCAGCGAACAGCATCATTATGAATAACTGAAGTTGAGTATAGAGCTGCGGTTATGGCAGCTCAAGATAGGACATAACTGGTGCTTCTTCTGAAGGATCTTCAGCAATCAGTTAACTCGTCAACGCTTCTATATTGTGCTTACCAAAGAATCCAGTTCTTCATGCAAGTACAAAGCACTTAGAGATTCAATATAATTTTGTACAAGAAAAAAGTACTTGAAGGTGAAATCAAATTAAATTATTTAAATGTTGGTGAACAAGCACTTGATATATTTTACAAAAGATCAACTAGAACAAAGTCTGAAGCATTCAAAAATAAAAAAATTACAAAATCAGTGTTATTGACTGCTTATTCATATTTGTGAAAGCTCAACTCATAGTTCAAACTGCTAATCTTACATAGAAACTCAAATGAATCAAAGCCCGAAGTCCCCCCACACCATGAAATAATAGTAAGTGACATTGTCCAGTTTGAAAAGGATAAAAGATAAAAAGTACAATAATAGTAAGTGATCAAGTGTATCTCACCCAGTTATATTAGAGCATGAGCAATGAGGATCAGTCAGAACCACCTTCTTCTATATCATCATCTTTCTGTAATCACAAGAATCCCAGTTTCAGAATTTGGAAGGTATTTTATTAATTTCGATCAGATTGCCTTTTATGGAGATCATCAACTTCATCGAATCAATGGTAACGGAAGAAACAAATTTGGCCTAGGAATACTTACCACCTCAGGGACCATCTGGTGTATCTTGGCATAAAAGCCATCCTGGCAGCCTCATCCATATTCTTTTTCAGTGTTAGAGAATTTCTGAGCTTTGGCATGCTCAACACCCCACTGGAGAATCTGTTCATCTCGGGACAGTCTTTCACAATTGCATTTTCAAGGGCCGGGAAGCTGAAGGTCTGGTTCCCTGAGCAAAAACATGAAAGCCTTGGCAAACAGTTGAGTTCCAAGTACGCCAATTGTCTGAAAACAATCTCATCTTCTGCCTCACCCTTCTTGGCTGTCACAATCTCTCTTAACGTCTGGCATTCACTTATTTTCATTCTTACAAGTTGCCCCATACTTTTAGCTGTTGTGGTGGTTATCAGATATGTCAATCTGTCGCAATACGAGACCTCCAGAATTGTCAAGTGTTCGAATGAAACTGAGGATGGTACTAGAGACTTTAAGCGCCCACAGTATGAAACATCCAGATTCTCCAGATTTTGGAAAATCAGAGACCGAAAGGAATCTTCTTTCCATATATATGTCAAAGAAAAAAGTTTTGACAGCTTCAGCTCTCTTATCTGTGAAGGGTTCTTCGCATAGAACTTGGCCAAAAATTCGCCATGCCATATCTCCTTCAGAATGACATTTCTCTCCAATGTCAGTTCTTCCAAAGTAGGAAATGCGTCCTGAAAATATTAATGTCGTTTATCAAACGTGAGACTCATCTCTTGAAAATACGTTGAGAAGGTACTGTTATGTAATTACTCCTATCCAGTTAAGTACTTAGAACTATGACTTGGTACTCAATGAAATTTTTACCGTTGCAACAAGGAAGAGGGGTCGTGGAACCGGGAGATGAGGTTGGCCAACCCCTTGTAGTTTTTGGAAACTTTGACAATCTGAAGCAAACGTCTCCGCTTCATGGCATCCATTTATCTCTAGCTTTTTCAGTAATGGCCATTCTATATGTAAACCAGAGGAGACTTTACCGAGTCCAGGTAAAGCTTGAAGTCTTAAGCAAGCTACTTTGGGAAACACAATAACCTCTGCTACATCAAGTCTTTTTCCATTTGCAAAAATTTCTACCACCGAGGAGGAGTCTACCTCAAGCTGCTTTAGTTGCTCGAGACCTTTGGCTAGAGAAGCCGGAAAAACACTTTTCAGAGTTGCACAATTGAAAATGCTTACTGATTGTATGTTTTTATAAGTCAGAATTCCTTCAGGATCCTTACTCCATAAGTTCTTCAGCTTAGGCAAATGGGATAACTGAATATTTCTTAATCCGGCTCTTCCAGCAGGTGTTTCCTTAACGTTATCACCTTGGACATCAAATATCTCTACTACTGAATGGCAGTCAATCACTACCAGTGATTCTAGGTTCTGCAATCTTCTAAGTGTAGTAGATGGAAAAATTGACTGTAGCTTTTGACAGTGTTTAACTTTGAGTGTCTTGAGGTTACAGAAGGAATCTTGGCTCAGTTGGTTGTGCCAAAGCATTTTGATGCTATGTAAGTGCGAGATTTTCATCACTTTCAAATCAGGGAATTGGACCTGTGAAAACAAATTCATGTAGTTAAACAAATAAGCAACTTAATGATGGAAACATGACTAAAACTCGGCTATTTGAAATCAGACCTTTTCACTGAAAAGAGAGAGTCTGGAAATATGAAGACTCTCCTTGCTCGTACAAGGACAAAAAACAAATTCCTTCAGTTTTGGGCAGTGTTTGATGTACAACTTGTTCAAGGATGGAAATGAAACATTGTTTCCCCAACAAAATCTTGTGAGGTTTGGAAGGTCCTTCAAGCTCAGGAATTCGAGCTCTGGAAACAGAAGCGTTTCCATCCTTTCCTCCCCAAGCACTGTAAGCACTTCTTTAATCAAATTGCATTTGTGTACCTCAAAACGTTTGAGTTTGACAAGTCTTGTAGAAGCAGAGAATGACAACAGATAAGTTAAATTATGGCAGCCCTTTATGCGTAGAAGTGTCAGATTCTGAAAGCAAGTTATTTCTAGTGGGTATACTGAAGGACGTGGCAACTGCTGTGAGACTATTGAGCAGGTCTTCAAGGCCTGCAGGCATAATCGTTGTTAAAATTTTCTTTAACTAAAAGAAAGTTCTAATGAAAACTACTGAGGATACCTTGTCATTCAAAAATGGTGTGGAAGTAGTGAGCGTTGTTTCTTGAGAACCAGCAGAAACTCTCCTGGTATTGGAGCAGAAATTCATGAGCTTCGGTAGATATTTTAGTTCCAAGGAGCGTAACTGTGAGAAATTAAATTCTGCAGTTACTTGATTGTCATCTCCACAAGTGACGATCTCTTCCATGACCTGGCAGTCAGTTATTTTCATCTCTTGGAGCTGCAGGAGGCCTCTAAACATGGACAAGGGAAACAGATTCTTCAACCTTTCACATTTCTCTACATTTACTGTTTGAAGTTTATGGAAAGATTCCGCTGTGAGCTTACCATGGCATATCTTTTCAAGGTTAATCAAATTTTTAAGAAACAATGATTCCAATGCGGGAAAAGCACTGCGAAGATGGCCCTCCACAGGATGAACAACATATCGAATCCCATTGCTGTTCTGGATATGGAGATGTTTCAATCTCGGAAAGCCTTCACTATCTAATTCATCAAGGACATTCATAACATCGTTCAATCTGTCCAAAAGTAGATACTCACTTCTCTTCAACACCACCATAATGCCGTTTTCCAAATTCCTGCATGTGCTAAGCTTTACTGCCCTGGATCCTTCATACTCACCAGACCAGTCCCAGCAATCACCTACAAGAATTCTGTATCTTGTCAAGCTCTCAAACAGTAAGTCCTTTGGAAGAGACCTGGGATCTTGAATTTGCAAGTCTAATGAGACCAACTGAGACAAATTCTTCAATTCGTCAATGCTAGCATTTCCTTTCTGGAATTTGGAAGCTGAAAGCTCCCAGCCAACGTAACTGTTCGCCATATATAGCTCTTCTAATTGGGACAAGCTAGAGATAACATTTGGCGGTATCACAGTTAGATTAACACAATTGCTCAAATCGAGTACCTTCAGCCTGGTCAGGTTTCTCAATTCTCTTGGCAGGGACTTAATGTCGGACCCAACAAAGCTAAGAATGATCAGTTTCCTGAGTTCTCCAATAATGGCTGTATCGCCTAGGGTGCATTGATCAAGATACAGTGTGCGAAGGTTCTCCAGAGAACTAAATGATATAGGCAGTGGAGGAGACTGTATACATGTCATGTGCAAGACTTTAAGCGCGTCCAGTCTCTCAAAAATTCTGTCTGGCAATTTTAAAAAAGAATCTTTACCCCCAATGTAGAAGAACTTAAGCTCTGGACAATTTAACTGATCAGGCAGCTCTCCGACATCACTTTGTAAGGATATTGAAGTGCACTTCTTCAACATATCTTCATCTGGCCATTCAACAAGCTCAGCTTCATCCTTTAATACAAATACATGTTGTTCCCTGGATGCAATTGAAAGGGCCACATCGCGCACAACTTTATGCATACTGAATGAATCACTGGTGTCACCATCTTCCAGCAAACAAGAAGCCTTGAGGCTACGGACTAGCGAATTCACTCTGTCCCGTGCCTCTTCAGTTGTGTAAACACCATGGAATAAACCCAAACCCATGCCATATTTTAACAGGTTATGTATGGAAGCATTATGAGTCATGAGACCACAAAGCAAGAAAGTCGACTTAAGTTCCTGACTTTCTAACTGAGAGTAACTCAGCTCCAGAGTTGCGTATATGACTGCCTGCATGCCCCTGATACTGCTAGAGTTAGGCCTTCTTAGTTGACGGAAGGCATTTTTCCATTCAAATGAAGTTTTGTTTCTCAAAGCCCTTGCAACAGTTACAATTGCTACTGGCAAGCCAGCACATTCTTTGGTTATCTCAGTTGCTGTATAATGCAGCTCAGGATCATCCACACAATCACCTGCCATCTCCTTGAAGAGATCCCAGGCTTCTTCGTAAGGTAGTACTTCCACACCAAAATTTTTCTGAGTATTCATCTCAGTGGATAATACATCCAGACTTCTTGATGCCAGCAATATTTTACAATTTCCACAAGAAACTCCAATTCCCTCTAAATCAATGCTACCCCAAACATCATCAAGAATAACTAAAACTTTGTTCTCCTTTTTCAACCTCTCCCGTAGATGACCCGCTCTCCCCGCTATGCTCTCCTCATCAAATCTCATACCCAACTTGTCTGCAATTTCCCCTTGAATCTTTTTGGGGTCAGGATTTTGAGTTACAGTAGCCATGACCACTTCATCAAATAGCTTATCCTCCAATGCTTGCCTACCAACTTCTTTGACGAGTGTGGTCTTACCCACACCCCCCATCCCATACAAACCGATGATACTAATACCTTTATCGCGAAATGCAGACATTATTTTTCTTGAAGTAGGCATTCTGGACTCGTAGCTCTTGTAACCTTCAACAGCTGTGATTCCTTTCCATCTTGAAGTGACAGAGTAGGAAACTCTATCAAACCTACCTTTTTCCTGGAGTTGTACAACAACCTTTACCATGTCTATTGCTTTCTTGCTTATTTGGTAACGAAGCATGAAATTGGGATATAACCCATCAAAAAAACTCGTCTCTGCATGCTCTTCAACATCAAAAGAATGACTTGCTTCTTCTACAAGATCATGCACTGCTTTTAGCCACTTCCTGACATCAGCTTCCACTTCTTCTCCATTTCTTCTAGCATCATCAACCATATGCTGCACCCTCTCCCTGACAAGTACCAACTTTTCTACTTCTTCCTTCAGGCCCTGGATGTTGTCCATGTAATAGTATACGTAAGCAATTACAGTCTTTATAGGACCAAGCAAGTACTCAACTATCATTGGTCCAATAGGAGCAATCAATTGGTCAATCAAGTAGCCCGCAACCATCAAAGCGATGGAAAGAACGATACTAGCCATTTCCACTTCCCTCTTCTCTCGTTTCTCCTCTTCTTTTTCCTTCTTCAATCTTCCTCAAGACTGTGAAAAAGGCCCCTCTTCAGAATATAGTGTGTAATCAAGAACAAATAACAGAGAGATCGACAATCAATAGATAAAACTGAAGAGGTTTACAGAGAAAAATTGCGATCGGAGGGACATGAGATGCCGGGAAGAAATGTTGAAGAAATCAGAGACAAGAAATTTGTAATTGAGTAAGTTTAGAAGCAGTTCTTACAGATCAGTAACTTACGAGATGAGATACTCACAAAGGCCTTCTCACCCTGCTAGCTACCAAAGAAGCAAAAAGTCCGGGCTTTGCTTCCATCGGCTAGCAGCTAACGAACAAAGGAACAAATTCATAAAGAGAACAACAAAGCCAAATACAAGACACGGATGGCAGTGTAGATGTCCCTACCTCCTAAATACAAGTAAAGGGTAAACGCAGAGGGGAACTACGATTGACATGGCAATGAAGAAATGGTGGCAGGTGGGGCAGGTGGGGCATACAAGGTATAGGTGGGAATAGAAAGTGACAGAGGACAGAACCTAGTAGTTTTCATAAGAGAAAGTTCACATACACTTCTTAACGGCAAAGTAATAATTTTGAGACATTGGTTTTTCCAGCACTTCATAGAAATTTACGCTGCAAGTAATATAAGTCCAAATATATGAATGTTTACTTCCTGAAGAAATCTACCACAAATGTCTTACCAGAACCTGGATCAACCTATATTATCACTTGGAGTAAGACTCTTTCGATATATGTTATGGGAAGTTTGGTCTGGTGTGAACACAATTATTTTGCGGACGTGGATTGAGAACTTCCGTAAGATAGTCAGGTTAAAAAATAGACAAAATGGTAGCGTGTTCTAGGGGAGGGTTGAGTCGAGGAAGATGACTATTGAAGCAGTATCACATTCAATAATAAGCTACAACCTGGAAAGTCATAACTGCAGAAAAGTTTTGGGAGCATTTATGCAAATTGATTAATCAGATTATACCTCGTACCTTGTGGAGTAGATAACTAATAATTAGGAAAACATAGCCATTTCTTGGAACAGATTTTATGAAAAGAAAGACCAGACCACGTCGCGTGACCACCAATGCTTCCATCAAAATAAAGACACGTGTGTGGTGGAAAACAACAACCTGAATTTTGTAATCAGATAAGACTTAAGTTTCCACATGGGAAGATTATCTAACGATCAGAGATAGTACCGAGTGCCATAGGCGAAAGCCATTTCTTAAAGTGCAATTTGAATCGTCCAATCAAGTTCGAATGCGATGGGGAAATATAAAAGCAGTGCTTTGCTCTTTCTATAGACAATTGCCTCCACCAGGAGCCGATAGGGCTAGGCATTAAATCCTACCCCACGAAGGAGCAACAGCAACACCCCCCTTTTGTTTGGGTGCTTAGAGAAATAAGAGTTTTGAAAGGGCAAGCAATTGAAGTGAGCGTATAGGCCACATTACTAAGAAAAGAGTAGATGATTCTGATGCCAAAAATTTGGCAAACCGGCTTCTTTATACCATGCCGGCTCTAGGATGCCTCTTTAGTTTTGTTTTTAGTAGAGAGTATAAGGGAGAGAATGTTATGGAAAAGAGTGAATTTATAAGATTACTGTAACATCAATTACAACAACAACAACGTTACAACAACATTATGTAAAAGTCTCGCTAAAATTTAGAGTCTAAAAAAGTCTACTAATTTGCAGTCTTACTTCTACTAAGTAGAGATGTTGTTTTCCGATAAACCCATATATAATACAAGTGAGTTTATGAGACTCCTAAATTTGAACGAATTGTAACTTTTTTACTTTAATATTTACGAATTGAATTTTATTATAATTTCATCAAATTTTTCATCGTTAAATAGTGGAATTATTAATCATATTGCTTAAACGTCATAATGACTCTTAATTTACAAAGATGTCAAATAAAAAAGAATTAAAACTTACTACAAGCAATAATGAAGAAAGTAGATGTAGGCTACAAGGGAGTAGTAGTGTGTTTAAAGTTGGATTTTGGATTTAAACTCATATTAAAGATTATAATTTATATACCTTTTAAACATAATTTGATTTCACACTTCTATTTAGATAAGAAGGATTTAGTTTTGAATTTAAAAATTCAAATATTAAATTGAATTACTTATTGCTAAAAATATTTTTTAAAAAGAATTTTTAATGTTGTAATATAACATATCAAGTCACAATTTTAAGAAGAGAGTTGAAATAATCAATGTTTTAAAAAACGAATCGGAAGTTAAACCGGTAAGACAAGAGATTTAAGGTTTAAAAGGTTCAATCGGTATTAGATTGTCATTAATTTAAAGTCTAATTGAAAAGAGAGACTATTAAATCAAAACTAATTGGTTTATTTTGATTTATAAAAATTAGTTTATTTACAAAAATTAACTGATTAATTAGTAAACTGGTAGATTTTTAACAAAAAGGATTATTAAAATAAATCGAACCTAAAAATTAAAAACTATATTAGAAAGTTGGTCAATTTAAAGTTTTTATGATTAAACCGACTGAATCAATTTAATTTCTCAATCATTGGAAATAATATAAAGAAATCTTTCTTCTAAATCTTGATTTCAATGATCTATATGTATTTATTTTTCACCTAGGAAGTTGATCAAAACTAGGAAAAAGGCAACTCACATTTATGATCTTTGAAAATTCAACACAATGAGAACCTTACTCACTATCGTGATTAAAAATGTTTTTAAATGTTTATTGATGATTATTTTTATTAAAAATATTTGTAGGCATGGAAAAAGGTTGAGATCCAAGCCTAGCCTAAAAATTTGTGTTTTGGTCGGATCTAACCTATGAAGCTTCTGTGCGAAGCTCGTGTCTGGGCCAAGCATGATTAAAAATATATTTTTAATTTTTAAAAATTAATAACGACATTGTTTTACTCAAAATTACAATTTTGGGCTTTGAGCTAGGCCGAGTTGAACGGCCTAAGTTTGAGCTTGGACCAAAACTCGAAATTAGAAAAAAGGTCTAATCTTGACCTAAAGCTAATATTAACTTGGGCCAAGTTTATGAACTTCAGATTAAGTCGGATCAAACCTAATCGAGCCGGACAATTTTTGTTAAGCCTAAATATTTGTTTTTATTGAAAGTAAATGTTAATGCTGGTGATAAGTTTAAAATCCTTAAGATTAAAATAACAAATTAATTAAAAATTAATAAAAATAGTTACTTTTGATTGTAGATGAGAGTACTTTGGCAAAGTATAAAAATGCTAAATATAAAATGGTTAAATTTTTAGATAATTAAAAAATTGAAGGATAATAAGTTACTAAATGAGAAATTATAATAAGGGAATGAGGGTGAGAAATATAATGTATGGATTAAGGATTAATTTCCTATATATGATGGATAAATTTATTTAAGTGATCTGAAAGTTCACTACATTGATGTTTTTGCTACCTATAACATTGATTAACTCATTTGAGTAAGTTTTCAAAAAATTATTTATCATAAATATTTTTAAAGTTAAGCCAAAGTATTCTTATTAAATTAATATTAAATGTATAATTAGTTTATAAAAGTACAATGATTACAAAGTTTAATATTAACAAATTAGATTGCATAATTATTTTTACTTTGTAGAAAGTTAAGATGAAAGTATAATAGTCCAATGTTCTCTAGATTGTTTTCTTTAACCGTTCTCTAGTTTTCACTCTCTCCCTTATTTTTTTAGCTAATTTCTTTTAAGCCACTTTCCTTTTTCAATTTATCATTTTCTCCTCTATAATTGAAGATTCTACAAGCTTAACCCATATATCCTTCAACAATTAGTTTCCTCTTCTCCCTTCAATTTCCATCTCCATACCAACAAGTTAAACTCCTTTGTCTCCTCTAGACTTTGCTCCTCCTTTGCTTTCTATATCCTGAGATCATTTTATTTATCCAACAATCCTTTATTCTCCTCCCCCTAGTCTAATTGCTCCTCTCAACCCTTGCTTTATAGCTGTTACAAGACATTCTAACTTTACCCTAATTCAATCTCTTCATAGGGGACCTTTATTTAACTTAGAACATCTTTCTAAATCATAAGAGTTCCTAGAAAACAATAATTAGTTAAGAATATTTTTCTCCAATCAAAAGCCATGTCATTTAAACTTGTTAAAAACCAAAATAAAAGAGAGTAATAAAAGAAGTGCATTATGGCTTTTTGGAGAGAATTGTAAGGTAATCTCAAACCACCAACACCATTACAATGGTAGAATATTAGTGGTTTTTGATAGGAATAAAAAATTTATTCAACATTCCTCCAGAACTGATCAGTGATCCATCTTATAATGCCTTTTGTAAATGACCCATCATAGGTCAATATTTCCATTGTCTATGCAACAAACTTAACATTTTTTAGAAGCAATTTATGGAGTGAACTTTACGCTTTCAAAGCTGCTAACCAACTTCCTAGGATTATAATAGGGGAATTTAACAATAATTTTTATTCTTAGGAAGTTAACAGCTCTAGGAGAAATCATAAGTAATTAAATGATGACTTAAGAGAATGTTTGAAGAAAATTGGAGTAACATATCTTAGATTTAAAGAACAAAAGTTCACATGGGATAATAGACAAGAAGAGACCTAGAAAATAAGGAGAAAACTGGATTGAGCACTAGTTAACAATGAATAGATGGCAAACTTCTCTCATAGTATGCCTTCTTTATAAACTCCTTTAACTCATATCATTCTTACATAGAAGTCTCCAACTTCATCAACGAAAAGTCAGTCAAAGCCTTTTTAAGTTTAACAACTTCCTTTCAACCACTCTAGGTTATGTATAAGCAATTAGGAAGGGAATACAAAAGTAATTTATAAGGTATAAGGACTATATTTTTATATAAAAACTTAAAAGCATTCATAAGGAACTAAAGCTCCTTAATAAAACAACCTTTCTAGAAACTAATGAGGTAGTTAGAAAAACAAGAGAAACTCTCTCTAAAGCTCAGAAGGACATGTACAATCTCTTAATAATAATGTTCTAAAAGATATTGAAAAATCACATCTCTATAACTACACTCAAGCTCTTAATGTGTAAAATAATTATTAGGACAAAGATTAAGAGTGATTTGGAATAAGGATTGTGATAGAAAGACAATATTTTTTATAGCCCAATCACTACTGGAAGGAACTAAAACAAAATAACTTTGCTTTTTAATGACTTAGGTATCTCCATCACCAATCAGGAGGATTTAAAGAAAGATACCTATAGGTGAATCCTCTTATAGCTCTTCTCTAAAACTTATCAAGTAGTATATATGGATGCGTTTGAATGGGGAATTAGGTATTAAAATTGAAAAACCTTTCTTCAAAGATGATGCGAACAAAGATATCTTTAGTTATAATCCAAAAATAACCTTTAGATCATATGGTTATACTACACCATTCTTTCAAAAGACATGGAATGAAATTGGTGACTTGTTGATTAAAGTAATATTGGAGTTTTTCTTCAATAGAAAAATGCTAAAGGGAATGAATAGAACATAAACATGTTTAGTTCTCAAAGTAACTAACTAACTTCTCTGCAAAATGTAATTTACAAGAACATCTTACAGATGCTTGTAAATAGACCGGAGAAAGCTTTAAGAGGAGTAATACACCCTAATTAAAGTGCTTTCATTAAAGGAAAGAGTATTAGGGATAACTTACTCATAATTTAGGACTTGCTCGAGAACTATCAGAATAAAAAATCTATTTGAAGTGGTGAACTAAAGATTGATTTTCACAAGGCATTTGACTATTTTGTGACATTTGGTTTTCCAAATAATTTATAGAATGGGTACGATAATGCCTAAATACCACTTCCTTTTTTGATTTTTATTAATGGAGAACCTACTAGTATCTTCATTATTATAAAAGAAATAAGGTAGGGGATCTTATTTCCCCTTTCCTCTTCACCTTTTATGTGGAAGTCTTAATCAGAATAGTTTCACACAAGATAGAGCATAGATAGAGCATAAAGTAGGCTTCAAATATCATATAAAATGCATGTAGAACAAACACTTTAGCCTTGTTTTTATTGATGATCTACTATTATTGAGTAGGTAAAATAAGAGATCTACACAAATCTTAATAGGCTTCTTGTTAGAATTCAAAATGATTTCATATATGAGTATAAAAAACTTTAAGAGTAAACTTATAAAAAACTTTAAGAGAAAACTTTATAGTTTTAGAGGAGCAACTAATTTAATACTCCCTCCTGTCCAAAATAAGTGTCATTTTAGAGATACGCACATTTATTAAGAAAGTTAGTGAAATGTTTGATATACCCTTATTAATTGCATGTTGAATTACCTTGAAAATGTAATCTGCATAAATTTTTTTTTGAAAAATTAGAAGAATCAATTAAAGGAACATAATATGTACATAGCGTTCATTTACAAGTGCCGTTGTAGACACAGTTGCTAAAATAGGCAAGCGCCTCAGAGCAATCAAGTAAAAAACACAGGTAGGCAAAAGCTAAGGGAGGACTAAAGCATAGGCAATCAATCAACACACCTGGATACAATACCAAGTCCGAAGCAATCTAGAGTCTATGATAAGTATTACAGCCTAAAGAAAAAACCAACCAAAAGAGATATAAAGAGGAACCCAACAAGAAGACCTATAGCATGTGAAAGGCTAAGGAACACTGCTTCCCAACGAGAAGGTGCAGAATCACCAAAGGAGGCAAGGCGAACATGGTCTTGCCCAAGAGGCTTCGCAGACGGAAACCTGCAAGATGACTGAACAATAACCTGCAAAAGAAAGGAGAAACAAACA
>JANVCQ010000003.1:27790761-27804529 GCA_025531925.1 Erythroxylum plowmanianum
TCAGCAACAACACTAGTGTTCTCTGAATCACGACAGAATCCCATTCCCATTAGTTATTCATCTTTATTCAACTGAATTTGGAAAATTTTAACTACAAAGGAGTCCGTAAGAAAATAACAAATAATTAATCAATTATGGAAATTTTATTAACTTCTTTCTTTTTATATATTTGCTGGATCATATCTTCAAATAGAAGGTGGTGTGTCAGATTTAACGGCAAACTATCACACTAGTTGCCAATTTGCCAAGTGGGTTGGTGGCATCTACTCCAATATTATCGGACCAGTGCAGACATTCCCGTTCTGCTTCCAACTAACTGGACATGCCAACTCTGAGTTTTAACTTAACCATTTGGTTATTTTCAAATGCTACAGTACGCACCTTCATGATTGATTATTAACAGTTGTGAGGTATTGGTAAGAAAAGTGGTGATGATTGATTATTAACATTTAGTAAAAAGAGAAGCTATCCTTAATATTTAATATAACTCCTGTCGAAAAATGCAAGAAGCCCATATTAATCTACTGTCTTGCATGTTTCCAAATACATAGCAACATCATATTATCTTCATAATACACTGAAATAACCATATATAATTGGTATGATAAAATCTCATCGTATCTTAAAGGCCATTCCCCATTGACGGGTTTGCATCGTTAATTATCTTGAGAAGGAAAAAGAAAAGGTATTAATTCTGAGGTGGTTTGGAAGCTCTGAAGAAACATGATTTACTATCTTAAGATGCAATTCGTTTTTATTATTTGAGTTTGTTAAGCTTTACAGAAGTCCGGAAAAGAAACTTCGGCTAGAAAGTAAATTCTTATGTTGGATAGATTTATTATTATCAGCCTAAGACTATAAGTTATTTTGAGCTTAACATTAGACTTGCGAAATCTTAAAAAACATAAGCTTAAGCTTAGATAAATATATGGACTTGGTTTCAAAAGAACTTGAGGTTTTAAATTTTAGATATTGCCACATCCTTTTTATTTACGACCCAATTTTAAAAATTACCTTCATTTCTAATTATTTTATTTTAAAATATGTAAAGGAAAAAATAGTTTAGCTATTCTTAACCTAAGTGACTTCTACAAACTAAGGTTACAAATACCGTATCAGAAGTCTGTTCTAGTTTTGACATTATATGGTACTGATAAAATATTAAGTATCATTTTGAATAATTTTTAAAATTAAAAAATAGTTTCTTAATTTAATATAATTAAAGTTTAGTCTCCTATTGAAAATCTATTTTACTAATTCTATTTTTATTAGTGTTTAATATTAAATAATCAAGTGATTTTATTTATTTAATAATAAATTTGATTACGAAAACCAAAATAATTTCATATGTTATAGAAATAAATTAAACATACATTCTTATGTTTGAAAATAAAAATATTTATTCAAAAATAATAAGAATGAATTAAAATACAAAAATAATATTTGAATGATGAAAGTAGCCACAAAATACAAAACATATTTTTAATTTTATAAAAATTTAGTTTCCTGTTAAATTTAGTTATATATTATAAATAAAATTAAAAAATATTTTAAAATTTGATTCGGTAATTTTATTTATCTAAATTATATAAACATAATTTGTTTAGACTTGTATAAAGTGATGCTACCGAAAAGGATCCGGAGACTTTTAATATACAAGGAAACTCTTTTTGGGTGTAATGGGTCCATGTCCACTGTTTGAAGAATCAATGTATAAACCAACACATTAAAGACATTGAAGGAAATAGGTGTAGTTCCTATAAGCGTTTTTAAGGCATATGACAACTATCCAGTGACTACAAGGTGTTTTAAAGTATATTTGTTTCTTAAGAGTATCAAAAAAATTTTATGGAATAATTGAAGAAAGTTACTTCCTAGAATAATATCAGTGCAAGTATTATAGAAATAAAATTGTGGACATTTGACCAAAAATGATCCTAAAAGAATATGTGGATGTTGGATTCCAGATGATAACTATATTTGATGACTAGAAATATCTAATCCTATGATAGGTTTTAGGGTTTCATGATATCGGGAAGGAAAACAAGTTATTTTACGTGAGCAAGATCTTACACCACTCCATATATGCCACAAAATATTCAGCTTTGTATTTTTTATAGGTAAAGCTGGCAGGAGTATATATAATAGTTGGGCTAGTCATTACCTAGGGATATAAATGACATTATTGTTATAGGTTAAATGTATCCTATATTGAGTTTTTTTTTTGAAATAATCGCTAATAATGCAAAACAAATCATTGACAAGAAAGGCAACGAAACTAACCTAAGCCACCAGGCTTTCCCCGTACACCCAGAACCTACTAGCCTTTCACCATCAACGGCATAACAAGCAGAACTATCTGAAAGCAAAATGGAATCTAAACAAGAAGGACGAACATTCCAGTGATGTGGGTTTGCATATAATAAGGCTACCCTGGTTAATGAGTGAGCCGCTTTATTGGCAATCCTACGCGTCCAATGGAAGGACAAGTGAAGGAAATGTCGCTTGAGTGATCGACAGTCAAGGGCCAAAATTCCAATCTCAGAACGATTTGAAGAAGGAATTAGGATAGTTTGAACAGCCGTCAAACAATCAGACTCCACAATGACGTTGTCGAGTTGTTTTTCTTTTAACCAAGATAGGACTTCCTTTACCAACATGAGTTCAGCAAGAACTGGATCAAAAAGGGAAGGATAATGGCCTGAGATAGCAGCCACAAAATGCCCTCCTTCATCCCTAAGCACCGCGACAAACCCCGTGGCATTCTTGTTTTTAAAAACGGCCGCATCCACGTTATATTTTAGGAAGCCTTTTGATGGTCTCGTCCAAGCAGAAATAATAGCTCTTGAATCACTAGTCATGGTAGTAACCATCTCAAAGATCTCCCGAGAATCCTGTCAATCTTTTAGAAAGTTGTCAACGAAGTTTGCTACCATCCCAGGGGTGATAATCTTACTTTGCCAAACTCTGAGGTTCCGGTGGTACCAAATACTCCAAAGCATAGCTAGCATCCGTTCAAGACAAGTAGACGACAGGTTGTTTAGGCTATGCAATATAAAGGAATCAGCCCCACTACTTGGGAGATGCCAACCCATAAAAGACCAAATTTCTTTGGCTGGAGAACATTCCAGCAGCACATGATTCATATCTTCTGCATGACCGCAGAAATCACAGGCAATGTTGAGCGATATTCCCTTCCTAAGAAGAAGAGCTTTACAGGGGAGGAAATCACGGAGACATCGCCAAGTGAAGTCCTTGATCTTTGGGGGAAGAGCCAAATTCCACAGCCGATTCCAAGGACTTTCCACAAAAAGGTTAACAATATCAGTAAACAAAGTAAGAGCCAATTTATAACCTGTTTTGACTGAGTAAGAACCATCCAAACTGTGATGCCAAATCAGTTGATCGGGGGGTTTTGATATAGCGATTGGAATCCTAGATACACGACCAACAACATAAGGAGTTAGCAATCCTTCCAACAATTGTACGTCCCAACCTAATCCATCTTCATTAAGCAAATCTCGCACCTTAATATTACCAAAATCTTGGATGAAGGGGGAGGTGATGTAAAAGTTGTTTGCTTCATTAATCCATGGGTCTGTAAAAACATTAATCGAGGCTCCATCACCCAGTCTCCATCTAACACCATGAAGCAAAATGTCCTTTGCCGCATAAATACTTTTTCAGATGAAACTTGAATTGGTTCGGTCCTTTGCCTTCAGAAAGCTACAGGACGAAAAATATTTGGCTTTGAAAATTTTACTTAGAAGTGAGTCAGGAAAAGCCAGAAAACGCCAAGCTTGTTTGCAAAGCATTGTTAGGTTGAAACAGTGCAAATCCCGAAGATCCATACCCCCATATTTTTTTAGGACGCAAAGTCACTCCCAGCTCGCCCAGTGAATTTTCTTTCTGTTGTTTGTCCCTGATCCCCACCAAAAGGAGTTCATCATTCTCTGGATTTCATCACAGGTACCTTGGGGAATAAGAAAAACGCTCATACAGTACGCAGGCAAAGCTTGTGCAACTGTATTGATGACAATTTCCTTTCCTGGTTTTGAAAGCATCTTGTTTTTCTAGCTCGCAATACGTTTACTAAGGCAATCCTTTATAAAAGCAAATACTTGCTTTTTCTTTCTTCCGATTAGAGAGGGGAGACCTAAATATCTCCCATGATTGATACGAGTGTTAACCCCTAAGATGGTTTCCACTATGTTTCTATCAGAAGGGTGTGTATTAGAACTGAACATAATGCTTGACTTCTGGAAATTAATTGCCTGCCCTGATGCTGTTTCATAGATGGTGAGTATCCTCTTGATGTTCTGTCCTTCAGTCATATTTGCCTAAAAGAAAAGGAAGCTGTTGTCTGCAAAGAAAAGATGAGAAACATCGGGGCTACCAGGACAAATAATGACACCATGTATGTCCCCTCGAGCTTCGTTTTTCCTTAGCAAAGTAGATAAACCTTCAGCGCAAAGGATGAATAGTTATGGAGACAAAGGATCTCCTTGCTGCAATTCACGCTTCGGGATGATAGGTCCTACTTCAGAGCCATTAAACGCCACTGAATATCACACAGTAGTGACACACACCATAATAAGCTCCACCCATTTGCTGTCAAAATCCAGCTTTAACAAGATAAACCTTAGATAGTCCCAATCGACTCTGTCATAAGCTTTGCTTATATCAATTTTAAGAGCTGCTTCCCCAATCTTTCCTTTTCCTTTGTTCTTCATGTAATGTATAATCTCGAAAGCCACCGTGATATTGTCAGTGATGAGGCAACCTGGGACGAAAGCCGATTGCATGGGAGATATGATCCTAGGTAGAAGAATTTTAAGACGGTTCGCAATCACTTTAGCAATAAGTTTGTAAATGACGTTGCGCAAAGCTACTGGCCGAAGGTCTGTCATACATGTAGGATTGTCTTTTTTAAGGATCAAAACAATCACCGTGTCGTTAAGGGTATCTGGAAACTCACCTTGTTCCATCCAATTACAACAATTTTCAAAAATATTAGCCCCCAATATGTGCCAACACTTCTGGAAGAACGCCGGGTTCATGCCATCGGGTCCAGGAGCCTTATCTGGGTGCATTTCAAACATTGCTGTCTTGAACTCCTCAAACTGCAAAGGAGCTAGAAGGTAGTCGTTATCCTCCTGATTTACCACCGAATTAACAGATGCAAAATGTCTGAAATCAGTGCCTCCCGAAGTTGAAAAAAGTTGATTGAAATAGTTAAGAATGATGTTGCCGATTCCCTCATCTTCCATGACCTGCTGACCATTGTCGTCTATGAGTGAAGTAATTTGATTCGATCGTTTTCTTTTTGAGGTTTGTGCTTGAAAATATTTTGAGTTAGCCTCCCCATATTGCATCTAGAATATCTTTGAGCGTTGCTTCCAATAGATATCTTCCTGTGCAAAAAGGTGATTAAGGGCAGCCTTCTGTATCCGAAACAAAGCAAATTGATGGTTTTGTCAAGATAACTCCATGTTCCGCTTAATGGTTTTGATACTTTCAGAGAAATTATTCCCAAGGTGCTTTTGCCAATTAAGCAAGCTAATGCCATATTTCTTAAGTTGGGTAAGAATGTTCATGTCGACACTGGCAGCCTAGAATACAGAAACAAAATCATAAAAACCTTCCTCTATTAACCGTTTATTTTCAAACTTAAAACGACTAATCCTCTTAGTAGAGAGCCTACGCGCAACCACCAGCTTGATAGGATTGTGATCCGAAGTAGGGCACACCAAATTGTATAACTTATGAAAGGAAATACATTCATCCATTCGTTGTTTACAAAAGCACGGTCTAATCTTTCCAAAGTAAGAGAGCTTGGATCTCTTCCTCTCTCCCACGTATAGCCAAAACCGATAAGAGGAATATCCACAAGGTTACAGTCCATAATACACTGCTGAAACGCTTCTACTAATGAGCTAGGATAGTCCACTCCTCCTAGTTTATCATTTAGGGACAAAAGGTTGTTAAAATCACCAAAACAAACCCATGGTATGTTATGAAGACGAGAAAGAGAGCGAAGGAGCTCCCAACTAGCAAGTTTTTTAGAGGAGTCTGGGAAACCGTAAAAACCAGTGAGTCGCCATTTGGGGTTAAGTGAGTCGTCAATAACCAGATCAATGTGATTGTTTGAATGCCCTGTAACAGTAGCTGAGACATCATTTGTCCAAAACATGGCCAGACCACCACTGCGGCCAAGCCGATCAACACAGAAACATAAATCATACTTCAACATATTTTTTATTTCTTCAATCTTAACAGAATTCGCAAAAGATTCACTTAAAAAGAGAATTCAAGGCTTATTAAATCTAACTCAATCTTTCAAAACAAACTGTCTGGTGATTGCCTACTCCACGATAGTTTCAAGCTATGTAACTCATAGCTCTCGATGGGTCTGCTGTGCAAGAGTGGCCGCTGGTAATTGATGTGGTGGGTTGGACTGAATCATGTCGTCTGTGTTCATCTCCTCTACCACAATAATATTGTTGTATCCTTTTCGGGGTCGTTTTTTACTATCCTTAATATCCATGATTGAAGCTTCTTTGTCGTTTTGAATACTATTAGTTGCAACCATTTCGAAAGTATCTCCGTTGAAAGCAGGATAACTATGGCCCACATATGGATTAGGATAGGCTGTGGATGTTAGCGTAATCTTTTTATGATAGAACAAGAAATTGTTGCCTATTCTGTGGGGATTCTTAGTAGTAGATTGATAATATTTGGGATCCGGATTTTGTGTTGCGAAATCAGCGCCAATTTCATTCCTGGGATCCCGTTTCTATTACATCGTTTTACTTGCATTTCGGGCCCACACTTCTGCCTGAATTTCCTCCAGTCATTCCCGACAGTGCTCCTCCTCTGGCCTTTCCAATAATTTGAGACAGTTAGTTTCGCTATGCCCTATTATTCCACAAAGATAGCAGATGAGAGGGAGACGTTCATAGCTGAACGTTATCTCCATCGAGGGCAGCTCCTTGCTTTCTTATGCTCTTCTTCCTCATAAGCAGTTCTTCCACGTTTACCCGAATTCGGACACGCATGTAACTATTCCATGAACTTCGGCGGTGAGCAGAGTCGTATTCCAGATAAATGCCCATTAAGTTCCCAATGTTGTTTGCTAAAGCCTCAGAAGCAAAGCCTAGAGGGAGACCATGAAATTGTACCCAGGCATCAATATGGATGAAATCGATGTTCTCTGAGTTCTCTCCTTCCTTCCATTGATGAACTAACAAAATACATTTGTTAAATGACCATGGGCCTCCAGCTAACATCTTCTTCAAATCGAAATGGTGGTAAAACTGGATTATGTATAGGTTGTTTTCACCCATTGGTTTGATGTACGCGCCCCACATAGGACGCCACAAACTCAACAGCATTCTTTCTAACGCCTCTGCATTAATCACTCTTTTACCTACCAGTTTGCCCAATAGACACAAATCATAGTTAATCTCCTCCCTTTGAATATCTTCCGTAGGAATAACAAACTCAGTGTCTTCATTCTCTCGGATAGAAAGTTTTTGCAGACCTGATTCCATGATGTTGAAAAGAAAGCTAAGAAAGATCAGCGTAGAAAAGACTACCAAAAACTCACCATACACATTCAAGGCAGGACCAAAACTTGCACTCGTTTAGAGAGAGAACGGGAGGCAAGACATGTTTCCCATATCGAGTTATCCTATATGGTTGAACTTGTTCAAGAAAACTAATTTCCAACATTATTTCTAAATTAAATCCTTCATTTTCAACTAATAGTCTAATAGATATTTTATTACCGATAATTTTAATAGTTGTTTCTACAGTAATATCGATTTAATGTATATCTCCACTAAAATTTATGTACTGATAAGGTTCAGTTAGATGAAATTTTATCAAATTATTTATTAAGTTATTATTAATATAACTTCCACTTGCACTTGTATCTACTAGAATATTACAAGGAATATAGGATTTTTTGTCAAAATATTCTCCTTTAAATTGATAATTATTAAAACTTATCCTTTTATCTTCTCTTATTATATTATTATTATATCTAGTACTGTTGGACAGACCAATGTCCGAGTAAGATAATCTAGGTAAAAATCTATTGTCAGAAGGTTTTTGTTGCAAATCTAGAGAAAAATCATTTTCAAGATCTTCTATAGTAGCCATATAGGGAGGATATATCCTTTTTACCTTTGAGAATAATTTTGGAAATCTATAATATCTTTATCTGCAAAACATTCTGTATGATGTGTATTGGACAGGGCATAAGATACCATATAAGTTATAGAATATGGTATGTTCCTTTATCAAATCTTTTCTTTTAAAATCTTGTATTAAAGAAAGAGTTCTGTCAAAATCTTTGTCTTGTATTTTATAAGATATCTTAGCATAAATATTTAATAAAAGTTTTTCATACGTAAGATTTTCTCTAAGAATTCCTAGACAGGTTTTTTTTATTTTGTATTCTATAATCTATTATAACAAGATTAATAGGGCTATCAATTCCTTCTCTAAGAGTTGCTCTTATTATCATTTGAATTGATCCAATATCAACTCATCCTATTTTGTCTCAAATATCTTTTGATAATTGATCAAGTTTTCGAGAATTATCTCATTTAGATAATAAGGGTATTATTATCTTATTAGAAATAAGACTAATATCTAAAGCTTTTTCTCTTAAATTAATTCCATAAAAAATATGATGTTTTTGAAATTTTAATCCAAGTTTATCTAAACAATTAGTATTAAATCCACTGTAGGAATTTATAGAAAATATAGTTGTTTGAATCTTTTCAGGCATTTTTTAATCAATCAAAGCTTCTTGGCTATATTTGCCATGTTGTTTAAATGTTTCTACTATATTATCTATGATTTGATTATCAGTTTGAGTATTAGAAGATTCTCCTATATCACTCATCCATGTCAAAATTTGAGGTATCTTCATACTCTCTTTTAGTTAAGATAAATATACTTTCTTTAGAAGAACAATATTGTAAAGTATTATTTTGGATAAAGTCTTTATTTTCTATCATCATATCTATTTCATCATCTATTTCAATTTTCTTCTTCTTAAATCTTTTAGGGCATTCATTATGAAAATGTCCTTTTTCTTTATAATAGTAACACTGACAATCATTATCTTTCTACTTTTTCTTTTATTTCTTTTAGACATGGGTTTTTTGGGTTTATATCTTTTTTTCTCTTATAATATCTTGCTTTATGTTTCTTAAAATATCTCTTTTTCAGATATTTTCTTTTCTTATAATTTTTCTTTATCTTTGAATAATAATAAGGACTATCACAATCAATCATAGTAGGCATCTTTAAATCATAACAACATAAAGAAGATTTCTTCTTTATCTTTTTACTTTGTTTTAATAGTACACCATTCACTCAGCCTATCTTTTAAAAAAAGAAATTCTTTTTCCCAAAGTGTCTTCTAGTCCTGGATTATAAGTTGATTCTAGTTTGCTTCCACATGAGTTAGGTAGATTATAATAAAATTTTTTAAATAAAAGTTTGTATTATCTACTTGACTATAGATATGATAATAATAATTGATAAGATAAAAATATATCTATTAATTTCACACATATTACATAATTGGAGTCTTTGTAAAGCAATAGCATTTTTTACTATTATAGTAGTATCTTTTAAAATATTTCCTGCTTCAACAATTTTTGATAGAAATGCTTCAGCACTTCTAGTTATCAAATTATTGATATCCATATCATTATTAAATACAGTATTTTTAAAAAAATTTCTAGCTTTTTCCAAAATCGAAGTAAACTTTTTAATAAAGTTTTTTCTAAAACTTGTTTTGTAGTCTCATAATCTATTTTATTAATTGAGACAGCTACTCAGAGGGCAATTTCCCGCTTATCTATTGCTTCTTTTATGCTTTGATTGCAATCAATATTTAAGTATATTCCAAAAGGGTTTATAGCTTTTGTCTTCATTTTATCTATTGGAGTAAATCTATCTTTATCTTGCATAACCATATATGTTCCAGCATAACCACTAATTGTTCCACTAAAACTTTGTGAAGGAAATCTAGCAGGATTTTGAGAAGTGCAAGGTATATCACTTATATTAGGGTTTACATGTACTTCTTGTTTATAAGTACCAGGTCTAATATGAATTAAAATTTCTAAGTTTAACTTCTCTATTTGTTTATGTAATTATTCTATCTCGGAAATCAAACCTATGTTTTTCCATTGGATTACTAGTACCATTATTTGTTTTTTTTTATTTATCATTTTAACTAAATTATATAAATTATTAATTTTTTCTTGAATATTAGAAATACTTAAAAATATAGTTTGTCCATAATATTCTATAGTTTTTTGTATTTCAGCCATATCAGTTTCTATTTTTAATCCTTCATATTTAATTTTTAAATATTTATCTTCCTCCGTTTAAATGATAAAGTTTATAATGGTTACTTAATCTTAAATTAATATGTTTTTGCAAATCTTTACATTGTTGATATTTTTATCTGCTTTCTCAACTTTTGATTTAATTGATTGTATAGTCTTTTTTATCACAGTTAGAAAATAGCAAGTAGTCATATGTAGTTCAAGTTCTGTTTCTTGTAAAATCATATCAACTTTATTTATATTAGAAAGTAATTGAATACAATAAAAACAGTCACTCATATCTAATGTCCTCTCTCAAGATGTAATTGCCAACGAATGAAGGTGTAAATCCTCATAATTGTGAGAAAGATACCAATTTTCAGGCTCATATGTCATATCTTCCAATAGCATCGTTGTATGGTAAGACAAGATCTAAAGTGATGATATTAGCATGTTTCATGTGAGAAAATATCATTATGAACTCATGTAATCTTCTAGAGTTCCAATCTATTTGTCTTTTTGTATCTTTGATTTCTTGATAAATATCTTCACAAATCTTACATCAAACCGTCGTGACTCTAATAACATTTTTGCCCAGACCGAAACAAATCAAAGTTTTTGATTCAGATGTCAATAAATAACTTTGTACAACTAAAGCACAAGTAATGAATATATTTATCAACAAAAAAAGAAAACTTTTTATGATATCAAAAATTAAGGTAATTCTATACAGATCTTCATCATGATATCTTTTGTATTGGCTATAATATCAATAATTTCATCAAATAAAGAAAAATAATTTTATCAAGAGAATCGATTGAGTTTAGATCTAATGCATTAAACCCATATAGAAATTTTTCTATAAAATAAGAATTCATATTGTCAAATTTGTAGAATAGAGTTATAATTCCAAGCTTAAGGGTCCAATATACTTCCTTGCCTATTTCTTTCTGATGCTTTGACCGCTACTTCTCCATGTTAGTTGATAATTTTGATTCATTGATTTATTTTTCTTCTTTCCTTATTTTTTTTATTTTAAAGAATCAAATCTTATATATGATAGTTGTCCTTTGGTTGCTTCAACTTGTAACTCTCATCAATAAAAGTTGTTTAAATTTCTAAACAAACTATTTAAAAATATTTTTATGTTTAAAATTGTTTTTAAATTTTTTTAATTTAGTATTACAATTTTTTAATTTACAAATTTAACCCGTTATTTTCTTACATTTCTATTTATCATCTAATATGGTTAGTATGATTCAATTTTTTTTGTGCAACTAGATATTTAAATATGGTATGGTCAGAAAAATTTGGGCCTGTTTGCTTCATTTTTTATTTTTCATTTTTTGTTTTAGTTTTCAAATTCAATAAAAAAATTTGTTTATTTGAGTTTTTGGTTTTTATTATTGATTTTGGTTTTTTTAGTTTTTAAAAATTAAGAAAATTAAAAAAAGTGATTTTTGTTTTATGTGTCTATTTTTTTCATAATCTGATTTACTATCAACTACATCTATATTATTTAATTATTTAATATATTAATTTTTAATAAGAACTATAAATAATTTAATTTAATATTATATATTTATTTAATTTAAATTAATTATTAATAATAATTATGAATAATTTATTTTTACTTAATAATTTTATTTAATTTTTGTAATTATATTAAATAAATAAATGAAATAATTATTAATAAATTTAATTAAATTAAAAATATCTTCAAAATATATATGTTTCTTCCCTTTTCATAGGTCTTGTGAATCTTTTTATTCGATTCTTATGTCCTGTATTTAAATACTTTTATTTGTAATACTTGCCCCTTTTGGTATTTTATTTTTTATTTCATATTTTTCTCTTTCGATTGCTTGTTTGTTGTATTTATTTATTTGTATTCTTGTATTTATTTACTTTATTTTATTAATTCTTTATTTGCATTTTAAATTTCTTTATTTTTATTTTTATGCAATTATTTGTTTTGTTTTGGCTTTTATTTTCTTCAAAAAGTTTTCAAAAGCTTTTTCATTTTCTTGTGGGTCTATTAGAAATAACTTCTCTACTAATTAGGAGAAAAATTGCATACTTCTGAACCTTCTCAGACCTTACATCTCAGTGAATTTTCACTGTGACATTGTTATTATTATTGTTGTATTTTAAGTTGTAAGCTTTACTGGGGGTTTATATATTATACTTAGGCATATTCCATTTAACATTTAGATTCCTCTTCATTGTAAAGAAAAGTTGTAAAAAGTTCCTCTTTACAAAGAAAAGATCATATGCTTTAAAAGAAAAGTTATATTAGAATTCCAAAAGGAATCTAAAAAGTGAACATAGGCTACAGTTATCTGCTAAATCACTATAAATTGGTTTACGTTTCTCTTCCCTTACCCTTTTGGCATTATTGGTTAAGTATGTTGTTAAAATTTATTATTTTATATCATATATTTGTTTTTATAAATTTTTCTCATCAACACACTAAGTAATTATTTTGTCAAAATTTATCAACACCTAATTCAGTCCCGCATGGGTGCCACTAGAGACTAATATGTGGTACCAAAATGGGCCCATTAGGCCAGTATTTCAAATGAAATCTTATAACAAAGATCTTAATAGCATATTTAAGAGCATAATCATTATTATTCAACCAAGAAGGTCAAAACTTCAGTAAAGCCCTCTTCTTTTATGGAAATGACTATCTCTATTAGAAAATAAGGCAAATTTTTAATGGATGCAAGTATAGGACTTAGAAAATAGTTTTAATGGCTCCTTCGTACCTATGAAAATTGTCAATAATAAGTGTGTATCTCCATACGGGTAAAGACAACATATTCAAATCTTTACATGTTTGTAGCTCCCTATATGGTCCTATACACGGGTGTGTTTGTTACTCACATGACATTTACATATTCATATGGGCATGTATCTCCAAAATAACTCCAATTCTTTTTATGCCACAATTGCCCCCAAAGTACTCTCCTTTTGATTCATAAAGGCAATTGAGACCTAAAAGTACACTTAAAACAATATAAGTACCAAAAATAGCAAACAAAACACACTAATACCAATTATGGGCATAAAAACATAGTATAATAATTGTTTATTAATACCATTAGATGGCATGTCCTATAGATTTTTACTCCTTAATAATCATAATTAAACACTTCCACAGATGAACCAAATATCAAGCACACAATTTTTTTAAACAGGCAGTCAGTTATGTGAGGACTATCGTAAATGCATGTAATATCATAGAGGTACATAAATCGATATCTGCATACTTAGATATCACGGTATTACTCACATAGATACTGTTGGATCCGGGTGGATTTTAACCCCACGAAGGGGACCCACCACCGGACCCATGGATCTGGGTGGATTTTAACCCCACGAAGGGGACCCACCACCAGACCCAG
>JANVCQ010000003.1:27937360-27952421 GCA_025531925.1 Erythroxylum plowmanianum
TTCTGAGTATAATTTAAAGGTAAAGTTTCTAATTTTTTAATATATTTTTACTCTTTATTTTTTATTTTTTAATATTATATATTAAATTTTGTTATTTATTTTGTCCTCTGTATCATAGATACAATACTATTTATATATCTTTTTGATATATTGTGAAGCTGTTAGAGTTTGGTTGTGCCTACAAATATATATACTTAAATATATTGTTAATTTATTATAGCCCTTTTTTTTAATTTCGCCCCGGGCCTATAAAATTATAGGAACGCTCTGGCTGCGAAGGCAAATGACACTGGTGAATAGGGAGAAAGAAGATGGTAACGGTGAAAAACAAGAAAGAAGGTGGCATGCGAGACAATGAGGCTCAAAAGGACGACTGACAACTAAGAAAGGACAATCATCTACGGTCAATAAGAGGGGACAATGAAAATGGAGGAAAGATTTGTTATTTTAGATTTAGGGATTTTAAAATTGAGGAAGATTTTTATTTTAATTCAATTAAGAAAATTATTTTATTAATTATTAAATTATGATTAGGTCAAGACTGAGGGCCCAAATTAAAAATTATAAAATTATAAAAGGTCAAGTATTTGTTGGGTTTTCGTAGGATTTAACTATAAAGCGTTAAGGTCTAACTTATATTGAAGTATAAATTTTAGTTATATTTGCCCTTATTGCCTTAAATTTAATTAATTTAATTTTGGTTAAGTTTAAGAGTTAAGTTAAATCGTCATGTTAATAACAATTGTTTAATCTATATAAGATATTCATAAAATTTGTGTTTCTAAATAATTTTAATGAAAATCTTTAAAAAATGACTTTATTAAAAAATTATAAATCAGAACCTTCATTAATTTCAAATGTTAGATTCATCCATCTCTTTTATTTAATGATGACAATTTTTGTCCAAGAAAAAGTCAATGGCTCAACTTGAGTTAACCGAGTTTTGAGCCAATTCAAGCTTCTTTTTTAATTTTGAAACTTTGGGTCGAATTTAGGCTTGGATTGCTTAGTTTGTCCCAACCGAAGTTCCAATATGTCAAATAAGTAAATCAATGTAGTTTTACTCAATAAATTAAAAAGTTAATCAAAATTAATTTAGATCCTATAGATGTTTGGGCTGAGCCCGAATCTGAAAATAGCTTTTTTGAACCGGCCCAATACTAAGCCGCTTTTACCCAACAGAAAAAGAAATGAACACGCATCAACAGGGACAAGATTTCACTGAAAGGAAGGGTGGATACACGTAGATTCCATGGTAAATTGAAAGAAGAACAAACCGATTTGGGAGGAAGTGAAATACGTGTATGTGTTAACATTTGCAGTCTGAGTGAACAAGAAGAAGATGTTGTTTCAAGTGGCAGGGCAAGGTGCGCGTCCCACCTTCTTCGAGATGGCGGCAGCCCAGCAACTCCCGGCCAGCCTCCGAGCTGCTCTAACATACTCCATCGGGGTAATCTTTAATATTCCATCACTTTATATGTGCATTTAGCTAACTTGCGCATGCTTATACATACTTATATCAAAAGATTGTCTGTTTTTCGACTTATTCACGACTTTTCTATTGACTTGTGATAGGAAAGTTTTATATATTTGATACCCTTCATTGATTTCATTTGAGTTTGTCTAAATTTCCTCACTTTCTGCTTTAATTTGGAAGATTCTTGGCTTTAGTGTGAATGTTGGCGCTATTTGTTGGTACTAATTGTTCCAGTGTAATTAACGCGAAGTTTCTGGCTTTCTTAATTGCTGGAGGTTATTTAAAAGGACAGTTTGCATGTTCTAGATTTGATGGTTTTTAAACTAGTTTCCAAATTATTATCTTAATTAATGTTGCTTATGTTGTTCAAGGTACTGGCGTTAAGAAGGCCTTTCCTTCATAAGGTATTAGACTATGAAGATGAATTCTTTGCCTTGCTCATGCTTATTCTTGAGGCTCATAGCTTAAGAACTACAGGTTTTCTTCCTCCTTTCTTTTTGCTTTTGTTCCCTATTTTTGGTATCTTCCATTGCTGCCAATTCTGTTTGTGAAATTGTATTTGTATGCTGGATTACTCAACTTTTGGTTGTATCTCGATATTATTTCTGTTTTTACGGAGTTGTTATGAATGTGTTTTTGATTATCGCATCCTTGGCTTACAGCATAGCTAGTGCTTGATATCTCTCCCAATCAAGGTGAACCAATGTCTTCTATATATGATTGCTAATGTATTCTATGAATGGAATATACTTGATATTAACATTAGCAGCTGTACTCATGTGGTATATACATTATTGTTTCTACTTTCACCTTTATCTTGTACTGGCTGCTTTCTGCAGTCTGCTTCTCAAATTATACGTTTTTCATAATGCTATCTGAAACTTCTTAATCTAAGCAAACTTTGGATCTTTAAATTAGAAATTTTGGCTTGGACATTCTTTCTTGTGGTTGTTTCTTATACATTTTTTCCTCATCAGATGCTTCCTTTTCTGAACATCTTTATGGAATGCGGAGAAGAGCAGTGAAGATAAGTGTAAAAAAGGATAATACTCATTTGAACTCTGGGGACGAAATTGAGCATTCTGGGTTACAAAAACACCAAAGAGTTCTTTCAGTTGTATTTCTGGTACTGGGCACTACTTTTATTTAACTATTGTTGTATCTTAAGAAATTTGTACTTCATTTCATTGACTTTGCAATGATGTCTAGGTTGCCTGGAATAGTAAGACTAGTTACAAAGCATGTTTACCAAGAATTGACGTGCATTCTTCATAATTATCCATCAATCAACGAGCAACTTCTAAATTTTTTCCTTTGACCATAGAGCACTGGAGGTTAATGATTTCTGATCTTGATTTTCTTGATCAGGTGGTGTTACCTTATTTTAAGTCAAAGTTGCATTCCATATATAATAGAGAAAGGGAAGCTATGCTACAAGCAAGTTTGTGGGGGAATAGTGATGAATTGATTGGGGAATCTGATTATTTTAATGGAGCGGAGACATCTCTTCTTTCCAGAGAAAACTCAAATACAGAAGCAACAGTAAGAACACGCTTGATGAAGAAAATTCGGAAAGTTATATATGCTTGCTACCCATGGCTGCATGCCAGTAGTGAAGGTAGGTGCAACCCTGCGTCCTTTTCTGTCTCTAGTTCTGATGATAACGGTTACCTTTTACCTTAAATACTCAGTTGACATCTAGGAATTGAAGAAGTGCTTGTCACAGAGAAATATGAATAACAGTTATCTATCAAGCCTTTGCTTTCCTAGTTGATAGTTAGTGTTACACTCTTATCTTGCTCTTTTACTCAATATTCAGCAGTCCTCACGTTACCAGTCTCTGAGGCAAAAAGTATGCACTATAAACTGTTGGAATTTGCTTGACATCATCCTTCGATATTAGTTATCACTTTATTTATGTATTTCTGCCAATTCATTAAGCAAGAAGGGTCTTTCTTGTAGCCATGTGGAACCATCGCTGCCACCTCTTTACTTCCAATTGTCTTGCTGGTTCTGCTAATGATCTTTGCCAACCTAGGTTCATCTAATCGGTTTTGTAATGCAGGATTGTCTTTCACTTATCAGCTCTTATATCTACTGGATGCTACTGGATTTTATTCCCTAGGACTAAAGGTGCTTGGAATTCATGTTTGTCGAGCTACAGGGCAGGAAATGGTATCAATTTATGGCAAAGTTGGAAATTGGTTGGTTATATAACAATGCACACACACTGAAACACACATCACTAAGCTTTTTTTTTTTCCAGCTGATGTTTGTTCTGCTCTGCATCTTGTTGTGCAACAAATTAAATCGTGAAGTGCTTTTTCTGAGTTTTGTCTTACAAATGGATGATTTTATGCAAGAATTAAACCTTGGTAGGATGTGATATTTGATGGGGAACTGGACCTGTGAAATTAAGAACAATTTTAGGATCAATTCTATGGATCTCTTTTTCCTTTTATATATTGCTCTGCTCTGCATCTTGATATACAACATATTAAATCTTCAAGCTCTTGTTCTAAGCTTTGTCACATGGGTGATTTTATGCAAGAATAAACCGTGGTAGGATTTGACATTTGATGAGGGCTTGGACCTGTGAAATTGGGAACAAATGTAGAATCAATTCTATAGACCTCTCTTTCTTTTATGTACCTATTCAATGGTTATTGAGAAGGGTGAAGTGTTTCTAGATAATATTGAATTTGAACAATTTGATTTTTTGCTATTTTCCATAAGAAAAGGTTAATTGCTTTATATCTTTCTGTATATAAATGGAACTTTGCATGTTGCTGATGAGTGAGTGCATGGGACAACTTCCAATTATAACATCAGTTGATTATTCTTTATATATGTTAATTTTTGCTTCCACGGACAATTTAGCGTATTTTAGGATTGTGTATAATTGCTTCTGCTGTCAAGGTAGATGGATTCTTCTTCAAGAATTTCAAAGATTAGAAGCCGTGAACGTGAAAGACTTCGTGGTCCTCCATGGCTTAAGGTATTATTTGGATTATTTTGTTGAGTTGGTAACAACCCCTCTCTTGTATCATTTTGTTAGACAATTTACAATTTCCTCTCCTTTCGAAAATGGTGACAGGCATTACAAGGAACATTGCTGAGATGTACCTATGCTGTACTTGACTATGCACAAACAGGCTTAATTGCGTCAGTATTCATCTTTAAAGTGAGTATGGTTCATATGCTCATGTTTTGTGTTTCTGATTGAGCAGTAACCGTCCTTCCAAAGACATGATATGGAAGTCTGATTTCCATTACGTTGCTTTCTTGTATCGCATGCTGATTGATACTGATGTATCACATCAACATTATCCATTTGTTAACAACGAGGAGCTTCTTTTGTAATAAAGTTATAAAGAAAGCTTTCCCTTATATTGATACGTGAGTAGCATCATTTATCAGGGGGGAAAAAAAAAGAGTTACTTACCCAAGAATGGGATAATATTTCTGGAATTACAAGTCTGTTTTCTGTATCATAGCCCTTCTGGAACAATTTTTGGGTCCTTCTAATGTTTGCATACTTGCATTGAATTTCGTTTCATGTGTTAAAATTCTTAACCTTTCATAATTTGTCTTTATGCTTTTGTAATATACTTGTTGAATTAAAGAAGCAAAGAGGGACAATAAAGTTGTTTAAGTTTGAATAAAGCTTATCCATAAAAGTAAAATTTGTGTGTTCTTTGGCGCTGACAAATTCTTAATGTGAATTATATAGATGATGGAATGGTGGTATCAATCTGCTGAGGAAAGGATGTCAGCTCCAACA
This sequence comes from Erythroxylum plowmanianum, assembly GCA_025531925.1. Classification (NCBI taxonomy): domain Eukaryota; kingdom Viridiplantae; phylum Streptophyta; class Magnoliopsida; order Malpighiales; family Erythroxylaceae; genus Erythroxylum; species Erythroxylum plowmanianum. The sequence goes on from JANVCQ010000003.1 coordinate 27,942,622, forward strand.
GTATACCCTCCACCACCACCGCCTCCACCTCCAAAGGTAAAAAGGAATCAATTTCCATCTTAAATTCTCTCTCGAATGCGTTGTATGGAAGCATCTTCTGGTCACAAAAAATTCATCGATAATTATGCATTGTGATCTTAAGAGTGCTTCTTCAAATAGGTATAATATGGGAAAATACAGTGTGTTAATGATATGTATACATGTATATGTTCCCGTCAATGGACAACTATAAAAGATTTTCTTAGTATTTTGCGTACAAATTTTTGAGTAATAGATCTTATCAAATGTGGGAAACTAATAATTTGAAAAATGATATGTTGGTATCTGGATTGTATAATAAAAAATATATACTTTCTTTATTGCCAAGCAGGTTGCCAAAGAAGGGATTCCACTGCCCCCTGATAGAACCATCTGCCCTTTGTGCTCACAGAAGCGTGCAAATCCTTCTGTAGTTACTGTTTCAGGCTTTGTCTTCTGTTATGCTTGCATATTTAAATATGTAACTCAGGTGAGTCATTAACATCTACTTCATATTGGCCTTTTGGCGAAAAGTTTGTGGTTTATACCTGTAACTAGAAAACTGATAAAATATGCTATTTGCTAACACAAACAAGCTTTACTTGATGAATTATTAAAACCAACCTTTATGATCTTTTAGGAAAAGGAAACATAGGATGATATTTTCGTATTTTAGGGGAGGATTCGAAGCAAATAGGGAATTCCTAGGGGAACCTCAGATGTTTGTTTTATGTGTCTAATACTCCTATGTGGTGCATTGGAACGTCAACAGTTAATGTTTCTCTTATCCCTCTGTATATCCGTATATGTCGTAAGACCTACCTCAGTTGTAATACTGTTGAAATACGTATTAAGGTAGGAACACATTCTCCAAGTGAAGAGGAGTTGAAGGAGAAGAATAGGTTTTGCATGAGTAGAGTTCTCTATTCTTTATCATTTTCCGTGCTTCTATTCCGGAGTTGTGTATTCGTTCTCTTCATAATCGTGCTTCACTCCAATACTTTACCAGTACAACCGGTGCCCTGTTACTTTGATGCCAGCAACTGTTGACCAGATAAGGAGGCTCTTCCATGATATGTAGACACTCCGTTGGATACTGCAAGGTATAAGTAGCATATTTTTGCTAGGATCTATAAACCAAATTAAACCAGGTAATTATTATGCAGCATAGCTGATTATAAGCCAGGCAGAGAATAGTTTACTCATTTTCTATACGAAATACGATGTGAAGTGGCCTCGGGGTTATCAAAGTTCTACCATTTTCAATGGATGCCTACTGATTTGAATTTGTGTCTCATGGATTTTTCTCATTTCTTTCTACTTTGATGTGTAAATAAGCTAAGCTACAGTCTTTGCCTTTGTTTCATTGCGTCCATATGTAAGTGCCTGTGTTTTAGGCTAAACAAAAGAGATGCACATGAGAGAGGTGAACTGAGGCAAGGCAAATGTTGCAGCTCCAAATAAACCTTGTAAAAACACCACATTCCTGTATTATGGGAAAAGAAATATAGGAGTTATGTCGTGTTGGATCTGTATATACAGTGAATAGAATTCTTTGTAAAAGTGACACATAGGATAACATACGACATTCTTTTATAATATTATTGTGTAGGATTGTAATTTGATGTAATCCTTTTTTTGTTTTAAGAAAGATACAGAAAAATATTCGTTTTTTAAGACGTTATTTGAAATTTATAATCACCAACGTGTGTTAAGAAAATAGAACTGAAAATTGAAGCAGTGTTAACGATTTCAATCAATATTTTTAGAAGCATAATTAATATTTTTCAATTTTCCCTATTAAATATGGTTCTTTAGCCAATGTTTAAAACTTTTGGAATCCTTTGGTTTTACGTTTATTTTTTTTACCGTAGTTTTTTTTAAAACAAAAACATAATTCTGTTTGGTTTTTAATGTCAATATAATTATATTTTAACTATTTATAATAATTAAATATAGATCAAATTTAAAGATAAATTAATCTTATAAATTAAATTAAATTATTTTATTTTATCTTAATCTCTTATTCAATACTTATAAATAAAGTTATTATATTTATTAAAATAAATAGTTAATTATTTATTTATTTATTAATATATTTTAAAACTATTAAAGTAATTTCTATTTATAAATATATACATTTTAAATTTAAGACATATTTATTAAGTAATTATAAGATCAAAATTATTTTTAATTAAATTAAATTATGTATAATTCTTATTAATTACTACTATTAAATAATTAAATAACCTATTTAGTTGATAGTAAATCATATTATCACAAAAAGTAGAAAAGAAAAAAATATAATTTTTGTGGTTTTTATAAGTTATGCCCAAAAAAGAGAAATGATATAGTTTTTTTACTTAAATTAAAAACTAAAAACTAAAGTGGAAATAAAACCAAAAACTCAAACTCTACTATATGCCAATTCATGATGTAGAAAGCGTTAGTATTATGGTAATTAATATTTATTACTTTTGTGTTCCTTGAGATATAATAATTCTCGTAATTATTGCATTTGTATTCTTGTGAGTATTTAAGTTAGATATTATTTTTAAGATAAAAAGATTTTCTCCATACTTATGAGAGTTTACATAATTTCCTTAATATTTAATTCCACCCATTGAGAATCTCTATTTATTGGTTTTATCTATCGTATGCATTCTAACAATATGGAGACTAGTTCATAGCAATAAGATTACCATTTCATGTCAGTTGGGAAACAATATTCATCATAATGGTACTGTACCAAGAATGGATACCAATTGGTATTGGTATTGGCATCAGTTAATATCAGCCCATAACTAAAATATTGGTATTTATCAAGTAACAATTATAAATTACTTTAAGTATCTTATTGGTTTTGTTAAATAAAAATTTGAAAACGTATTTTGACACTTATGTGAGTTTTGAGCCTAGGGATAGTTATCACAATTATTTATGTACATTTCTTTTTATTGTGTGTTATCAAACATAATTTGTTTACTCTAAAACTTGCTTTTGAATATATGTTGAGATTATATTTTTGATAAATTTATACGTAAAGATGATAAGGGTACTTAAAATAACCATTTTGAACCTAAACAAACCTACGATTTTGATTTTTTTCATGAAAAGTAAATTAGTTGATTTAAGTTGAATTGTTTCAACTTTTCATTTTTTTTGTAGATTTATATATAAGGCTGACCTTAATGGGAAAGCAGTTGATCGATTTTCTGTTTGCGAGTCCATGTTTTACGATTAACTACTAGAATTATCGTTAATTCATGTCCCAAACTCTAAGCCTTGATGGTGTGATTCACGTTGTGAAGAATGAAGGGAGATTTTCTCTTGGATTGCAATGAACGTAACCATCCTTTTCCACTCCCTTAATCCTCCTTTTATATGAGGACGAATATAACCGTCGGAAGTTACATCTTGTGTAACTGCCAACAACTCCCACTCGGCCACATAAGCTATGAGTTACATCTTCTCTCTAAAATTTCAGGTGTCATACTGAGAATGGGGTGTACGACCATTAAAGAACTGGTAGTGTTACATTAAGTCACCATCTAACTAACATAACACTTTCACATAGTCATGATATCTCAAATTATCCAAAATATCACCAAACACATACACTGTCCCTTTATGCTCATAAATATATCATATGATTATGTACCATATAATTACCCGGGTAGATATGGTGATGAAGGAAAAAGATTCTTCCTTAGACACTCATAATAATCTATCTTAACTTAACTGCTTTCTTAATGTGCTCCACTAAACTGTATACATCTCAGCCATTAAAAAAACATACTAAAGTAGCAACACCAAGCCTTGATTTCATATCATAGTTCTAAGTCGAAGGGTTTCATTCAATTAGATATTAAAATCTATGGGATCATACAGTGACAGCGAGAGAGATTTAACTGTCACTCCATAAGAAGGTCATTATATAGCACACACAGTATGAAATATGTGTCATAGTATAGCTCCTACTAAGTTGGGCATGTCACTCTTTTATGTCACGCAAATCATGAATCTAGCTTTACTTAAAAACTAATCTGAGCCACTAGATTAACATACCTAATGCTAATCTTGACACTCGAGATTTGACTTTAAGGTTTCAATGTGAAATCTGAATCTTTCACATCCGACTTGTCAGAGTCTCATCTTAGGTATGGGCCTGAGGCTTAACCCCACGTCATGTGTTCAAATCTTAGCACCAACTGGGAATGGAACCATGGTGAAACAATTATCACGCATACGGGGGAGCGCCGCAAACTAGCGGATGCATGATGGACTTAAGTAATTTGATTTCTCCCTACCTTAAACTCGAGTTTTGGGTAGCAAAGAAAACTTCTCAATCATATTGCCCCCTGAGCAGCAAGACAGTAAGCAACATATTCTACTTGCATTGTTGATAATGCTATACAGTCTTGCTTCTTGCTGCAACAAGATATGGCTCCCTCTCTTAAGGTGAAAACATATCTGAGATAGACCTAGATCATCTGGGTCACCACCCCAATCGGCACCCGAATATCCCCTTAACCTTAAATCTCCTCCTTGATAGCAAAAGACCAGGTCTGAAGTACCACAAAGGTAGCGAAAAATCCTTTTAACTGCTTGCCAATGAGCAAGTCCTGGGTTGCTTTGGTAATGACTTACTAAACTAACCACAAAGTAAATGCGGGTTGTATACACAATATAGCATACATTAAGCTTCCTACGACACTAGCATAGGGAACATTACTCATTTTATCTTTTTCCTTATCTGTTTTAGGGCATTGATCAAGACTTAAGGTAAGACCCTTTTCAACTAAAGTATTAACGGGTTTGGAATAATACATTTGAAAACGTTCCAAGATTTTATTAATATATGCCTTCTGACTTAAACCAAGAAGCTTTGTGAAACGATTTCGAGTTGTTTCCACACCTAGGACATATCTAGCTTCACCTATGTCCTTCGTATCAAAAATAGAGGACAACTACTCTATAGTGGTTTTGAGTATCTCCATATCATTGTCAACTAGTAATATGTCATCAACATACAAAGTGAGAAACAAAATTCTACTTATTGTTCTCTTGACATACACACAATTGTCTTCTGAAACCATGACTAAGCTAAAAGAAGTAATGGCTTCATGGAATCTGAAATATCACGATCTGGAAGACCGTTTGAGACCATATATGGATCTTTTAAGGCGACATACTTTGTCTTCTTGACCTTTTGATACGAAATCAATAGGTTGATTCATATAAATCTCTTCCTCAAGGATACCATAGAGGAAAGCAGTCTTTATATCCATTTGGAACAACTTCAGGTTCAAATGGGCAACCAGAGCCAGAAGTAAGCAAATAGAGGCAAATCTCACCACAGGAGAAAATGTCTCTTCATAGTCTATACCCTCTATTTGGGGATAGCCTTTCGCTACCAAACAGGTCTTGAACTTATCAATCGTTCCATTCGCCTGACATTTTATCTTGAAAACCCACTTGTTTCCAATTGACTTTCGTAGGAGCGAAAGATCAACTAGTTCCCAAATGCTCACTTCTTCGGAGTCCAGGACCTACATTTGTCTACCCTGAGTAAAAATCTCTCCCTCGAGCTCTTGGAGATGTGGGGTCATGATTATGTTGAGAACCACTACCACTATCCTCTTGAGATGTGAGATTTGAACATATAGACTATCTATAGGTTCTTGGGTTAGAGATTGAAGACGAGTCTCATTCTCGATTTGATTCGCTTGGGCAGGAAAAGTCTCGATGACTTGGCAAGTAACTAAATTGTCCCCCTCATTGAGAGTATCATGTTGTAACTCATACAAATCTAGGTCCTTTTTTATTTCACTTATGCTTGGGAACTCATCCTAAAAAAACTCCACATTACGGGAAACAACTATCGTCATGCCACCATTCGGGAGCTCACCAAACATAATATACCCTTTAGAATATTCGGGTTATCTTATAAACACCATTTTAGTGACTCTTGGACCAAGTTTCTCATGTTTTTGAGTTGGGTTGCGTACATAACCAGCCGAACTCCATGAATGCAAATGATCTAAAGAGGGCTTTCTTTCATTCCATAACTCATATGAGGTGGCGGGTACACTTTTACTTGACACACGGTTAAGAATATAAGTTCTTGTGAGCAACGCATCTCTCCAAAAACTAATTGAAAGACGAGCGTGTGCCATCATTTACCTGACCATGTCAAACAATGTTCGATTCCTACGCTCTACAACACCATTTTGTTGTGGAATTTGAGGAATCGTTAGTTGTCTTATTATACTCTTTTTCCAACAAAATTCTTTGAACATATCAGATAGATATTCTCTACCATGATCGATCCGAAGAGTTTTAACTCTTCTTTCCAATTGTGTCTCAACTTCAGTCACAAAATGTTTGAACACATCAAGTACTTCATAACGATAAGCTAAAAGATACACATACCTATAGCGAGAATAGTCATCTATTAAAGTGAGAAAATAGATAGCCCTATGACTTGCCTTAATATTCATGGGTCTTTAAATATCAGAGTGAATAGCTCTAAGGGTTTAGACACTCTTAAAGTCTTACCCAAAGATTTCACAGTTGCCTTACCATCTAAACAAGACTCACATCTAGACAACTTAATCTTTGTGAGTCGGTTTAAAAGACCTTTTTTAACTAGCCTACTCAATCTATCTTGGCTAATGTGACCAAGTCTAGTATGCCATTTAACATATTCAGAATTAGGATCAAAATATAAAACATAAACAAAAGACGAATTATCATAACATGCATCCAAATCAAGAATTAGAAAATCGTTTTTCAACGTAGCATGGCCAAAAATATTGCCATTACACATAAGATTCAATCCATAATGACTAGAACAAAAAACAAATCCTAATTTCATTAAAGTTGCAAGAGACATAAGACAACATTGCACCCTGGGTGTGTAGAGAGCATCATAGAGAAGCAAAGTATTTCTTCTACTTAACTTAAGCTGATATGTCCCTATTCCTAGGATATCTTCTTCACTACCATTTCCTAATACGATAGTTTGTGAACTACCAGATATCGATGAAAGTTCACATAGCCAGCTCGATCCTGAGCTATGTGCTTGCGTACTCCCGTATCTACAATCTAATTGGGAAAAGAATTAGCAACTAATGCATGAGAACAAACATATAACTTGGGAGTTATGGATAAGAAAGGTATCTTCTTAGGTTTAGGACAATCTCAAGTAAAATGACCTTTCTTTTCACAATTATAGTACTTCACACATGCCATTTTTTTCTCTTCTTGGCCCTTAACCTTTTGCTTCTTGACAATATGACCTCGGAGGTGCCTAGTGATCGCTTAAAGGGTTTTGACATTCTCATTATGTGTCAAAACAAGTTTCACATTCTTCCAGTGCTTAGTATGATCTGGAAGAGCCTGAATCACATTCAGGACTTGTTCTTCTTCAGAGATAGCCTGGCCAGTTACCTTAAGATCACGAACTATAGCACTAATGATTTATAAATGTTCAGTCATAGTATAAGTCGTATTAATCTCATAGTTCATCCACTTGAGGTGCAAAGCACGAAGTCATATAGCAGATGTTTGACCAAAAGTGATCTTAAGTTTGTCCCACATGTCCTTAACAATGACACAATCCTCCAACTCTCCAATTAGATCATCATGCATGAAATACAACATAATATAACATGTCTTACGATCCTTTTTGGACCAATATGCATAAGCCTTTAAGGATGCTTGATATTGCTCACTACCAATATCAATATCTTTTCCGTCTTTGTCTTTGACTGAAGGCGCAGTCATTATTATAGTCAAATGTTTGAGCAATTCTCGTTCATTTAGAAGATAATGAATTTTCCTTTAACACATATCATAATTGGACCCATCCAATTTTTCAGTGGTGGACAAATCACGGATCAAGATTTTAGTTGCGATATGTACAAGTATATATTAAAAAATGACGTGAGGCACATTTCCATTAATTAAATTATCTGAAAATCCACAATTCATTATCTCATACCAAAAAATGAATTAGGAATTTCTATAATTTAATTAACCTATTTTAATTTGACATATCACAAAGATGCCAAAAAAAATCTTATATGTAAAACTAATTTACAATAAAAAAAACTTAATACATATAAATCAAAATTTACATATAAAATTATATAAAACTCATTTATAAAATATTTTTTAAATATAATACAAAATTACCCATAAAACATATTTATGGAATATTTCAAATTATATTATATGAAAACACATTCATGAATTTATAACAATTTAACTCATGCAAATTGTACGGCAAGAATCGGTGGACTATCCAAGAGATACTGGAGTTAGACGAGCATCTATACTATAAAAGTTTTTCAGGAATCAAGGTACTTTCCTTTACTGTATCGAGAAAGCAACATTTTTAGTACCGTGGAACTCCTAGCAATAATAAAGACCCAAAATCTCTTCCTTCCTTAGCGATATCCATAAAGCGGTTAGAACACACTTAATGGTTTGAAACAAAAAACAAAAAAAATTGAGAAGATTCAAAGAAATGAACATTTTTACATAACAATGTGTTTGCAAGAGAAAGTTTTCAAGCCTTTGCGTGGAGAATATCTATCTTCAAAACCAAAAACTTTTAACCAAAACTTAAAACTTTTCTGTGAAACCTTTTAACACATTAAATGCACTTGTACACACCTTACACATGCAATTAATGAGTTTTCTATGAAAATGTACAAATGCATTTAATGAGTTTTATGTGAAACTAATTTCAAAGTGAAGCTAGGGGGTTCTCGTTTTTTAAGCATATAAACATTAAGAAAATGAGAGAATGCAAAACTCTCTTCGTAATGTCTGTAATTTAAAGAACATGAATAGAAATGTTTGGTTTCATTGAAACCAATTTTAACGTAAACCCATATATATTTAATGAACTAACTTACAAGTATTACAACAAAGAACACAATAAAATACATAAATTATTGGTCTTTGTCAAGTATAATGTAAAAGCAAAACTAGCTCTGATATCACTTGAAGGATTTTATAAGGACTGACATTAATGCAGAAGCAGCGATCGATTCTCTGTTTGCTAGTCTATGTTTTAAGTTTTCTACTAGTGTCACCATTAATCCTTGCCCCAAACTCTAACACTACGTTTGGTTACTGTCTCTAATACGCAGAGACAGAACGAGACAAAAATTTAAAAACAAAATAGAATAAAAATTGGAGACAATGAGGTGTTTGGTTGTGATGGACAAAACAGAAAAAAAAAAACTATCTTCGTCTCGAAGATAGAAATATGTTTGGTTGCAGTGGACAGAACATAAAAATAGTGTCAATGACGAAAATACCCCTATAGTATAATATGATTAGAAATATGTAATTCATTGATTATTGTATAATTGTATCAATATTTATTTTAAGTGTATTTGTAATTTTTTAATTACGATGAAATAAAATGAGAAACCTAAAAATTAAATGAAATGAGTTATTGAATAAAAAAATCCCACAAGTTAGATATTCTAGTACATAATAATTTAATAAAACATCTAAGCATTCGTAGAATTAATTACATACTAGGTTTGCAAAAATCCTACAAGTTAGAAATTCTAATACATAATAATTTAATATATCATCTAAGCATTCATATAATTAATTACATAATAGCTTTGCAAAAATCCTACAAGTTAGAAATTCTAATACATAATAATTTAATATATCATCTAAGCATTCATTGAATTAATTACATAATAGGTTAAAAAATCCTACAAGTTAGATATTCTAGTACATAATAA
>JANVCQ010000003.1:27953905-27967169 GCA_025531925.1 Erythroxylum plowmanianum
GGAGACATTATGTGTAAAGAAACATTTGGATATACATATGAATATACAGATCAATTAAGATTGAGGTAATTAGTGAACCCACCAAATACCGATGAAAGTCCACATAGCTAGCTCGATCCTGAATTATGTGCTTGCTTGCTCCCGTATCTACCATCGAATTAGGAAGAGAATTAGCAACTAATGCATGAGAACAAACATATAACTCAAGAGTTATAGATGAGAAAGGTAACTTATTATGTTCAGGACATTCCCGAGAAAAATTATCTTTCTTTCCACAATTATAGCACTTCACATGTGTCATGTTTTTCTCTCCTTGGCCCTTAGCCTTTTGTTTCTTGACAATATGACCTTTTGGTCCATTCCTTTGAGGAAGCCGAGAACCTTTTCTCTTACCTCGATTGGCATTGTTGCCCTTTGGTCCTTTATTTTTATCAACAAGAGCCACATTGGAGGAGTCAGATGTTTTTAAGCGATCCTCCTCCATTTTGAGATGCCCAGTGATCTCTGAAAGGGATTTGAAATTCTCATTATGTGTCAAAACAAGTTTCACATTCTTCCAATGTTTAGTATGATCTGGAAGAGCCCGAATCACATTAAGGACTTGTTCCTCTTTAGAGATAGCCCTACTAGCTGCCTTAAGATCACGAACCATGACACTCATGGTTCATAAATATTCAGTGATAGTACAAGTCGTATTAATCTTGTAGTTCATCCACTTGAGGTGTAAAGCACGAAACTTTGTAGCAGATGTTTGACCAAAAGTGATCATGCATGAAATACAACATAGTATAACATGCCTTACGATCCTTTTTAGACCAATCTACATAAGCCTTTAAGGATGCTTGATATTACTCACTAGCAGTATCAATATCTTTTCTATCTTTGTCTTTGATTGAAGACGCGGTCATTATTATAGTCAAATGTTCAAACAATTCTCATTCATTTAGAAGATACTGAATTTTCCTTTGCCACATATCATAATTATACCGATCCAATTTTTCAATGGCGGACAAATCACCGATCAAGATTTTAGTTGCCATATCTACAAGTATATATTAAAAAATGACATGAGGCACATTTCCATTAATTAAATGATCTGAAAAACCATAATTCATGTAGTATGATTGAAACTTTCGCTAAGCTCACAATCATCACATACAAAAAATGAATTAGGAATTTCTATAATTTAATTAACCTATTTTAATTTGACATATCACAAAGATGCCAAAAAATATCTTATATGTAAAACTAATTTACAATAAAAAACTTAATACATATAAAACAAAATTTACATACAAAATTATATAAAACTCATTTATATAATATTATTTTAAATATAATACAAAATTACCTATAAAACATATTTATGGAATATTTCAAATTATATTATAAGAAAGCACATTCCTGAATTTATAACCATTTAGCTCATGCAATTTTCGTTAAACCTTTTAACCAAAACCATGCATTCTTTGTTAAACCTTTAAACTCAATAAATGCATTTGTACACTGATAAATGCATATACATGAGTTTTTTGTGAAACTAATTTCATAGTGAAACCAAGTGGTTCTTGTGCTTTAAGCATATAAACATTACGAAAATAAGAGAATGCAAAACTCTCTTCATAACGTCTAGAATGTAAAGAACATGAATTGAAGTGTTTCTGTTTCGTTGAAACCAAATTCAATGGAAACCCATATATATGCTTAAAGAATAAGAAATAAAATTTTTTGGTTTCCATTAAGCCAATTACAAAATGAAACCAAGATCATCTCATGCATATTTAATGAACAACTTTCTCTTTTCTCTGGTTTTTCATGCACGTATATTGAATAACACAACACTTCTCTTTTTATGTATCTTCACGCACAAAAAATGAAAAACCAAGTACCACTCTAGTTATTCATGCATATGATCTCTTCTATCATGTAATAAAGACAAGAGTATCAGAATATGTATAATCATGCACAAAAATCAAAAAACCAACACCCACTCTAGTTTTTCATGCACATATTCACTTCTTTCACATAATAAAGACAAGAGTATCAGAATATGTATAATCATGCATAAAAGGAGAGGTTTTCGTACGTGAATATACAACAAATAGAAGTCTTTGTTTTATTGAAACAACATGCACAGTTAAAACACCGAAAGTTAAAAACCATATTTATACTTGGTTTTCGTTTTTAGTATATACTGTGCATGAATAACGAAACAAAAAATCAATAGAGCAAAGCATACGATATCAACATTGCTTTCGTTTTTATATGATAGTCATATAAATGAAGAAAGGGTTCTTCAAATTAATCATTGGCATTTTTCAAGTATGATGTGAATGCAAATCTTGCTCTAATACCAATGTAGATTTATATATAAGGACTGACCTTAATGCGGAAGCAGTCGATCGATTTTCTATTTGCTAGTCCACATTTCACGGTTGGCTACTAGAGTCACCATTAATCCACGCCCCAAACTCTAAACCTTGATGGTGTGATTCACGTGATGAAGAATGAAGGGAGATTTTCTCATGGATTGCAATGAATGTAATCGTCCTTTTCTAATCCCTTAATCCTCCTTTTATATGAGGACGAACATAACCGTCGGGACTTACATCTTGTGTAATTGCCAACATTTTTATTTATAGAATGGGAGAGAAGTATATATAGATTAAAAAATTTCTCTTTCCATTTTCTTAGTAGTTTTCTCTCAATCTTTCATCTTTTCTTCTATTTTTTGTGTTAGAATTAAAGTCGTGTTTGGCTCAATCTAAATATTTTAGGGGATTCAAAACTCTAGTTGTAATCTTGTAAGGTTTTGTTCTAAACTTATTTATTTTTTAATTCAAGTATTTTTTAATATTCTTATATTTCATGAATAATTAATATTGATTAACTTGACAAATTAATTTATTTTTAATTATTCTATAGCTATTCATGAATTCAGTGATCCATAATTGTCATGAAAGATTGGTACAATTAGCAAATATGTTATCTATGAATTTGCATATTTATCTTATAAGAAACAAGAAAACTAAGTTGAATAGTTGTAGTTATCTCAATCATTTAATTTAGGGTCTAGTATGTTTGAATAAGCTTATTGCTATTATTTAATTGATATGAAATATTACCATATCTAATCAATTGATGGTAAATTTTAGTTCGAATATTAGGTTTAAATCAATAAATTTAGGAAAATTTAAAACTTATTATGACTATCTATTATCTTTCGGACTAACTACTTGAATTATGAAAATTATTATTTTTAAACTAATGATCAATGTTACAATTAGATGAGACTTTTTCCTTGAATTAGATTTAAATATTTTTGAATTTCTCACTTTTATATTAAGTTAATTTATTTTGATTTCTTGTTAAATTTAGTTTATTAGTTAACTAACCATAAACTCACTTTTTTTAAATTGAAATTAAGAAATTAGATTTTAGTTCTTTTAGGATTTAGCCTAGCTTCACAACTATTACAAGAGTTTAAAGAATCAGAATAAATTTTGAGGTTTTCGACATCCCAATCAATATTATATTGAAAAATTGGTATAATAAAATTCAGATATTTGATTCTTTAAACTATCAAACAGTACGCATTAACTAATTAATCTTGTAATCTATTCAAATTAAATTGATAAAACATAAATAAATAAAATAATATATTTTGCTATTAAACTATAGTTTATTGTGATTTATAACATATTTGATGGTATTTGTAAAATCGTGTACATTAATCTATGTTGATGACTATTTGATAATAATGGTATCAAAATTTGACCTATTACTTTTTAGGGTTAAATTCATAAGATCTCTAAATTTGACAAATTATCAAGGGAGTCTTGGATTTTCACTACAAATATTTTCTAATAGTGTTTCAATTTATGTCTGAATAGACATATTATTAAAAAGATAGAATTGTAAATGTTGGGTTTTCTACTGATTTCCTGTTATCTTTAATAACCAAGACTGATAAATTTTTGTCAATTTGCAGGAATGAAAAATGCAGAAAAGTAAAGACACCAGTATTTTACTTGGTTCGATAGCACAAAGTTATCTACGTCCAAGGTTCCCACTTGATAGTGGTAAGTTTTTCACTAATGAGGAAGAAAGAAATGAAAGAAGGCTTTACAGAGTTTGAGTAATTTTTGATCACTTGCAAGAGTCACACAACTCTCCCAATACTCACTGTAAGTATTCTAGCACACTCCCAAAACCCTTTTCTTTTCACTCTTGATTTTCACTCTCAAAGATGAATACTGAACTTGAAGAATACAAATTTTCGTATGTCCTGATATCTCATGTCTGATGCTACTGCTTTGGACTTTTATAGCTGATGAAGATGGAGAAGATGCTTTCGGATGACTGTCTCTTGAGTTAGGCATCCCTCATGTGCCTTCCACGTGAGCTTTAATGAACCTTCATATGCTGTGCGTATTGTGTTGTGGCTGCTGCGTTTTGCTCAATTCCTCAGTTGCCTTTTGACTGCGTTCCAAGCTCTTTACTGCTGTGTTTTGATGTCATTTAAATGCTTCTGACTAGTTATTTATCACGTGGGTGTATTTGTATCAGCCTTGTAAGTGAAACGACTACACTTTGTGTTTGTATCACGTGAATAAGTTTTTGTCCAAGTCATTTGTGTCTCTGTTGAAACGGCTATTGCAATCTTCTCTCTTCGATACTCTCACAGACACCATCACACACTTCATTTCTTCTGGTCTTCGATTCTTCTTGCATTCTTGTTGGTTCTGGGCATAGATTACTGGAGAATAACGTGATTACCATCACAGTAAATAATCTAATTTTCTCTTAAAAATTGTAGTTTCTGATAATAAGTGATATGATATATAGGGATTTTAAGAATAATTATTTTTTGATTTAACGATTTTAGGTGAATGATAGAGGATTTGTGTCTGATATGTAGTGTGGCTTGGTGCCATTCTTCGTAAATACCTACCATAGGGCCATTAAAAATGACATAAACATTAATTGTCACCCTATGTTTTCCTTAATATGTCGTTCGTTTCCTGTTTCTCAAGTTGTAGTTATAATCTCTATTTATACATGCAAAAATGATGTTGTTTTGATGTTTGGAGGGCTAAAATTTTTTACCTGATTTAGGGTTAAGTTTGTTGAACCACCTCTGATATGACATATTATCAATGTACCCTCGACTTTTAAAAGCTATCAATAGCCCTTTAACATCATTTTTACGTGTATACATATGAAGAACTTGATAGCAGGGAGGAAGGAAGTTATATTAAAAAAAACATAGGAGCATTATTTGATAGTTTTTAAAAAATGAGGAACTGGTATAATAGTTTGTCAAATTTCAGGGGAGTCTTAAGAAATTATTCCTACTTTTTAACTATTACTAAATTGTTTATACAAATGTCTTTCCAAATTAGTCAATAAGATCCAACGGATATATTTACCAAGAAAATGAAACATAGTAGAAATAAGAAAGATAAAGTGGGATTTCCACCCATACAACCTTAACCTAACATTAATAAATAATTCTTTCAATATTAAGCCAAAATTACGTATGATATCAATTTTGGATTGATTTGAAAATAAAGATAAAACATATATATAACAATAACAAAACTATGATTTCTTACAAAATAAATTTGAAACGTTGCAAATTACAACGATAAGTTTAAGATAAGATGATCAAAGGATATTAAAAAAAAGTTAAACTAAAACAACAAAGAACTCATGAAGTTCTTACAAAATTTCAATCTTACTTCTTATAAAATAATGCATGTAACAAATGAGACAAAACCGCAGTCATTATTAATACAATTTGA
This sequence comes from Erythroxylum plowmanianum, assembly GCA_025531925.1. Classification (NCBI taxonomy): domain Eukaryota; kingdom Viridiplantae; phylum Streptophyta; class Magnoliopsida; order Malpighiales; family Erythroxylaceae; genus Erythroxylum; species Erythroxylum plowmanianum. The sequence continues at coordinate 27,959,713 of JANVCQ010000003.1, forward strand.
AATTCTAATTTCAAACCCTCAACAAATAATAAAAATGAAGAGATAAAAAAACCTTATTTTTAAAAGAAAAATTGCAAATAATTTAATCTAAAGAATATTTAAAAAGAGTTGACCATTGCAAAATTGATTTAGTTGTATTTTATATATATCTTAAAATCGAAAACAATACTTGACTTAAATTTATTTAGTTCTTAATAAATTTTACACAACATACTTTGTTTAGTTGTACTTTATATTAAAATGTTGACTTAAATTTATTAAGTTCTTCAAGTATTTCTTAATAATTCCTCAACCAATCTTGGGAATAAAGATAAACTCACCTGTATTAGAAGTGAAAGAACTCCTAAATCTAAAGTCCTCCCACTAGTGTTGAAGATAGATAAAAGCAAACCATTAATAATTGACATCTAAAATATCTGCAACAAAATAAGATACTATATTACATTTACCTTCCATCAACCAAAAAGGTTGAACAAAAAAATGTACCAATGGAATTTAGGCCTAGGACCAAGACAACAAATCTGAAGTAAGTCCTCTCACATCTTTATGCACATGCCTTAGAGCTTGATTTGCTTTATGAAATTTCATGCTGAACATTCATTGAATTCTTTAATGTGATTCATAGTAACATGAAGCGCAAAAATGGAAAATAAAAAGTTTATGTGAGTTTATCACAGTAGTCATCACAATTTAGGAAATTACTCTAACCAGAGATTATTAATTTTGGAGACAATTCTCAAACTCATATATTATTCTCTATTACAAGTTAATTTATCATGAATTCTTATCCATCTATATTTTTGATCCAAATGTTACAAATTAGTGGCTTTAGTAGATCCAAGTTCAAGTAAAAAATTATATATAAAATTTTTTAAATTAATAAACTTAAATTTATAAAATAGTAGAATAAATTACTTATTTCAAAATTAAATAACATAAAACTCAGTTCTTTCAATCCTATTCAATTTGAACTTAATTTTTTGTTTGAGTTTCACAAAATATTCATAATTGTACTAAGTTAAAATTAACAACAAAATTCATTTTAGTTTGATAAAAAATTAATTATATAATTCAAATCCGAATATTTTTATTTTATACTTTCAATTTAGTTTAAAATATCCAAGCTTCAACTTAGTTTTTCATTATAATATAATATAAATAATGAGAATCTCACATAAAAGACTATTGAAAAATATATTATTTATGTAGATTATTAATATTGCATTTAAAACTCATTACTCATTATTAGTGTTTCACAAAAAATTTAATTATTTATCTTAACATCATAATATAAATTAAAAGTATTTAATTTGATTAACGTTAAAATGTCATTAAATTTGTGTTTAAATTATCAATTAAATTACTTTCTTTAGAAATTATAAATTTAAATACAACTAATTATAATGTTATAACATGTATTCACCTCTTTCTATTATAAATTGATTTAGATGAACTATCTTTCGATTGTGAAAAAATAAATTATATATATCAAATGATAGTGGAGAGTTTCTATCAGATATTAAACTTGGCTACTATTATTTGTTAGAAGCCGGTGAAACTCTTTTGAAAACTTAATTATTAAGGCTTTGAATGGTCAAAGATTATTAGGTATTTCTTAGTTGTTTATTTACGTTTTCTAAGAGTTCATTATGTCAATTTATTAGCTATCAAAGAATCGAGTTTATTTGTTGTCAATGGTAAAAAATTGTGAGTTGTTTAGAAGTTGTCTAATGTCAGTTTTAGTTGTGAAAAAATAACTTGCAATATATATATATGAAGCTTGTATTTGTTATCTTGTATTAGTTTATGTGTATCAGAATTGAGAGATATACAAGGAAGACTCTAATGAGTTCCCTGTTGAGAATTGTTTATTGGCTTAACTAAAGCCAAGTTTTGAGTGTGTTAATCCTTAAATAAAAATATTTTGTTTGCCTAAAATTTTGTTTCTTGAGTGTTCATATTCTTTCTTAGCTTTTATATTTCAGCAAGGCAATTTATTTTAATTGCCAAAATCTGGTATCAAAGTTAGTTTTTATCAAGTTGGCAACAAGTTTAAGTTCGATTGTCAATCAAGTTCAACAAGTACAAACAGTTATCGTCAAGTTCGATGGTAGACCAAATTTTGTTATGTGGAAATGCTTGATCCAGTGGTTATGGAGAAATAGCAGAGAAAGGTTTTGTTGAATTAACATAAGAAGATAAAGGAAAAGCATATCAACAACAAGTAGAGAAAGATCGTTTACTAAATAAGAGAACCTTGTTTTTAATTTGTAAATCTACGGAGCTGCTTGTTCATGAGAAAATTTTCCATTCTACATTCGCAAAGGAAGCTTGGAAAATTTTGATCAAGACATATGAAGGTGTTGATCCAATCAAACAAACAAGATTCCAGGGCCTAAAGTGACAATTCAAGCTGATGGAACAAGGCAAGGATGAAAGTATTCGTGATTATTTTTCACGAATGGATAAATTAGTCAATGATATGAAGAACAATGGTGATAGTATGACAGAAAAAGAAGTCATAGAGAAAATTATGCGTGCACTCACAACTCGATTTGATTACGTGGTAGTAGCTATTGAAGAGTTAAAAGATTTTAGCACAATGACATGGAATGATTTGTAAATGTTTTTGGAGTCACATAAAACGTGAATGAATGAAAGGTCACGTGGCATAATTGAGTAAACATTAAAAGCTCAAGAAAATGTGAGAAATGAAGGACCAATGCAAAGAAGGGTGAATCAAAATAAAAAAGTCATAATTTCAAAGAAAGATGAAGGAATTTTTGAACTAACTCAAGCTAAAACATAAAAGGTAATGACTATTTTCAAAATAATTCTAATATTCAATGTCATAAATGCAAGAAGTTCAGACATTTTCAATATGAATGCAAATCTCATATTCAGTGCTATAACTATAATAAGTATGGTCACTATAGTCAAAAATGTTGTGCCAAAGCATTGACTATTAGAAAGAGTCACGCTCGAGTTGCAAAAAGTGAAGACAATATGCATACAGTTCTTATAACCAATCATACAATTATCGATAAGAATGACTATTAGTAGTAAAGGCTGCAGTAATCATCTAAGTGGGAAGAAAGACTTATTTTCTGGCTGAGATGAAAGCTTCCAAACCATTGTTAAGCTTGGTGCCAATTCAAAACTTAAAGTCTTGGGAAAAGGAAAGATTGCCGTCCGATTGAAGGATGGATCTTTAAATTATATATCAGATGTATTTTATGCACCTAATATATGCTGAAATCTCCTCAATATGGGACAACTAGCTAAGAAAGGCTATGATTTGCACTTCAACAAGAGAGATTGCACCATAAATGATGTGGAGATGGGTGTGATAACAAAGAAAACATGTCAAGAAATCGACTATTTTCGATAAATATAAAGTATGATGCTACTTTATACTATAATACCACAATTGCTAATGATAATGGGTCTGGCATATGCAACTTGAGCATTTTAACTTCAAAAGCATCAAGTTCCTTACAAATAAAAAATAGGTTACAAGCTTGCATGTTATCCAAGTTATTGAACAACTATGTGAAAATTGTGTGGTAGGAAAAAGACATGGTGATCCTTTTCCTAAAGGATGTGTACAGAGAGCTACGAAACCACTGAGTTGGTGCACTCTGATTTATGCTATATGGATGCCTCATCCAATGAAGGTAACAAGTAATTTATTACTTTCATTGATGACTTTAGTAGAAAGACATGAGTTTATTTCCTTAAAAATATATCTAATTTTTAGGATACGCTTAAGAGTTTTACGGCATATGTTGAAAGATGAAGTGATTTTACTCTGAAAACCTTGAGAACTAATAGGGGAACAAAGTATACTTTTTGTGATGATTTCTTGAGGAAGCATAGTGTTAAGCACTAAGTAATTACAAGATACACTCCTTAACAAAATAGAGTGATAGAAAGAAAGAACATGACTATTATGGATATGATAAAAAGTGTGCTATATTGCAAGAAATTACCTAAGTGTTTTTGGGTGAAAGTAGTGGCTTGTGCGGTCTATATCTTGAATAGGTGTCTTGTAAAAATTGTACGTGATAAAACTCCACAAGAACCTTAGGGTGGGCAAAAGCTTGATCTTAGTCACTTGAAAGTCTTTAGTTGCATTGCCTATGCATATGTTCCAAATGAACTAAGGAAGAAGCTGGATGACAAGGCAAAAAATTGCATTTTTATTCGGTATAGTGAAGAAACCAAAGGCTACAAGTTATACAACCCAAAAGGCCAAAAGATAATCATCAGTTGGGATGTTATCTTTGATAAAGATGGAGTGTGGGATTGGTCAAAAAAAAAGAAAAAAAATTATTGCCTGTACCAGTAATTATAAATGAAGAAGTAGAATAAAGTTGATGAGCCACCAATAGGCATTGTAGGTCCAAATGAAACAACAATTGATAACTACAAGATCATTTTGTAGAAATCCACAATTAGAACGACGTTTGCTTGCCCATTTATAAGATTTTTAAGTTGGTAGAGATGATGATTTTGATGATAGGGAGGAAAATGTTACTATACCTTATTTGATGAATGCGATCCTGTGACTTATGAAGAAGCAGCAAATGATGATTACTGGATTAAAGTGGTGAAAGAAGAGATTCAAGCAATTGAAAAAAATAATACATGAGAGTTAATTACGCTTCTAAAGGGAAAAAAACCTATTGGTATTAATAGGTGTATAAGACAATTTCAAGCCAAATGGAGAGATAGAATGTTTCAAAGCACGATTAGTGGCAAAAGGGTATAAACAAACAAAGTTCAAGCCAAATGGAGAGATAGAACATTTCAAGGCACGATTAGTGGCAAAAAGGTATAAAAAAAACCAGGAATTGACTATTTTGAAATATTTGCTCTAGTTGCTAGATTGGACGCTATACTCATGATTCTTTCTCTTACTGCCCAAAAGCAATGGAAAATATTTCAAATAGATGTCAAGTCTTCCTTCTTGAATGGTGTAATTGAAGAAGAAGTTTACATAGAGCAATCACTGAGTTATATAAAACAAGGAGAAGAAGACAAGGTCTATAAGTTAAAGAAAGCCTTATATGGATTGAAGCAGGCGCCTAGAGCATGGTATACATATATTGACGCATACTTCATTGAAAAAGGATTTCACAGGAGTCTGTATGAACATACATTATATTTCAAGACCGATAAAAATGGAGATATTGTTTGTTTATATGTGGATGGCTTAATCTTCACTGGTAACAACTCCAAATTGTTAGCTGAATTTAAAGAAAACATAACTACACAATTTGAGATAATAGATATGGGCCTAATGTCTTATTTTCTGGGCATAGAAGTGAAGCAAACGAATGAAGGAATTCTTATTTCACAAAAGAAATATGTAGTGGATGTTTTAAAGAAGTATAAGATGGAAGCCTGTAAACCGATGTTGACACTAATAGAAGAAAGATTGAAGCTTAAAAGAGAAAGTAGTGGTGACCTTGTTAATTAAACTAGTTTTAGAAAATTAATTGGAAATTAGATATACTTGACAGAACAAGACCTGACATTATTTATAGAGTTGGATTTATAAGCAGGATCATGGATTCTCGAGGATAATCTCATTGGCAAGCTACAAAGAGAATTTTGAGATACATTAAAGGAACAATTGATGAAGGCATATTTTATTCATATGCTATCAAGGCAGAGCTGGTACACATATAATGATTGAGGAGGTGACACTAAAAATAGAAAAAACACGTCAGGTTATATTTTTCATCTTGGTTCAGGTGTATTTTCTTGGTCCTCTAAGAAACACCAAATAGTTGCCCTTTTAACAGCAGAGGTAGAGTATATAGCAGCCACAACTTGTGCTATTCAAGCAGTTTGGTTGCGGAAGATGCTAAGCGAGCTACAACATCAACAAGATGCTCCTACAAAGATATTTTGTGATAATAAATCAACAATTGTTTTAACAAAGAATCCAATTTTTCACGATTGCAGCAAACACATTGATATCAAACATCATTATATTCGAGACTTGATGATAGATAAAGAAATTGTGGTTGGATATTATACATCAGAAAATTAAATGGTAGATATTTTTACAAAGCCACTCAAAATTAATATGATCTTGAAGTTTAAAAAAATGATCAGAATGGTCAAGACAAATTTAAGGCAGGATGTTAGATATTAAACTTAGCTACTATTATTTACTAGAAGCTACTGGAACTCTTTTGAAAGCTTAATTATTAAGGCTTTGAATAGTCAAAGATTATTAGGTATTTCATAGCTGTTTGTTTACATTTTCTAAGAGTTCATTAAGTCAGTTTATTAGCTGTCAAATAACCGAGTTTATTTGTTGTCAATAGTCAAAAATTGTGAGCTGTTTAGAAGTTGTCTTATGTCGATTTTAGTAGTAAAAAAAACTGACTTGTAATGTACCACTGGGCCCTCCCAAATTTTATAAAATTTTATATATATATATATATATATATATATATATATATACAAGGATAGAGTTATTTGGAAGTTAGTGGTGCACTGAGCCCCCCAAAATTTTAAAAAAATTAAATATTTGGACCCTCCTATCTTAAATTCTTAACTCCGTCACTGCTTGTATCTGTTGTATTATATTAGTGTGTGTACAAGAATTTGAGAGATATAAAAGAAAAAACAAGTTCTCTTTTGAGAATTGTTTATTGGCCTTAACTAAAACCAAGTTCCGAGAGTGTTGTTCCTTGAATAAAAAAATTTTGTGCCCAAAATTTTGTTTCTTGGGTGTTCATATTCTTTCTTAGCATCTATATTTCAGCACGACAATTTATTTTAATTGCCAACAGTTTCAGAAGTAACAGGCAAATTTGTTTTCGTGATAATATAGAAACCTTTGTAAAACCCAGGTTCACAAAAGTTGAAATGATTAAAGGGAGATAAAAAGATACTGCATTCCATGTTGTTATTTTATTTCTTATATGACAAGAGCATTGTTTTAGCGCAAATCCTTGAACTTTAGACTTTATACATGTATTAAGTTTAGCTTATCGACTTTTAATTTATTATTTTTGAAAATATTAATTGATCTTTAGTTGATTGTGTATTTGAGCAACGAATTGTTTCTGCAATTTTGTCTTTATTTAGGGGAGCAATCAAATTCATTAATTTAAATATTCACATTATTTAGTACATATCTTATTTTTTTGTTAATATATGATTCGTTTGCATAAAAGATAAATGTTTCCTCAATTAAGTGAGATTCATATTTTCTAACCATTACATGATGATCTAACAACATTATACTTGATAGAAATATACCACAGGTTTGCACATCCTTGATGAACCTATCGTCACCTCAAAGCTAAAATATTCAAATTGTCTTCCTCTCTCGGAAAAGATACAATCCAAAGTGAACATTTGACAAAATAGATTTTTGTGCTATGCTGCTAGTTTTCCCGCTCCATAGAAAAGCTTTCACAATTCTATCA
>JANVCQ010000003.1:28144956-28185884 GCA_025531925.1 Erythroxylum plowmanianum
TTTTGCAGGGATCTCAACGTCGAAGTCACCACAGAAAGCAGTCAACTCATGGATCCAAACGGCAACGTTCAGTTTCGTCAGAATCCGGCAGAACCACACTAGTTTCCTAACTTCTTTTGAATTGGCAATCCGTGTAGGTCACAGTTATTGGGATGCCCAAGTACCTAAAAGGAGACTCTTCATGTTTAAACCTTATGATGCTGTCAATTTAATTCGCTAAGCTATCTCATTGTGGTAAGATGTAGCTGCTCTTGCAAGATTTTATGTTTAAGTCCCGAAAATTTCTTGAATTCCTGCCGCCATTGAAACGCATCGAGAAGCCATCTCAAAAATTGCTAAGAAATCTCCAAGCGTCCATGGTGGTGGATAAGAGGTCCCAATTTGCAGAATCGAAAGCCTTTTTAAAGTTTCTTGCATTTATAATTTTTAAAGAGTTTGAGTATATTATATCTGATAATCCTAACATTAATAAAAGCCACTTGACTTGATTATGTCCCCAAGTGTAGCCTCGAGATAAGCAACATGGAGCTTTGAGGTTGCTTTGTAAATTACATCACAATACCGATATTGGTTTATAATCTGAAAATGTAAAAGGATTTGGAGTTCTTGGATAAAACTTTTATTACTCAGTCAGGATGGAGAAAGTTGGTAATTACGGGACCTGTGAGACCCTTATGTTTTCTTTAAAAAAAATAATGCATTGAATCTGCTAAGTATCGGGGCTTTGATCAGTCCCAAGCTGAATACTGCTTCTGAATATGAGAAAGATCTTCTCATAGAATTTTCTCTCTCTCTGGGAATGGTCTGAGGGATGAAGATGTTGATATCCTCCTGAAGGTTCTTCTGGGTTGGGGCCTTAGTTCGTAGTTAAAAGTTTACTTTTTACTGTAGAGCCCTCTGAATTCTTTAGAGAAAGAATCGTGTTGGTTATGAAATGACGTTATCCCCATCTTTCATCTAAAGCTTCATGATTGTAATAGAGTCGGGCAAATTTATGTGCCCCATAACCTCGCACAGCAAATCTTTGTGTTAACAGCGTGTTGATGTGGACATATCGACTAGTGCTCCTGAAATAAATTACCAAAATTCTATCTTGAAATTATCAAGGACCTGCTAATACCAATCGGATCAAATACCATTACTGGAGCACTTAAAAAAGAAAACCTGAAGCTTTTGACTTCAAACCTATTTATAATAAAGGGAGCTTCAGCAGAAATCCAGAAACTCTATGAAGCTGACATTTGACACAGTGAAGACTGACGACAAAATTATTTCCAGAAAAGGCTAACTTCATCAGACAGTTCAAAATTAGACGCTTCAAACCAAAGCTTGTGTTGGATAACTTAGAATTCCTAACTGTTAAATGTTATTATAGATTCTCTGATATCTTAAGCTTCATGTCTTTCACGTAGAAGTAAAATATTCCACAGTCCTTGCATTGCAATGCAACACTATTCAGGACTTCTGAGCAAATAGCTCACAAGAAATTACATCGTCCATGGATACGGCTGACTTCCCAGTACCTATAACTGGAACAATGTTGAATATGGGCTCTGTAGCAGTTTGAAGCCTTTCATCTACTTTAGGAAGTTCATCAAATGCATGTTTGAACATGCGTGATACCGTCTCCACATTCATGTTGAGGCTTGTTGGCAAGTAGATCCTCAAAATCTAAAAACGCAATTAAAAAGAGTTTTTAAGACTTAATAGTGGCAAGGTCATCAAAAATTAAAACAGAATGACAGGCACCACCTCTTCTTTAGTATCTGTGCATATGCAGGTAAGAGAGCAATAATGTATGAGCTTCAAGATGCTTATGATTTGAGAAATCTAGGTTTAATTGGCAACACATCCTACATATGTAAAGAATGCAAGCAGGATCCGACAAGATAAAAAAGAAGGGCCTAAGAACTGACCGTTGTATCCTCCCAAGAGAAATTGTTATCAGTAACCACTTTATCAAGAAGAAAAACACAAAATCTTGATACCATTTCCATATTCTTCGCCGCGAAAGAATCCTGGTGATTCTTATCATTCACAAGGGCACTTTGAGGCTCTGAACATATTTTTGGAATGTGTTCATTTCTTACAGATATAAGAACAGCACATATCTTCCCACAGACAACAGATTTCTGAATGCAAGAATCATGCCACACCATATGTTCAAAATCCCAAGACTTGGTCACAATGGAGTTTGAGCTTTCAACAGTTGCATGAGTTGTTTCTGCATCCTTCGGGACAAAAAGAATTGGCTTTACTTCTACAAACGCTCTGCAAGAGGAAAAGAGATGAGTAAAAATACATCAAGAGAGGTGCTCAGATAGGGAAGTGACATATCACATCCTCTGTTACTCAATACAATTAACTAGACATGTCTGTCCTCCTTACATAAGGAGGGGAAAATGAAGTTCTTTGTGAGTTTTGATATTTGTTCTTCATAAATGGGGGAGGTGTGGTCTACATACAAGGAGATTCTTATTTCAACGTAAAACCTTAAGGCATTACATTTGTTTATTTCCGGTGAGTGATTTGCATCAAGTCTGTTTAACATTTTTAATTTCAAAATATTTTATTCTGCGCAAACAGATGTAGATGTGGCAATACATATGGCTTAAAGTGCTACATAACACTCAAAACTGTAGTGAATCATCCACCACAAAGATTTCATAGAAGGAATTAAATCCTGCCGAGTGCAATAGACTCGAACTTTTGTTAAACGTGGAAGTCTATTTTCTAAAAGGTTTAATTTAAGAACTAATCAGCTTGTTCTATTTCATCCCTGCTTTTATACCATGTTCATCTCTGTCCACTTTTGCTAATTGTAATTTGCAGTTAGTGTTGCAGATACAAGGATGCTAATCAACCACAAAAAACTGCTAGTTAACTTGTCCTTACTATGATGTCAGTTTGCTGGGGCTAACGGTGACATTTCCGAAACTCTGGAAGGCAAGTGCTAATTACACAGAACAACCACCAGATGGCATTTCAACTTAATAAAACCACTAACCAAATTTCCAAATTCATGCATACGCATGTATCCAAAGAGTAACAAATCCCTGCATAATAAGTATAGGAATAATGATACATAGAACTCTATGCAATATGCATTTAATAATCATATTGAAAAACCTAATTCGACATGCAAAATAAAAATCACCTTTTTGGCAGAGAAGGAACAAGAACATAAAGAACTATAGGATCAAGAACTTGACACTTATTTCCATCTACTTCACGTAATCTCCTTTGTTTGAGGAATAACTCCTGTTTTTCTTGAATACTAATTCTCTCTGACAACGAAATAGATGTTGAACAGTAAATGGTAAAGAAGATGGCAGATAGTGATACTGAACAACCAAAGTTTTTTGCCACGGCTTCACTGTTTTCCAAGGCTTGTTCCAGCTCAGCAATGGGGCCCCCATTGCATAAAGTCATCGTAGGAGGGTCAAGGCCCAACTGCCCAGCCATGTGAAGTATCTCTTTATGCAAGGTTGCCTGGAAACAAAAATTTTAAGGAATAATATTCAGCTAGTACACAGATTGCGTATGAATGAACATAAAATTAGAGGTGTGTAATCGTACATAGTAATAATTCATTCCAGCAAGAAGTAAACTGTGAGGTAATTGAAATTAGCATGCCCATGTGAATTACAGCCTTACTACTAACCAACAGCCTTAGGAATGTTTCCTATTCAAATACACAAACTCAAGCTCTAAACTCATTACTTCAGAAATTGAAGGAAGTAGGCTTGGAAGCAATTAAATAGTCATTACATCAAAACACTAGGTTTAATGATGGAAAGTCATGATTGCTGCTCCCCATGCCTGAGTTCAGTAACATAATTTGCAATTTTAAGTAGATACAACTGGAAAACAAGCCTTTTTTAATAAGCATTTGAAGCCATCAAACTGCTTTGTAAAAGGTAAAATAAAAGTAAAAAAGCAACACCTGGCTATAGGGTCCAATGCAACTAGGTGCCCAGCATGAAATACTCTGGACATGCAAAACATTTTTGCTCTGGTCGTTTGTTACTAGAACTTCAACATATGCCTTCCCCAGACCTGCTTGTGACAAAGGCAGTTCTATCGTACTGCGGGAAGGAACACCAAAAGGACATTTCCCTTGTGTGACAAATTTTACATATGTCTCATTTGCCATAGAAAATTCATCCATATCAGCAATATATAGATGGATGTAGACAACATTCTCCCATCCAAAACCATATCCAGTAAGTTGGGATTGAATTTCTTTTAAAACAACCTTTAGATCTCCACCTAGAGCTGTCAATCAATAGCAGATCAAAATATTTAAAGATGTAGACACAGAAGCCGATGAAGGAGACCATGAAACGCAAGATATTCTGTATCTACCTCCTGTAGTTTTGTGTGTATCTTGCAACCAGCAACCAATGGAAAATGTACTACTTTTTGTTGTTTTAGACATGTGAAGCCTACTGGAAGCAACTGCATCAGTGTTCTCAACAATAGACTGGCTTGGACCTAGGTTCCTTTCTAGGCAGTCACCTTGCACTTCAAAAACAAAACCCAATTTTTTTCCAGATATATCATCAGTCTCACGGTCACTCTTGCATTCCTTCTTTTCTAGATGAAATGCTAAAGGATGAATGATCCCAACTGGCGCAATGGAATCTGAAGAGTGCAGTACAATTTGAAATTCATCGAGCACAATTCTGGCATTCTATAAACTTGAAAAGTTATAAGGATGATCAAATCTTTAGGGAAAATAAACAACTGAAAGCAACCTTTGCAAGCACTTGAATCTAGATGATACAAATCATACATCATAAAGATAACAACTGCCGAAGTGAGAATACATAATTGAGAGCACCTTAGTTGCACATGATCAATTGAGTCTTGAGAATAACCTTTTTTCTATGATGACAATGGAAGTAGTAACAAATATTAATTTGAGGTGTTAGGCATCATAGACAAAAAATAAATGTCAGGATCCAGATACATTGTAATCAAAGGTAGCTAAAATGCTAAGCAACAACCTCTCAGAGCACAAGCCACATCCAAATTGTGCCGCATACCAAAAGGTTTCCTTATACAGAAAGGAACAAAAAAATGGCGCAATGCAACTAGCTAATAACTGCAACCATTATACCAATTGAATAATAGTTACAGATTAAACTTACAACAAAGAGTGGGCAGTCAAGTGTCAATGTTTCATATTCCCCTCCTTCACCACATACATTTATCCCATACAGCCTGCCAAGGGATAAAAGATAAATAAGGAGTTAAAGTGAAAATGACAACACAAAGAAAAAATAGTGGGAGAAGAAAGGAAAAATAATAATATACTCGTTCAACTTGTGCAGGTAAGGCTTCAACAATGATAGCTCTTTACCCAAATGCTTTGCAGGCTCTAACCCCATGGCTGCCACCTATGGTAGACCAACATCATATTCAATCAAGCATTTGTACCCAAATCTAAATAATGGTTCTACTGGTTCTTGATCTAAATAATCTTGCTCATGCATGGAAAACCATTAAGAGATATTTAATTTATAACCAAGAAACAAGAATTCCAGTTGTAACATTAAAAGAAAAAAACACAAGAGAAAAAAGAAAAAGGTGTCAATATTTTTACATAACTTTGTGTTTCTGGTCATTACCAACTTCACATTATGCAAACTAAAAAACTTCTTAACTTTAGCTACTAGAAGAGTAGAAGAACAAAACTTCAAATTGCCATACACAGGTGCCAAATGGCATTTTAAGATACTATAAACCAACACATTACCAATTGCATATAGAGTAATCCATTAATGAAATTCATCAAAATGTAAACATAAAGATAAATAGGCCACACATTTTGTACCAGCAAACTGCAAAAAATTAAGCATACCTTCACAGTGATAGCCACAATCCCATTTGTTATCTGCTTTGGGAAACGAAAGTAAATGGAGTTACCTCATACAAAGAAGACAGCCTGAAGATTAATTGGTGGTGATTCACCAGAGCAAGAAACACATTACCATATCTTGAAGGAGCAAAGATTGATTTTGTTTCCATAAATATGCTAGGGATACAAGCCCTAACCTTGAACAAACACTTTCCACCCGTAGGCGCTGGTAATCAGATGCAATAGCACCAGACGATACTGCTTCGATCAAAGGTATTTGTCTTTTGACTTCACTTAATAAAACAAACATGTCTTCAACTTCATCACCCACAGTAGTCCTATAGTTAAGCTTCTGATGCCTATATAAAGCACAAAGATCATCAGGAACTATGATTTACACAATCTTAAAACTTTGATTCATAAAGCAATTCTATTTGAAATTCTTCAGCTTTCTTCAATGAAGTCTAGTTAGATTTCCAAGTGCCTCCTATTGTTGCAAGATAGATCAATGTTAATGCTAACTGTCAACATTTCTCTACTAAAAAGATAAGAAATTTGATTTTCCAATGACAATTACAGTAAAATGTTGCTTGCCTGGTGGATCCTTGTATTCTCCTTCTGAATAAGGGCAACCCCATGCATTCCGCATAGCTAACAATTATCTGGTGCCCAACCTGTTATAAGCACCAAATCTTCCCTTATTTTCAAACATCAAGTACTCAAAATAGATACCAGGCATCTCAAATACAAGGATAATAACAGCATTTAAAGTGGAATCATTTTTCACTTACAAGATTCTTCTAGACCAATTGTATGATTTTAGATCATACATTATATGACACAAAGATAACAAAGATAAAAGCCAATTCTTTTAGCAATTGTATTTCATATGCAACCTAAAACTCCTTAGTCAATCCAAAAGAGTTTTTTTTTTTTTTTTTATTGCCGGCATAATTTGAAGTACCAAAATAGTCCCACACAGTCAGATAAAGAGATGAAGAATGTTACAGTTTGGTACATGTAGCTATCCAACTCATCCACCGAGTCATCAAAAGGCATCAAATTCGCCAAAGCAACAATCTATAAAGAATCAACACAAAAACCGAAATTAAGAAATGGGAAGATTAAAAAAATGAAAAAAAAAAAAGGCATTTGCGACTGAAGAAGAAAGTGATCGGCATTCACTCATGATTTTCATTTTATTCATTTTTCACGGAAAAAAAACATAAAAGAAAACGAAATCACCTGATGGCCGTACTGAACGCATTTCATCATAGCGTAGCAGCTATCTTTGCCGCCGCTCACAAGCGCCACCACCTTCATCGTCGTTCACTTAAACGAGCAGGTTGCTGACAGTAAACCACCACGAGGATTTTGACTTAAGGGCTTTAGAGCTTTTCAGATTGCTTTTGGTGAGCTAAGTCGTAAACTGGGACTTCTAGCCTGTCGTAACCTGCGTCAGCCATCGTGTTCATTATAAAAACAAAGATAAAAGACTTCAATATCCTTGTGAAATATCAAATTTTTGAAATCAATATTTTCAATAAATTGCCTTCCTAGCAACTTTTAGACCTATGACATTTCATATAGATAGCGATGACAACTAGGAATAACTTAAAAATAATAAATTATAAAGATGTTATGTATCAAATAGAATAATTTATTAATTTTATTTTAAATTTATCATATTTGCCTATATAGGTAATGAGATGTAATATGATAAAAAGTCTTATCTCTCACTTAAAACCATTCAAATCAAAACTCATAAAAATGTGTTGAAGAAGAAGGTAAGTAACAAACCATCTATTAAATACAAACAACAAAGAACATTTGAGCTTACTTTGATTAGAAATTAGAGAAAGAGGCAAAGAAGAAATAAAGGGGAAGCGTTCATCCACTTCCTTGTTGTTGTTGATTCGAGTTTCTAGTAGCTCGTATTAGTAAAGAAGTCTCTCAATTTTTCACAAAACTTAACTACATATATCTTCGAAAAAATAAAAATCTAAGCAATTTACTATTTAGAAAAGAAAATTTCAAATCTTGAATTTGCATAAGCGAAAGCTACTTCACTTTCAATCACACATAAACTTCAAATAATGAACTTGATTATGAAGTGAAACAAAATATATGATCTCTTGGATATTAAAAATAAGTAACAATCAAACCCATACATATACTCAAGAACTACATATTAGGTAATCAAAGCCAATCCACAAATCATTAGCATACGAACATCAAGTCAAACTGCCTATATTGAAGTATGAACTAAAAATAAATTGATAAAAATATAGTTGGGCTATTTTTATTAAATAAGATAGTCAAGCCTAAGAGGTTTAAGTAAATAAGTGGCAAGAAAACCGAGTTGGTGACAACTACTAGGTAGTGGGTGCAAACTAGGGGAGATGCACAAAGAAGTTAGGGTAAGGAGAGAGAGTTAGGGTTATAGTGGCAAGTAATAAATCTATTATTTATTAACAACTACATCAATACACAAAATGCCATTACTTTATTATATTAACAAAAAGAAGTCATTTTATGTAATATAATAAGTTCAGACTTAGACAAATTTTTATGTAATATTAACAAATGGACATACATGAGGCTGCATATGTAGGGTCACGATCGTGACTCCCATATCATGATCGTGACAGAGAGAAATTTTCCAAGGTCATAATCTTGACATGGGACTTTTCAGGCGTGAGTTTTTCATCTATTTTACGATTCAGGGGCATTTTTGGAACTAAATAAAGTGGCTAAAACCAAAAAAAAAATACTTGCTAAACTGCCAACACTTGTACAATCTAATCTAATTATTTTTTCCTCACTCCCTCAATTTGTTGACAAGTATATGCATGCACAATTATCGTAAACACTAAAATATGTATTGAATCAATAATATTTGAAGTCATAAAATAAATTCATAATAAACCCTAAAATGAAATTTAGAAACTCATGAACATGTTAAGTAACTTAGAATTCGGATTACACATCAAGATTGATGAAATAACAAAAGGAAAAGAAGAAAAACTTTGTTTAGGACTTGATCTGAAAAGCTGGAATTCCTAGACATTCTTCTTTATCTCCCTTGTTTGATTCACTTTTTTGTGTTGGCTGCTGCCTTATCAAATTAACAATCATTCGAAGAGAGATATTATGTGAGAAATTAATTATCTAATAGATAACTTCATATCTAATTGAAAACATTAAGGAAAGTTTTATGAATTGATTGCAAATCTATAAATTTCGGATTCAATACTAGTTAAGGAAACAAAATAGAGAAAGAACAAATCTAAGGCATTCATCATTGATCCTACCCTAAATTAATTGGCAGTTCACTTCTTATTTAATTTAATTGCTTTGTTTTATTATTCTATTTCAATTTTTGTTATTATGTTTTAATAAAATCTTGTTATCTTAGACATGTTAGGTTTGAATTGGTTCTTACATAATCCTCATAGAATAATACCTTTTGATACTGCAAGATATGATCTATATACTTGCCAGTATTGAGAGTTTCATTACATATAAAACTTGCTCAACATAAGGAACAAATCTTCTTATAATATTTCTCCAAGTTTAAGAGTAAAGCCACTCACAAAAAAATTTACAATTCTAACCTAAAAGACTCACTCCCTTTAAAATGCATCAATGAATTCTTAAGATGCTTTTAGAAAATCTTAGATATATAAACATGTAAATATTCTCCTATGAAATAACTATTGAAAAAATATGTATCTATAGGTTTTAGGACCTAAACTAGTTGTTGTAGCCAATAGTAGACTAGTGTAACACATTGGTCAAACAATGTATATTGAATTACGAAGGTTCACTAACCATTAACAATTGATTGACTAATAATTCATGTCAACTAATGTTACTAAGAGTTAGTACATAAATTTTAAAAACTTTAACCTATATTGTTCAACCTATATTAATTAAATGTTCAACATCATTTTCTTATTGCAAATACTTTTCAGTATGTTCTCCAAAGAATGTTTAAAGTTCAAGATGGTTTTCTTTGAAATCAAAATTGTAATCCCTTTTGATAAATGAAAATACTCTTATAGTTAATTAAAATGATGATGTGTTCATGTATGGCAAACTTTTAAGATTATCAAATTGTCTAAATGAAAGTACAATAAACATTGCAAATTATTTATAACCTTAGTGTGCTTTGATCTTTTTCCTTCACTTTGATCTTCACATTAAATTATGCAAAATTTAACTTTTCCTTAGCAAATTCATAATGACTTTTGATTTATGATGGTTCAAATTTTCTCTTTTATTGCTTTCACCAAAAACAAAATTTAATAGTAGTAATTATACTTTGTTATCATTAAAATATTAATTGAAACCTCCCTTAGTTCAACATAAAGCGTTAGCTACCCCTCTACCCCTTCTATAATACAAGGATGCTTTAAGGCTAAAAAATAAGCATACTTGCTGAGCTTATCAATTATCATAAAAATTATGGAGCAGTGGTTCGAAGTTGGCAAGCTCTCAACAAAATATATGTGCATATTATTCCAACAACCTATATGAATAGGATGAGATTGCAGCATACGTTTCTTAAGAAAAATTTTATACTTGTTATGTTTACGGGTTTGAAATTTCTTAATAAAATTCTTAACTTCTTTTTGAATTCACTTCTAATGAATAAAGAGATTGTAGCCTCTTAATTGTTCCTTTGATTCATAAATATCCACTATTTGATACCAAGGTTCCACAAGACAACTTATTTATCCAGTCCTAGATGGACTTATCCCTCTTCCAACTTTCTTTAATCTCCTCTAGTAGATGCATTTGAACCTGAGATAACACTAAAGTATAAAGTTCAACACTAAAAGCTCTTGAGAGAATATCTATAACCCTATTTTCCCCTAATTCATATTTAATTTTAAAGTTATATACGAGTAGCTTAAGAAGCCACATCTATTAGAAGAGAGTGTGCATTCTTTGCTCTAATAAGAACTTAAGACTCTTATGACCACTAGTGATAATCCAATACCTAACTATTATGACCATTTAAAAAAAATCTTTCTAATGTGCAAATAACTATTAATGTTTTGCTACTAGTGGTTTGCTCATAAATGCCAATGTGTGTCCTTCATGATTTAACACTGCTCTCATTGCCACATGCATTAGTCTCAATTATAAAAGGTTTTAAAAAGTTTGGAAAAGTTAGGACTTCATTAAAGTCAAAGTTGTCTTTAATGTTTGGGATGCTTCTTCAACTTTTTTAAACAATTTAAAGGAAAATTTCTTAAGTAGCTTACCTAGGCACTTGCTTAAAATGCCTGATGAACTTTCTGTAATGCCCTATTAAGCTCGAAAATTCTCTCAAATCTTTCATATTCTTGAAGGTTTAGCCACCTAGAGACTGATTCCATTTTTTAAAGTTGCTACCCCTAAAATGGATATGATATGCCCTGAATATTCAATATGCAATGCTCCAAAAGTGCACTTATTTCCTTTGGCTAGAAGTTGGTTTTGAGCTATGATTTCTAGGATTATTCTAAGAAGCTTGTGATGATCCTCAAATGTATGGCTACAAAATAGCTTATCATCCGCAAGTACTAAGATGAATCTCTTTAATTGTATTTTGAATAGCTCGTTATTAGACTTTGAAAGGTTAAAGGGGCGTAAGCCTAAAGCATATTACTAAGAATTCATAATGCTCATCATGAGTCCTAAATGTTATTTTATGGAAGTAAAAGGAAGCATGCAGATTTGATAGTAGCAATATCTCAAAATCTAATTTGAAAAACCAAATAGCTCAATATAATTCATCTAGAAGTTCCGTAATAACAGATATGAGAAACTTGTCTTTTAATGTGTTCCTATTTAACTCCTTATAGTCAATAAAAAGGTGCTAAGAGTTATCTTTCTTCTTAACTAGCACTACTGGTTAGGAGAAAGGATTGTTGTTGTGTTGAATTTGTTGGATCGCCTATGGCCCGAATATTCTCAATACGCAGCGGAAAAGATCATAAAACAACAATAAGTATAACCGAAAACTATAGCATGTATAAAAATACCTCTTGACGCGGATTTTCTTTTTCAGATTCGTAGACGCTGCAATGCGCGAATGTCATCTACCGGTATCCACACAAGGATGAACGATCCGGGCAGCGGCTCGTGTGTGCTAGCACGTTCAAAAAACCCTTTCAAACATCGCACAGTTTTTCTCTCAGAAGGTGGCTAGGGTTTTTTTTCCGACTCTCTCTAATGAGATATATGTTTATCTATTTATAGAGAAACCCTAATTCCTATTCCTATTAGGAATAAGAATATCATAATTCTAAACCCATTAGAATTATTGAAGCCCAATAAGTTCATATTATATCTCATATAATAAAAGCTCGACAATTTATTTCAATCTAACCTAATAAATATATCCACATATATTTATTCAATGCCTAATAAATTAGGCTTAAAAGAATAAGCCCAGATCACATCACTCTTTGTGTGCGACCCTGTCGACTCATTTGATGTTGGCAATGAGCTTGATCACACTTCAAGACTCATAAGTCATAAACGACCTCTAGCAAGATATTATGACTACCCAAATCAAACGAGGATCGATAATCCGATTTAACCTGTAACCATGGTTACAAACTCAGTCCCTTTATAACACGATATCAAGATTAATTACAAGACTTGGTACATGTCAACCTTTGATTAATCGTAGTTTCTTGATCTCCAAGTTGACTAACTATAACAAATGACATTGATGACTCCTCATCAATTCATTTGAGCACGATCATGTATTTCTTCAGTCATACTTGTTAAGAGGCCCAAATGATATCTCTCTCATTTAAGAGAGGTACAAATCTCATCTACGTCATTCACTTCCCTCCGCATGATTTATTTAATGTCCAACATAAGACTATTTTTTATCCGGTTAAAGATAACTTAGTCTAATATCAAAACACTAAATTCCTCATGTAGGAAACCATGATGACTTCAGGTTAGAGGACTAAAGTCAAATCATATTGAGAATCACTAATGACATGAAACTATGTAATATTTTTTTTGTGGCTCGGTCTAATATATGTTCTCTAACATATATCTATGTTTCTGATTTGATAACTCATTTCTATGATCAGAAAAACGTGATCATTAATCAGAACACATACTAGCCTTAATTCATTATTGTTCTACCAATAACGATCGACCAGGGACAGTTTAGAATAATATTTTAAAGCTTATGGTTTTACTATCAAGTCATATACTTGATGACAGAAGCCTAATACTATTCATGGAACGTAAACCACATTACATAAACCATATAAATGCATATATAAAAGAATACTTATAATATCTTATTAATAAGTCATAATGTTAGTACAAAAGTCACATATGTCTATTAGCCTAGGGCACACTACTAACAGAATTACCCCTTGCCTAAATAAATCTTTAGTTAACTCTTCTATGACATTTTTCTATAAGCTCTTGTATCTGTAAGGTATGTGGTTTTTTAGTTATAGTCCATTTTTAAATGAATTTTATGATCATGAGACTTATAGGGTCTGGTAATCCCTTTGGCTTAATAAAGATGGAACTACATTTAGTACATGTTTGGTTGAGCTTTTGGAGGGTGAAGAAGTAATTTTTCTTACAGCAAAAGTCTTTTTTTAAGAAAAATGAATGTTTGGTTGTAAAATAGAAAAACACTTTTTTACTAGATATAGCTTTTTTGACAACCAAAATACAACTTTTTAAGAAGCTCAAATTTGAAGCTTCTCAAAAATATATTTTTTCAGGTAAATTTTTCATATTAATTAATAAGCCTATTTTTTAGTCCTTTTTATCCTTATGTTTTACACATAATTTTCACAATACCCATAAACTCATCTTCACATTTATTTTGGGATCTATATAATATTATTTGGCTTTTTTATATGTTTTAATATTTATTTTAATATTAGTTTGACTTATGTTATAATCCATATAAAAGATTTGGTTAGATATATTTTCATTTATGTTTCATATGATTTAAAATTATATAATAATTAATATATTGTGCTTTGCAAATTGTTTAATATACTTTAAATAATTTTTATATGCATAAATAATTTTTATTACAAAATAAAATATAGTTAAATTAATAAAAGTGTTTTTTATGTATATGTTATCAAACAGTCTGAAGTTCTTTTATAAAAGTTGTTTTTTAATTGATAGTTAAACAGTCAACTGGTTTCTTAAAACAGCTCTTCTAAAAAAAAATCTATTGTCAAAAACTCTACTAATATAAGCCAATCCAAACAGACACTTAGTTAAGAGGCAATCCAACTCTAGTTTCCTCATCAATAATGAATTATCTATAGTGCGTTCTTGAAACTATTGCTCCATCGAGCATTAAAGCCTCAATATACAAAGTTGATTGATTACTTATAGTAGTTAACAACCTTTCAAACTTCTTAGTGTTGATTTCTTTTTTTTTGCAAATGTTGTCCTCTTTAAACAATACTTGTTTGCCTTGCCAAAGTTATATAGAACATCATTCGAGGTGTATAGCTATTAAATGCCTAAAACTAGATCCTATCCTCCTAAAGGAAGTATCAAGGCGTCAATAGCAAAAACACTTTGTAATTGCCATTCCAGTTCTTTACACATTCCATTATAAGGTAGCTTGAGTCCCCCACCAGCAATAACTTTTAAGGTCTCTTCTAAAAATTCATAAGTTTCCATTTTGTATTAGTGTCTACCAAGTTGTGGTGTTGCTATTATTGATGAGGATATGCACTGATTGGCCTTTGTATACTCCAACCATTATCATCTACTTGAAATCCCTTGTTGGCACCCTTAATAAAACCCGCAAATAATCATCATCGATTGCCTCCATCTTGCTTTCAATTTCAATTAGCTTCTCTTCCTCGCCGCACCAAAAACATATCTCTTTAGTCCGCTTAATTTCTAACTCTTTGCTGCTGAGTTGCTTATGTTGTCTCAGTGGAGGCATATTAGGAATATTTTCAGGAGCTCCTTAAGAGTCCATCTTGGTGAGTTGTTTTCAAGAGTGAGTTGAAAAGCAAAACAAAGAAGGTATTGGTGGAATGTGTAGAAGGCTTAGAGAACATTTTATAGTTCAAAAAACATCCAGAGGCAATAGCCTCATTTCTTGAACAAGGTACATATCTGTTATAGTGTTTTGGAATTTAATAATTTGACTGATAGCTTTATTTCAAGTCTCAATTTTTAAGAAAGAATTCAATTAAATATGGCTCAACAAGTAGGAGTCTAATAGAATACCCAATAAATAGTAACTCCCAGTTTGTTGTAAATCTTTCAAGAATTTGGAGTCTAACAGAATACCTATTAAATAGAGTACACTTTTAGTAATGCAAATCTTTGAAGTCATTGAAGATTTCTTGTCCAAACTTTAAGTAATGAGTACCAAATATTCACTTCTTATCGAGTCCTCCAAAGTCTTATCGAGTCCTCCAAAGTCAGCATGTGTCTCAAAAGTTCCATATTGATTTGACGCCTTTTGCCTTCGATGTTATGAGCATCATGCACTGATTAATTGTCCCTACTTTATTTGCGCCTCTTGTCGTGCCTTGAACATTGCTTTTCGCTTCTTTTAATCCGATTTGCCAGTGCTTCATCTACACGTTTTATGTCGCTTGCGGGGCCCCCGTCTTCTTCAGCCATGACAACAAATGATTCTTCAATGGAGAAGTAGAATTTTCAGGTAGCAACATCGAGCTATCCCACCGCCTAATGCACAAATGGAAGAGAGGACAAGTGGAAGGAGAGAGAGAAAGAAGGAATAGATAGAGAGTATTAATTTGTTATAGATTCATGTACTTTTTCAACAAGCAACCATAGCTGGCTCAAATATTCGTTGAGGACAACTGTTACTAACGGTAAAACTAAATGGGACAACAATAAGTCAAGGATAAGTTGCCACCTGCGCAAGTTTGATAATTGATACTAAAAGCCACGGCAAGGTTTTATAGTGAAACCAAAGAAAAGAACGCGTCTTCCTCCTTGAAGCAGAAGGGCGTGGCAGATAATAAAGTGTTAAGCCTCTGACGCACTAGCTGAAAAGGGAAAGAATCTTGACAACAGATTAATGGATAAATGCAGCAACAGCAATCCCCGAAATTTGATAAATAAAAACCATGGGCGCCTGCCAAGCAACCCCATAAATTAACCGCACATGATAAAAACCAACAATAATCTCAGAAACAAACCAAACGCTAAACAAAATAAAAAGGAGAAACAAAAGACATTGAGATGAGATAGCTCCTATCTTACAAATTTCTGACAATAAATAATGCTAAGTGTTCTAAGCTAACTTCAACTCAAGATCTTGATTAATCACCTCTTGGCAAACACCCCTCCTTTACAGGAACTTTTTGAGTCTCAAAGCCAAAAGGGCCTCCGTTTGCAATATTTTTAGTTGATTGTCAAACTATGCACAGTGTCTGGAACACTTTGACGCAAGAAACATTGTATGAGAACCGCCATCGAGCTTTCAGATCCCCTTCTACCAAGGTCTACGTCTCCTAATACCCCATCCAAAGAATAATGATCCATGCAGTGATTTCGTTTCTCCTTGCGCACCTTCAACAAGGCCAACATAATAAATGAAGCTGAAATAGCTGACAAAAAAATATCCAAGTATGATTAAGTAGACATGACTTCCTGTGACTCAGGTTGTCATCTCCAAACATTATTTTCACAGCCTAAGTAACAGAAATTAAAGCACTAATCTAAAAAAGACCCATAAATTCTCAAATCAAGACTCGCAAGTATTTCATGGAATTAGATAAGAGCTTCAGAATTTGTCGGATAGTACACATAATTGTCACATAAAATGGATCAATATTACTGCATTAGCATTATGACTAACAAAGATGGGGTTGTCATATTGCTGGGTCTAAAGAGATCACTCCTCTCCATTACAAGAGTTGCACAATTTAGGAAAAGCAGCTCAATAGTCATATTTAAGCATTTTTTTAAACTCATAGTCACATCTAGTTAGAGAGCAATTTGATACCAATGGACAGAGTCATTGCAGTATCTACAGTATAGCATACACGAACTAATTTCCCTATTCAGAAAGTATGTATCAGTGTATAATTTGCATAATATAGCATGGTCCAGGAAGAAAATACTCGAGGTCTCAACCGCCAACTAAAGTAAGCAGTAAAACATGTAAATGGCTTGCCTGATTGAGCTCAGAATGGAGCCTCGAGTGATTCATCCCAAACTTCTGCACTTCCATTTGAAGCATCTTCAACATCTTCTTCCATTGAAAGCCTAATATATTCTCTATGGGCAAAGCGATCCCATTCTGTCAACGTTGGATTCTCTCGCTCCTGTTTTCCCACAATATCATCAAGGCTTTGTTACAAACAGCAAAGATAAAGTTTACAACAGTTTCAAATTTATTGAAACTGAGCATAAGCATAAATTGATATCTGAAATATACCTGACGAATCAGAAAAGGATCACGAGTTTCAAAGGCCATAAATTTATTAAGGTTGAAAAGTATGTTAAAAACACTTCCCGAAAGTTTACAACCTTTCAGGTCACGTAGTGTAATGTAGCTCTCATTCTGCATGCAGAAAAACTCCAGTAGTTAAAAACACAAAACACTTGCATAGAGAATGGGTCTTAAGCAATGTTGTAGAAAATAGACCCCCAATAGTCAGGTTCAGTATGTATCTCTAAAAATATGAACTGTATTTGTCACACAACTGCACCTCAATATTGTATTGAAGACACGTAGAATTAAATTCAGACAAACAAGAAATCTCTTATCATGCAGTAAACTGCAGCACACATTTTAATTATGCCTATGAACATTGTGTTGGGAGGCAGTAATATTACAGATGGCTGCTAGAAGCTTTCTCCAACCAAACATGCTTCCATATACAATTTAAAACATTAAAGGAAGCATCGAACTACCAGTAAAATCACGAAATGCTAAAGGCAAACCTCTGGTCCAATCATATCAATTATCTGGCAAAGTATATCTTCAAAGAGCACAGGCTCTTGAGCCATGCATTCCATGCGATGCAACTGCTCCTCATAAAAGAACTGCATCTCGTTACGTGTGAGAACTCCGTTTCCATCCAAATCTATGCACTTGAACCTGAGACAAAATAGAACAATAAGGAATGAAGGGACACATATTTATCCTCTTTAATCTTTCTTCTACATTTCCTTTACCCAGTATCTTTCCTCAAACATCAGATTTCATGAAATTATACTTGTTCCTCAGGAAACTGCATGTTCAGAAATTTGAACATGCAATTACTCTTCATATAGCTTTTAACTTCATAATCCTTCCAATTTCGTTAGCAACCAATGCAAGCGAAATAAACAGAGAAATCTTTCAGTCAACAGAATAAGACAACTAACTGTACCAGTACTCAAGACTAGGTTCAGATGACTTGTCCTCTTCAGATAGTATGAAGTAAACGAAATCTTCATATCCCATCTTCCCTTCAACCTTACTTGTAAATTTTCGCGGAATCTGGCATAAATGTTAAACCATATAAGTTAACATGATTTCAGATATTTTAGTAATGGGATCGTACAAGTTTCATAGAAAAAGAACCATCTGCAGAAAAGAGGTAAATAATGTTGTGTTCAAAAAGAAAACCAAGATTTGATTAGCACAAACCTGAGAAAATATTCTATCCACAATCCGGTAGGTAAGTGCATGATTACCATATCTAATAAGGTTCTCCTTGTCTATCAGGAAATCATGATCTGTATCCAGCTCCCAAAACTTGCAGTATATCACATAAAAGTGTTCATAAGAGAAGTACCTGAAAACAGCATGTGCTAGTGAAGTTATGATTAAAAGGGCAAACCAAAAAAAGAAAAAAAGCAACAAGCATCATGTCTCAGCTCAAACAAAAGTCTATCCAACAACTCTAGGAGACATGTCTACCTCAGAACTTTATTGATGTCTTCCTCTTCATCTGCATATTGCATTGCATCAATTATGTTTCCACGTTTCAACTCCCTGAGGGTAAGATGACCATTTCCAGATCTATTTATGTAGTAAAATATTCTGTATATTACAGTTTCAGCTGAACATTAAAGAGAAAAAAAGTTAGGTCTCCATCAAATGCAAATATCATTGTTTTCTCAAAAAGATGAACAACAATCTGTAGTTCAAAGCTCTAGAATTTGAAGTTATATGCTTAGGTTTAGAATATTTCATGTTATAAAGATTCTCTTCCAGCAGCTGCAAACAGTAGTTGCATTCAGCAAAAGACTCAATTACATTTTCCTTTTAAATCAACAGGAAAAACAATATAACTGGAGATCAATGAAAAATCAGATTTTGATAAAAAAAATAAAACAAGTAGGACAATAAGCAAATATTTCACATTAGAACAATTCAAACAGGACACCACAGCTGAATTAGGGAAGGAATCAATCTTATTTCATTGTGATAGTGGACTAAAAGAAGGATGCGTTACAGCCATACAGCCAAACACAAAGAACAGATGGTTCATATTCTGGGGTACAAACAACCCATGACAGTCAGATTTCTGTTACAGCTCACTTGCTCAAATAGATAAATAATTAAATGAGTCAAGTTCAACCAAAGTTGTGCTATGCTCGTCCACATCCATGAACAACTTCATCTATAAGCTTGATTAAAGACTTCTAAAAATCATCTAGAAATTTGTTTTCAGCTCTTGTAAAGCTCAATTCCTTTTCTTTTCGTACTCTTAAGCCGTCATTTTTTAAATAAGTCAAACACAACCTTGACATTGCTTGAGTCATATAAATCATCTCTAGGAAAAACATGATTGATAATTGTTACCCTTACATTGATCTCCAGACCAACTCAAGTTAAGAAAATAAACGAGAAATTAGAAGAATCGAGCCCAAGCTTTTAAAAAAAAAAATTCAAGCCCTTGAGTTCAAGAAAATATTTAATCAATTTATCCTAAATAGAGCAAAACTCAGCTTGGCAATTGCACCACAATGAATTCATACATTTATACTTTGGAGTCGTAACAAGGAATGTGGCGATTGCTTACAACCTTATCCATCAAGGCATCCACGCTAGGCTAGCCAAAACATTAAAAAATGACTAAACACAAAATTGGAATACTGCACCAACATTCTCAATACCAGAATTACACCTTAGGATTTTGAGTATATGTCATCTGATGCTTATCATATAAAACTTTCCATTTCAATGCATTTTATTCTGCAATTTCAACAAGTATCAAATCCTACTCTGGCACAAGTTTATGCTCCAAAATAATAGAACTCGAATCCTTGTAATCAGTAGCATTCCATAGATGATACATCATCTTAAAATGGCAAACTATAAATTAGTAGCATCTAAAAGACCAGTCACTAAGTGTCATTATTTACAAAATCCAATATACTTTAAACATTAATATATGTTACGACTCGCCCAACATTCAAAAACATATAATTAGACTGTTTGCTGGCATAGGCAGCCAATGAACCCCAAACAGGTTGTCTACCTGAAAGAAAATTTTAAACTGTAGTTTAGACGCTTTACCTATGACTACACTTGTGCCCCGCACTGCTCTCCACCCAAAGTAAATCAAAAAAAGAAAATTATTGAAAGCCCAAAGACATGATGACATATAGTTACAACCATAATCACTTTTGTTTTGCAAATGGTTGGAAAAAAAGTCATCACTGATTAAGATCAATAACAGCTAATCTAAAAAATTCAAATACAGCAACAGCAACAAGAAAAAGAATTCTTGTTTTAGATCAGGAATCTTGTAATCAGTATTGCGTTGCAACAAAGTTAAATAGTTCATAGAAGGCATAGAACAAACCATATCTTTCCTGAAACTCTGGAGTACTTTGTAAGAATTCCAATCCAGGATGGGTAGCCAACAGTTCCCGAAGCACAGGTTTGAAATCTTCCTGTAATCAATTTGAAATGAATTATTAATCATGTTAAAAGAGTATTGAGACAACAAACATCAAAACATATTTTCGATTTCGAACTTAGTATCTGAACAATTCAATATAACACATTGATGCACACCATGTAATGAACAACACAAGCAACAGATGAAACACACCTGGGTAAGGTACTTGAGTTCAGGTTGCTTCAGAATTGTATATATCTGGGTCGCTATATCCATTGTCAGCATGTTTCGATTTATCCAGTAATCAATAAAAGCATCCCTACAAGCAAACGACATGAACATTTGGACAATGCTATATGTACAAAGGCAAAGCCACCAATTAGCAAATACAAAGCAAACTACGAATACTGCTTTATATCTCAATTGGTTCATAACAGTTTATGTTTCAAATTTGTGACACTTGCAATTAGACATCAGCCTATGTGAAAAATAAGGATCTCTATTGATGCTTTCATTAGCATAGGGCACAGTATAAGAATTGTCCTAGTCCTCAACAATTCTCATCTTAATCAATTCAGTACTAGAACAAAACCAAGGCCGATATAATACCACAACCAGGTAGCATCAGTGATTTGTCAGTACACAAGGTTATAGGAAATTCGCTCTAGATTTCATCCTAGTCAAAATCAGTGAATTTTCACAGATATAACAGAGCTTTAGAATTAAGTAGTCAGAACCCAGTATCAGCCTACCTCCAAAACTTAATTGGATCCTGAGTTGGAGAATAAAATTGAGACTCCCTGTAGTAACTTTTGAAAAGATCTAACATAAAATTATCAACAACCTATCTCTTCAGCACAATTTCATAAAATGATATAACCACCCAGCTTCAGAAATTGTCACTCACAGCATCAGTAGCATTTTAATCATAAAAGATATCATATTCTTCCAAATGGATAGGGAAAAAACTTGTTTATAATGGTAATGAAATCGACAAGTCATAATTAAGACACTCATCAAGAAAACTGCATACATTATCAATTATACAGCTTGAAAACTATGTTTGCAAAGACACTGTACCTCGTAACAAATCCAGTACCATTCACATCGATCTTTCTGAAAAGAGCAGTGCAGAAGAATGATGGTAGCTTGCAGATTTCCTTGGTGACTGTTTTGAATTCTGAAACAGAGCAAAGTTCAGATGAGTTCATGATATATCATACGTGGTCATGTAAAATGCATATCTCACCATGTATCTGCAGTCCATCTTGGCGTCCATAGAAAAAGTGATTGATCATGAACAAGGACTGTTCTTTCAATTCATTTGGTGGTGGACGACCGTTTCGGAAGTAAAACTGCAAGAATTGAGAGAAACAATTTTCATCAATCCTTGTCTCAATTAAGTAATTTGAGCATCAGAGGAAGGAGGTACCAACAAATGCATAGATATTTCACAACTCAATCAAAGATCTTGAAACAGGAAAAAAAAAATCGAACCTGAGGTATGACTTCCTTTACAGGCTCACTAACTACTTTTAAAGGAGAACCTAAATTAGAAGGGCCAACCCTTTGCTTCGTTATACGTGGAGAACCAGAGGTACTTCTAGGTGAAAGAGGAGGCGTGCTCCCCGATGGAAACATGGAAGGTAAGGAATTGCTTGTGGCTGCATTTGTGCTAGAAGAGTTACAAGTGACATTCAAGGGAGCGCCTGTTTTGGCATCATTAAGCAATGAAATGACCTATAAAAAGGAAAATCAATGAATAAGTAGCCATATCATCCACAGAATAAACTCATTTTCCAAGAGAAACATCACTTTCAAGAAATTCTCATAAGGAACATAAGAAACCAATCAACAAAGTAAGAAATGGGGCATAAAAAAATTTCTCATCCTACAAATCTCAACATTTGCAGATCCATACACAAAGTCTTCATCGATGATTGAAGGGAACAAATGACTAAATCATGTAGCTCAAAAGATTGTTTCAAAGTGGAAAATGAGCACAATCTTTCTGACTACATGCAGTTAGGGTTTCTTGCATCCCAAGAGCGGAATTACTATTGGAACCACAGCCAACATGCATTATTAAGGGTGCTACTTTGTTAAAAACAGAAAAAAAGAAAAGCTGGAACTCTTCCAAACAGAAATATTTGACGCCAAAAACACAGTTTCGATAAAAGCTGCCACTTCTGCAGCTTCATAAAGCTCCTCTTCAGTTATCTCTTCAATTCCGTTCCTCCAACTAACACGTTGAAATTGCTCATCAATTCCCTTAATAACAATCCACAATAAATAGCGTCTTCAGGATATTAAACAATCGCCCAATAACTGAATCATTCACAAAAATATAAAACTTGTCCAAATCTGAGACAACGCAGAACGATAACATAATGCGAGTCATTATTCGTTAAAAAAAAGGAAATTAAAAAACAAACCAGGCGGTTAGCGTCAGGAAGCGCAAGCCACTGCTCAAAGAGCTGCTGAGCAAAGTCAGGATAGGATTTGAAGGCCAACGGAGCAACCTCTGGCAACTGAAGCAAATCGGCATCGAAAATCGCCACATCTCCGACAACACCAGCGCTCGCCTCCATGCCTAATAATGCCAAATCGGACCAAGCCAAACATATAGATCGCCTCAAGCCCTAGGTTTCAGTAACAAGAACTCGGCCAACAGCTTGATCGAATGAAATTCTAAGCTCTTTAATCAATTGAATAACAAACGATTTACAGCGATTGCGAATCTCAGATTCGGAGCACCAGAAGAACGAGCAACCCTAGATCTTCCGCGGAAACGAGGGAATTAGTGGTTTGGATGTGGAGTTTTGAGGGGAAGAGAAGTGATTGGGAAGCGAGAAAATGAAGGAAAATGCGGGAAATGAGCGAAGGATGCGAATGAAAGGACGAAGGATTAGCTGTGAGATTAGAGCAAAGAGTCGGGAGAAAGAAAGAGTAATTTTTGATAAAAATGACACCTGAAAATGGTGAACTAAAGAGGAAAGGACACGTGTCCCACCCCTTTCGTCCCTTTTTCTTTTTATTATGAATTTTTTATGTGCTTCGAAGACTAGTTTCTTAATATTTTTTCTCTCCTTTTATTTACTGAAACAAGTTAACAAATTGGTAGGGAAACAAATGTCTGTTCCAACTATAAAGTCAACACAAATTTCAAAGACTGCACCCTCCGCGGACGCGGAGTGAAAGTTAACAAACTCAACTTTCATTTAACATCTTAATTTATAAAGTCCAAGTTTGAGAAATTTCTTACTGAGATTTTATGGACTGAATCAAAGCTGCCTTTAGATTTTTACCAGTAAAACCATATCACTAAGATTGTGTCTTTCCAGAGTTAGTGATGATCCGATGTAAATATTTATATGTCCAAGTCCAGAGCTGTTTCTATCTTGCAGTTATAAGCAATGTTTGAAAGTGAGGCGGTTCTAGCACCTGGGATCCACCTAACCATTATTTGCTACAACTGAACAGGGTAGGAATATCTATTTTGAAGCTTAAGATTACAAGTAATGTCTAACCATTCTTACTGCACACGCTTTCTTTCTCTTCAAGACTTTAAACAACTCTATTAGAAGGAGGAGTGAGTAAAAGTTTGTATTTGGTGTCTACATTTCTTGCAAAGAAGACATCTTTCGGGAGTAGGCCCGTAGAAACAAAATCATGTGTAAACTTTCCTAGAAGGAAAAGTAAGTCGTCTTCATCTTTATCCACAAGTAATGTATTTGTGTTCATCGCTTTCGTTTGTCTGTGCCAATAGTGAGGTTCTCCAAGCTCCGAATCTGGTCATCATGAGCCGCCGCAACGTGGGAATGTGATGCTACTTTGGATTCAGCTCCAGAATGGATTCTTTGAGTGGTGGAGAGAGTGCTACTGTTTGTGAAGAGCCAGCTTGATCGACTCTCACTAGGCGCGACAGTAGAACTTAGCCTACTGCTTGAAGCAACGGCCTTCCTGGACAAATTGCCATTTCGGGAGGACGTACTACGGCGTCTCTCTAACTCAGCATGCTGGAAAAGGATTAAGATATATAAACAGTGGTGTTTTGCAGTATAGACTAGGAGCCCTAAAGCTAAAAACCTGTCCGAGTCACTAAGGGTGCAGAAATCATTTTCATTTACTTACTGCGTCTCTAGACAATGTTGCATCTTCTGATGTTCTATACTTGGCACGATCACCATGAAGCCCAGAAGCAGAAGAATTTCTCCTGCTCAGGAATTCAGTTGTACCTGAAGGTCTGTCATGGGAGTCTTGTCCTGCAATAAACAACAAAAAAAGAGCAAAGAATTGAGTATTCTGAAAGAGGAAGGAGAAGCAGTTGCAAAAATCAATCCTGGTGAAAAGGACTCTCAGAAGGATCATAAACTTGGGGGTTATTGGCGAAAATCATACTGTACTAGCTCATCCCAAGAAGTTGATTGTATATTTCAATATAGATGCTTCTATCCACAGTATGCACAGTTCAAACATATCAACATCACAGGTTCAATATTCCTCTGTATATGTTCCTATCTTGAGAAGGGACATACCCGGAGCCTTTTCTGTTTTCTCAAGAGGAGGTCGGGGTCTTGAACCTGTCCTACCGCCTTGATGCTGAAACAGACACAAGTTATCCAGAAGAAGAAGTTAAAAGAAAACTACATTACAGATATGAAGCACGTACTCGTTGCCTAGAACTGGAACCAATTTGGGGATACTTCAATATTGTCCAGTCAAATACATAGTCAAATTGATATCCTGCACAACAAACCCTGTTACAAACTCAGACAAGGCCAATCATCTGATAGCCTAAATACCATGCCTTTTTCTTATACCCATTCTGAGCTATCAAAGACAGAAAGCTAGTAATTGCTACTATGAGGCAGGAAGAGTAGCTAATTATCAGAACAAATTATTTTCTACCGCCTAACCATATTAAATTTTACCTTCTCGAACAAATAAATCTCGAAAAAGCCTCTTCAAGTATGAATAATCCGGCTTATCTTCAAATCTTAATGATCGACAATAGTGAAAGAATGATATAAATTCTGATGGATATGACTTGCAAAGAGCCTGAGGAAAAAATACACATTTAAAGTCATAAATACAGAAAGAGTTGTATATGATAAGATCTAGCTAAAGTAAAGATGCCAAAGAAACAAGTGTAGCATTAGATATTGTTGCAAGTCAATAACTAAAAGGATTAGTCTGCTTTAAGTATACTTCTGTATTAGATGAAATCATCAGTCTGTCAGTTTGAAAATTGTGATACCTCAATAGGAGTTAGCATCTTTTTTTCACTGATTTTATCATACTTCTGCTTTTTCGTCCCTGCTTTAAGGCCCTGCCAAGGAAGGCTGATGCCAAAAATGCATAAATTTAGATGAAATGCTCCAAATGAGCTACTGCAATGAATTTATAAATAATAAATGCTCCAACAGACTTTTAAGTATAGCTAGCATAATAATCTTTCTTTTTCCAACCTTCCCCTTAGGAAATACATGAGAACATAACCAAGAGATTCCAAGTCATCTCTTCTGCTTTGTTCTGCATAGAAAAGAAAAGTGTACGTTTAATTGAAGCATGTGTAACTTAGAGCTGAAATTTCTCAATTAATCAAAACCCCAAAAAGAAATCACTCCACCCACCAACTCCAAGATGAGTGTTAATACTAGCATAACGAGCTGTGCCCGTAAGATTCTTGTTTTCCCTGCAATAGTCCATGAAATCCACAGCTAAGTAGGCAATCAGTCCTATCTTTAGTTATGCTTCAAAATACGAAATAATGCAAACCAGCATCTTTGACAAAGCATCAATCACACAAAGTGAAAAGACTCCTAGGATTTGAACTCTCGTAGAAGAGGAGGCTTTTAACCCTCTCTTCCATTGAACCACTAAGGACCAATAGAGTATTTAATACAGTTTGACAAGGAAAATTACAACATCAGATTTTTCAAAATAACTTTCCATGAGAGGCAGCCAAGCTCAAAACATCTAATGGAAGATAATCAGCAACATGCTTTTTGGCCTTGCAAATTACACATGCTTCACATGCAACTCTAAAGCTTAAGCTGTTAGTTTAGGTTCGTGGATGGAAGTACACTATTCTAGCAATACTATGTCTTTGACAAAACTAGCTGAAAACCTACCATGCAATAGAAAATGTTTATAATGCAATACAATGAAAGCATAGGTAATACCTATATGGTATGTGTTTATGAGTTTGAAGATCCTTGTACTTTTTTGCAAGGCCATAATCAATGATGTAAACCTGTTACACAACCAACAAGAAATAAGTTGCTGCATTCTGATTAAGAAAAAAAAATCCTCATACAGAAACGATCTGGAATACTGTGACGCAACACTCATTACCAGGAAACTAGATGAAGAATGAAAACAACTGACATGTTCTAAAGCATCAAAACATGTCAAGAAATTCATGAACTTCCTTCCGTATTTCATTCAGCAATTGCATA
Source organism: Erythroxylum plowmanianum (assembly GCA_025531925.1). Classification (NCBI taxonomy): domain Eukaryota; kingdom Viridiplantae; phylum Streptophyta; class Magnoliopsida; order Malpighiales; family Erythroxylaceae; genus Erythroxylum; species Erythroxylum plowmanianum. The sequence goes on from JANVCQ010000003.1 coordinate 28,172,139, forward strand.
AAGGCCCAAATATTTCATAATCCCCCATCTCCAAGATATATGGGGTCAGTAAATGATCTCATATGCTATTGGTTACAAAATAAAACATGGATTTCAATTACCATTTCCTATGTTTCCACACTTAAGCTTGGGTTGCTTGACATGTCATAACACTGTGTCTGTTTGTTTAATATGCTTACATTTCAGGATGAGAACATTAAAACATGACAGACTGATGTGGGATCATCTACAAGGCAATCAAACTACAGTTCATATATAATGGAATCGCTGCATGAGTCTTTACCTGATTGGCTTTGCGTCCTAATCCCATGAGAAAGTTATCAGGCTTTATATCACGGTGGAGAAATGCTCTTGAGTGCATATACTCGACTCTGTTAATCTAAAGAGAAATATAAATATTACAGAGGTGCTTATTTAGCTATAGAAATAACTACTATAATAGAGAGGCATGTCCGTACCAACTGATCAGCAAGCATCAATACTGTTTTCAGAGAAAACTTCCGGTTGCAATAGTTGAACAAGTCTTCAAGACTTGGCCCTAGGAGGTCAATAACCATGCAATTGTACTCACCCTCAACTCCGAACCATTTTAGCTCAGGGATTCCCGCTTAAAAAGAATAAGAAAGTTTATCAGCAAAAAGTGGAAAAAAGCATCAGTTCAATGTATTTCTATTTTTTTTAATCACAATTTGATCTCAGCAAGGCAAGAGATCAAGAGCTCACTCCCTCCTTGAAGAAGCATGTAAACTTTAGATTCATAGTGAAGCTGAGGGTGCTTCGTCTTCACAGGTTCCTTAAAATTGACAGAAAATGAAACAGATCACTAAAAGTTTGAGAAGATCAAAGCAATTCCAAGATAATACCAAAAACTTAATCATAGCCACCTCTCAAAGTTTGGTTTTTCCATACAGCCCCTGAAGTCTCAAAGTTCCAGTTTCAATCAAATTATTCTTGCACACATGGTTATTCCAAGTTATACGCCATTAATCCATTAAACCAAATCCTTGAAAACATGTTCAACAGTTTAGCTTTTGTGTATTTCTTATAGACACGGACATAATTGTATTGATGATAATTAACATATTGTTAAATTTCCCTCACAACAACCAACATTATTCCAGAAGGAAGATAATAAGCTTACAAAAATGAAGTGAAAGATGTTGCTAATTCAAAGTAATTTTTGCATATGCAGAGGCTTATTATTAGCCAACGGCTGGATTCACCAGACACAGAATCACCAATTAATAGAACACCCAGACTACAAATTTAAATCAAGCTTTTGGTCCCCTTACCAGCTTTATTCCAACTTCCTCTCCACTCTGTATATTAACACCTGTACGAAATCAGAAACAAATAACTTCATGATTGCCTCTTTTTTTTTTTGTTTACAAAGGAACTTCATGATTTCTTGACTGTATGCAATGTGATAGAATTGGGTTAATGAATGGACAAACAACTCACCAAGATATAGCTCCCCAAAAGATCCACCACCGATTTTCCGCCCCATTTTGAATTTTCCTCCAACGATATGATCCATGATTGGAATTTGACTCTCACCAAATTGCAAAAACAACTTAAAATAATAATATCTTTCAGCACTGGGTTTTCAAAACCTCTATCAGTAATAGAGAAAAAGAAATGGCAGGGGAATCAACAATTTGAACATATGAATATAAAGAACAAAAAGAAAACCAAAAAGAAGAATGAGGAGGAAAAAAAATTACAAAAGAAGAGATTTAATCGAAAAAAGTGCAAAATTATCATGAACGGACCACATTGGCACAGAAACCATCAACTCGGAAATAAAAGAATTGTGGTGGGATTAATCAAAACAAACATTGGAATGGTGGAAAGCTTCCATCTTTCTTGAAGCTTTTGACATTAACATAAACGAAACCAGAAAGAAGAAAGTAGAAAGTAGAAAAAGACAAAAAAAAAAAGAAGAAAGATGGTTGCTTTCCTAATCACAAGGAAACGAGTTTCATTCTCTTCTCTTTCTATTTTTAAGCAAAATCACTCTTTCTCTCTCTAAGCTATTCACGGTTGAGGAAGCCGGCCTCAATTCATGCACGTGCCTGAACCCTGGCACGTGACATAGCACATTTTGAGTGATACAACAGATTCCTCACGTTCTTTGTCTCTGTCTTTCTCTATCCGAAACCTCCTCACCACTTCATCAGTCTGCAATCAACAACTCTTTGAATATTTACCTGAGGTTCGATGACCCACTGTTTAACACGAGCTTTTCGCCTTCACTGACATGGGAAACCGACGAATTTTTTGAATTTCCCATAGTTGAGGAATCGTTGTCGTTCCACGGTAACTATGTTGCTTTGAGCACTGTTTTCGTAATTCTTTATTCGTATTATTTAAGAGAGCAACCATATTTTTTCCCTCACAGATTCCGGCGTTTTCAAAAGGTCAACTTGATCCTGACTTTTGACTGCGGATTGAACCCAGATGAGTGGCGAAGATACTTTCTCAGGTTCTGATTTGTTAAACCAATTTGAGCTCATTTTGGAGTCTGATCCACTAATGTAAGTGTTTCTTTACTACTTTAGGACTCTTGTGTACTTGCTGTTATTAGAAGCATTAGTAGAGAATGCAATTCTAAAATGGTTATTTCGGCTAGTGAACTTTTATTCCTTAGCATTTTGGTTCGAGACAAACACAAAACTGTGAAATGTGCTGTTCTAAATAGCCTCCTCAGAATCTTTTATTATTTTCTTTAAAATGTCCCAAAAAATGCTAATTTGCTTTTTAAAGATTATTGGATATTGTGCTAGTGGTGGACCATGACTTCTTTTATAATCTTTCGATCCTTTCTTCATGTGTTTCTGAAATTCGAAATGGTTTTATTGTTCATTCGTGGTCGTATGTTGCTGTTGTTTCTGTTGCTACTTGTTTCTTGACTTTATCGTATTTTGATACAGTGATGAAGTTGGATTCATTCACCCATCGCAATTTGAGCTATTTAATTCAGAAGCAGGCTCCTCCTTTTCTGAGACACACATCGGTGACTCGAAAGAAGAGAATCCAAAATTTTGGATTAGAGATCATAAATTGGGAATTTCAACCCATATTCTTTTTCAATTATATATGGCAGCTAAAGATGCGTTTACAAGGGCACTTGCACAATATAGAACATTAGAGGGCAGATATAATGCGTCTTCATCTTCACTGGACTCTCTTGAAAGTGAGGTCATGAAGCATAGCAAGTCAATCTTATTGTTAAGCTGTGATTTTGGTACTGCATGGAATTCTAGGTATTCCTTATCTGAAATCTGTTCTATATTGAACTTACATGAATTTGCATGCATTTTCTTTGATCATCTATTCTTAAATAGCATTTTTTTTTATTTCCCGCTTAGTTATCTTTTAAAGCACTAATTATACCATTTTCTTTTGTTCATTTTATATTGTTTAAATTTGATGTGATTATCTTGCTTTTGCTTGCAAGGAGGCATGTTATGCTGTTGTAATTATTTGTGTGACGTTGTTAAATGTGCTCTTATTAGCTTTTTTTCCCCCCCTAAACATTGAAGTCTTCTCATAATGAGAAATTTAATAATTTCTTGATGAATGCAATGTGGCCTTTGGCTACTGTAGAAGGCATACTCAAGAGTATGGTTTATTTCTCTATAATTTTATGGTGTAAAGAGGTACAGATTTTTACAGAAACATCTGTAAATATGATAATATACTTATGGTTATTGATCGTTATTGATTCTCCTAATCATAAGGGATGATCTTCAGGAATAACTATTCTAATAGCTACAAATTTAGTAAAGATCAAGGGTTTAGGTTGCTTATTCTTAGCAAACATTTGGATGACAGAGGACACGTTGGACTGCTAAGTTACTCAGATAATGTCATGTGAATTAGGACAATTTGAAAGGACAAACTTTGAGGGCCTATTTCGTCTTGTAATATCAAATGAATTGCATCTAGGTTTCTCCGTAGGGTCTAATGATCAACCATTAATGTTATCCTCAATGGAGACTTAAGCCTTGGCCTAGAAAAAAGTAGGCCCTTGCTCAACCCCCCCACAAGCAGAAGTTGAGTACACAAACAACCTACAAGTTCAATGTGTTCAAGTTGTCACTATCACATGTTTCAGGATACATTCAGCCCAAAAGGTTTGAACTGTTGGGTATTTGTCAGGACTATATCATATTGCAAGTTAATCCATCATTATTAACCTAACTATGTGTTGAAGCATACTTATTAGTCACTTGGTCACAGGAAACTGATAGTTTCAAAGAAGCAGCAGCTTTCTGTGTTTATTGATGAACTTTCCCTCTCAGCCCTTGTTCTTTCATATTCACCTAAAAGCGAACAAGCATGGTGCCACAGGTAATATTTTCATTTTTCACTTGCATGTATGAAAGGCTTCAAACTGTTTCTTCTTTAATGTCGTTTAAGGAATGACTCTTATCATCTTCTACTATTAACAGGCGGTGGGTAATAAAGATGATTGCAGAAAAATGCTCGACACTGGAAGAGATTATAGGGAAAGAATCAAATCTAGTGCAGAAAATAGCCGAGGTTTAAAAACTCAGTCAGGAACTGGATACTTTGAGTTAAATAAGGTTTAGATACTTTTCAGTGTAAAATTTCATCAAATTTTTTGAGAGTTCCATTTTGTAAATTTGTTTCTTGTTAGGATATCACCTTTAATTTATATAATTTGGGAACTTTTAATTGGGAATGTTCTGCACAATTATAGCTGTTGATTTATTCTTTAATGAGCTTGTGGAGCCACATTGCATGCAGTTCCTGATTCTGGGCTCATATGGCACCATATTTGTTAAACATTCTCTGCATCAAGCAAAATTAGCAAGGAGAGTTTGTCTTTCATGAGGTCTCTTAGTGTTTGTTGTTAACTTTGTGCAGAGATCTAAAATGAATTATCGCGCGTGGAACCACCGTTGCTGGTTAGTTACATACATGACAAGAGAACAGGTTATTTTCTATGATTATCATGTCTGTGCTTTTGATTAAAGCCTAGCCAGTCATGAATCTCTTTTGACTAAAGCCTAGCCAGTCATGAATCTTCATTTAAAAGCTGATGATAGTTACTGGCATATAAGCTTCATTTCTTTCTTGTTTCTGCTTCCAATTTGTTTCCCTTTGGTGAGTTTCATACTAGTCTTGGAAAATTGTTGTCCTTCAGTTCCTTTACTCTAATTTTGCTAGTTATATATGTTGGTTTGTTCAGGTGCTAGATGAGTTGAAGAAATCTAGAGATTGGGCTCGGCTACATGTTACTGATAATTCATGCTTTCATTTCCGCACGGTGAGTTTTTCAGAAACATTTGAATCTGGTATTAAAGGACAAAGAGGATAGGGGAGGGGTGGACAACAAACAACCAAAGTGATGCCAATCAATCTAGTTCATACCAGATGTGTCATCTGATTATCTTTCTTCTGTTTATTGCCCGTATTTAGATGCTTCTAGCATTACCCAGTGTTCAATTTCAAGATACTTTCTGCGTAATTTATAAAAATAGCAGGCCTTTTATAAATTTGTCTGAATTTTTCAACTTCTGTAATGGAAACAATTGTTACTTCTTCCCTCATGGAAATCAGATGCAAACATTATCTTTGACAATGATTTGGTAGTCTGAAGTCAACAGTTGGAGCAATCATAGAATATGGATGGCTTTTTCTTTGATGATCACATTTTGAGTTCTATCAACTTGCAGCGGTTGCTACTCAGGATTCTAGAAGAGTTCTGCCATAAACAGGAAGATGAAAATGTCAATAACACGCTTAAAACTTATCAAATATGGCAGGTAAAATGTTTATGCATTCATCAGCAAGTTTCCTTCATCTTTTAAAAGCCAGTACTGTGTCTTTGTATGTCATGCACATGCATTTTTGTTATCCTACCTTTAGTGGGACTAATGTTGATGCAACGACGACCATATGTTTCGTCAAACCCTGATCATCTGTCCCCACTTGATGATTTACATTTTGCATTTGTAATCTTTTTGAATCATATCTTTTCTTTTAAGTGCACAATAAATATCAAAGGCTATCCAGTTAATAGTACTGGTAATGTTGTACATATTTCACCCATTTTGACTTAGCTGTCTGTGATCTTCATAATATGTGCATGTGACAGGAGGAGCTTGATTGGGTTGCAGTTTTGATAAAGCTCTATGCAGGAAGAGAGGTAAACTCCTCTCCCTTTCTTTCTCCCCCTTGCTATGTAGTAATATCTTCAGTTATGTCAATGGATTGATTAGAATAGATGTTAAGATCTTTTATTTTGTAAAAAGTAATAATTTGTGGAATTTGGGGGCAGTTACTTCTTTATCGAAGAAGGAATCTTACTCATTCAACTAAGTGCAAAGTGGGCCACTTTTACTTAGTATGCTCTAGGGTTAACTTGTTTGGATGATATGTTCCTTCTTTAAACAAGAGCAAATAATAACAGTTTCAATAGAGTTGAATAATTTGTATGCAGAAATGGTGAAATGATCTCCTAATCCAAGGGCCAACTTCCAGTAGTGCTGTACTGATCCTTGGATTACCTATGGCTTTATCCATTCAACGATTTTTTGTCTTTCTACAGGCTCTGTGGCTTCATCGCCGTTTTCTCTCTTTATGTTGGATAAGGCATTTAACGACCGATGTCGGTGACTTACCAGATTGTTCTCAGCACGACTCCAGCATAAACACAAAGATCTATATGTTTCTGGATAATGAGCTAGCTCTGGTAAATTCCTGTTCAACCATACCTGATAATGAATTTGAAGATTTTCAGGCCCAAGCATTACATGCTGCAACTTACATATTGTGGTTGACAAAGGTAACATGAGTTATGTTTGATTGCCTGCTATAGTGTTAAATTTCGTTCTTCTAATAATGAAGAGACTAAATGCTTGCCCAATTTTTTTGTTTGCCAGCAAATCCCCAAATTCCGTGACATTAGAATCCGAGAGAAGTTATCAGCAACTAATATGAAGTCCCTGCTTGTTGTAACATGCCCTGAGAGGTCCTCCCTTTGGGAGAGTTTAGCACTAGATTGATACGAGGACCAAAAGTATGTCAATACTACTGTGATAATCATGTTCAAATGTGGGACTGTTAGAAATTCTTTTCTAATGCAATGGCTGTATAATTCCTGCAACTTCATGTAGATGAATAATAACTTGAGGACCCGAGATTTACGTGTTAGTTTTTCCTTTGTGCTCTATATCCTATTTACTTTGAATTTTCTAATGCTTGCCAAGATATTCCCTAATACTTCTTATAGTGATTATCATGGATAAGTGATCTTTCTCTTCTAGATGATTCTCTTATACCCTTTGCTTCTGATGTTGCATCGAAAGCATAATAAAGCCAAGGCACTTGAATGCATGCAGGCAACAACTTCACCCCTTTTGACTTCCATTATCATCTTCCTGGCAGCTCTTTTTCTGTTTCCAAGTTACTGTAACACAAAATATGAAACTGCTACCTTTTGGACGCATCAGATTGCTTCTTGCAGTCTATTTTATGCTAGCCTTTTGCCACTTATACATTGTAAATATCAGAAGGCTCAATGCATAACCATGTCCTTCAAATATGATGTGCTTGTTCCAATTAAGTTCTCCAATATTAAATTTGTTTTATTTTATACATCACTTCAAATTTTACAGTGGCAAGTTGACGGTAGTGTATGTTTAGTGATACAAAATTTAAAATATTTAAGGAGTTTGAGGAAAAACATATTTTTGACGGTTATACGTGTTTCCACCTCCACATTTGTTTAATGATTTAACAATGCTGGAGAAGGTTGTATTTGTCGACCTTCAAAACTTTTCTATTTTAGATTTTAATTACAGTTATAAGGAGATCTATAACCTTCAACCTATCATACTTAACAGACTAACATCCTTGTTATCCAAGGCATGAATACTTAAATTTGTGTAGAATTGCCAAATTTACTGGTGAAACTTCCAACTTTAAGGTGGTAACAGGACTTGCACACCCCCGAAGAAGCAAATAGAAACAGGCTCATGGACTCGCCATTGTTAGTCATTTTTGTTTCAGCAAATATGTGACCATTTACAGGCCTTTAGACGTCCTGATTTCCATCTTCTAGCGACGAAGGGAAGATCCAATAGTTCTTAAACCGGTTCTTCACGTCGTGGCAAATGACAATGTTATTGAGTTAAACCGATAGCATTACTTGGATGACAATTATGCGAACTTTGGCCTAACCAATCTAATGAGATTTTGCATATCTAATTAGCACAGAGGAATGTGCCAAGGAAGCATGAAGATCAACAATTAAAGTAGGGATGAATATTAATGTTTTACAGCAGTACAAATCAATGTACGAATGTTATTGCGAAGTACAAACCAAATAAAGTTCAGGTAAACTCGGGAAGCAAACTAAAGGACTTTGCTTTGCTCTAGACATGAGAGAGTTCCAGGACTGAGGAGCTGATGAAAAGAAAACCAACTATGAGAAGATGGCGATGAGAGGCTGAAATCAAGCAAACCGGATTGCATTATGGCACCATCCAATGTCTTCTTGTGTTTAGTATCCATCGTCTCAACCATGACCTCCTGGTTAAGAGTAGAAAGTGAAATTTTGGCAGGTGACAAATTATGGAACTGTAGGTGCCCAGGAACGTCTGCACCAAATGACACAGGTCTTTCAAGATGAAGCGGAGGTGGTGCCACATTATGGAGTCTCTGCTGAGACTGTGACGGCTCATCTGCACCAGTGAGCTTTTGAACCAGGTCCCTGAAGTTAGCAGGATCAACCTTGTATACCCTTGGCCTTATCGGTGGCAATGGTGCTATAGGTAGTTTCCATGGCTTTACTTGAGGCTTACGAACTGAGTGCAACGATGATTGGAGACACCCTGGAGCTCTGGACCTCTTTCCTACATTATATGCTTCCATGACCAGAACCTTATAACTACTAGATAGCTTTTGGTGTATGAGGCTCTGTGAGTGGCAATAACTATATATAAACTCGCATAACGAGACTAAAATACTCTAGATAAATGAATATGAAGGCTTGAAAAAGACAAGGAGTGGCAGTAACCGAGACATGAAGTTGTTGACGGCAGAAACAAGAAATTCAAAACCAATAATTCGGATAGTAGCATGACGGCTAACTTGAGTACCTACTAGAGCAAGTTGTTTGGCCTTGGTCTTAAAAGCTGAATTATTGACCATCTTAAGCATTTATGATATAAAATAGGCACTGCCCTCTTCTTCGCTGTGGTGTATATGATAATAGACTCATTATAGAGGAAAGATGAGAAATGGCAATGCGTGGACATGCTAAGAACTGTGAGTAGAGACTAAAGCCGCCTCTCGTTAATAGGTTTATGTCACCAAGTGGGGTTTCTTATTATGTTTATATGATTCTTTGACCAAACTGGTTGATTGCTCGCTCTGAGTAAAACATGTGGACCATTTCTTGGTCTTCTGTTGTTTCTAGTTCAACTCCTGGCGGCTGGCGACAGAAACAGTTAGGGCCTTCTCTTTTTCATTATTAACGTTTAATATATTTGAACTATGGTGCCGATTTGAATTTCAATTCAACCAAATCATCGTTGTCATCAATTAAGTTTGACTTTTAGAAGTTCTAAAGCAAAATACGAGTATTTTATTTGCAATTGAATTAGGGATTTAGGGTTCTGTTTCGGTGAAGAAAGGGAGAATACAGAAGGAGAAGAAGAAGCTGAACAGAAGAGAGAGAGGTTCTCTTAGTGAGAGAAAAACAATTACAATTATTGGTTAACATCTGCCCCTCACTCAACAGCTATAATAAGAACTACTCCCTCCTATATAATAAGAACTACTCCCTTCTATTTAAAATAAGTGTCGTTTTAGAAAGATGCACACTTATTAATAAAACTAGTGAAATATTTGATATACCCTTATTAATTACATGTTAAATTGCCTTGAAAATATAATCTGTATAATTAGGATGTGAGAGAAATTAAAGGGTAATTTTGGAAATAAAATTATAAACATGCATGAAAAATCGTGAACGACACTTATTTTGAATAATTAAAATCCCTCTAAAATGACAATTATTTTGGATAAGAGGGAGTAATACACAACCAATCATAACAATAAATTGTAAGATACTTAAATATCCTACTTTTCCTACCATTAAGATTATAGTTCATTTAATGCCTAACTCTCATTCTTCACGCGCTAGTTAATGTCCATGCTTCCGAGTTTCATCCTCTGTGATGGGCAGAGGTGATGAAACAGTGTAAAAATTGGTTTTGGGTCCCTATCCTCTAACATACGCAAATAGATACCATTGTATCATGTAAGAGTGAGGCTAGAAGATTCAAAACTTAGAGACGTTAGATCATCGCTTGAGCAATAGCTGGAGGTATGTTTATTCGTTATGCTTCCGAGTTGCTATATATATGAATAATATGCATATGTCTTCCATAATGTTGTTATGTTATGAGATGCATGCAATGTTTATTATATTTGGTATCTGAGCCTTAGTGTCTCTTCCTTATGAACCATTGAAAAGCATGTCTATGTTATGCTCTATTCTTGTTGTAAGATATGAACTTGAGATTGTTGAATATTTCAACATTTTTTGTTCATGATGGACATTAGAGTCGTGTTTTGATACTCCACCAAGCACCCAACAATCTTATATTACATGGCATAACCATGCCAGGTATTGTGCATGTAACACCTAATTAAGCCACATCATGTTTTTTTCCCCTTTTTTGTTAGATTTTTTAACACAAAATGACTTTAGGAAGTGAAATAAGAATCAAACTTCAAAGGGTATATGATCTTTTTTTTTAACATCAAGGACTAAAGTCAAAAAGGTGCAAATTGAGAGGACTTCTAATGTAATTAAACCTTTCATATAATTTTAACCATTTATCCCACACATAAATGATGTCATGACTTTGGAAGATGGTAGTAACCATGATCGTGTGTTACATGAGTGTTGTATTCCATAAGACCTAATCAATAACATTATGTCATTTGTCCATTTTTTTGTTGAATTTTCTAATAAAAATAATAACATTTGCATATAGGTGAAATAAAAATCAAACTTTAGGTGGGTATATGATAACTTTTAAAAATAAAGTACTAAAATGAAAAAGGTGCAAACCACAACTAGTATGATGTAATTAACCCTTTATAGAATTTTGACATATTTTGAGTTAGAAGGTAACTCTTTTCAAGCATTTTGATATCCCATTGATATTTTTATAAAAAATTATAAAGTAAAACAAAATTATATAAATAAATTGTAGCATAAATAAATTCACTCAACTTACTTTAAGTAAAAAAATTGAACTTAAGAGTGAAGTTAGTCATTTAAATCAATGCCCTAAGAGTAACTAAGAGCATTTATAATAAGGTGTTTACTTTTGTACTTAAAGGTTAAGTAACTTTTTAAACAAGATTTTAATGCTTCTTATAATTTCAAAAATAAATATTATATTTTATTGTTAATTTATGATATTAAAATGTTTGAAGGTGAAAGCTTCTTCCTCATTTATGATTACTTTATATATTAGGTTGATTTATATGAATTACATTAAAATTTAAAATTTTTATGGGTTGAATATGAATTAATCTACATCTAATGCAAATATCTAAATACCTAATTACTTGATGAATAATGAAATTGAGCAAATGATAAATAGTTTTGATCATTTCAATTGATTTGTTAAATCTTCCTAGAATTGTTACCAATTTAAGTTAAGAGTGATTGAAATTGTTTTGCTTGAGGACAAGTAAAAAAGCTTAAGCGTTAGGATATTTGGTGTGGATAAAGTATGCATATATTTTCTTGAGTATTTTGTTTTATTTTCATGTCAAATTACCTTTTTACTTAGTTTTTGATACATTTTCATGTAATTGTTCATATTTGACCTTGAGATAAGATTTATCAAGACCTGGGGGCAATTTCAAGCAAAAAATATGGAGAACTCAAAATTAATAGAGGAATAAGATTTGGCTCGTGCCAATGTCCAAGCCCATGCCTTATGTAGATTAAGTGCGAAAAGAGATACGACTTGGGGAGAGACTTGTGGTGTTGAAAAAAATTAGTAAAGTAATACAATATGAGCTACAATCATGTCACTGACCATGTTGTAATCAGAAGAGAAATAGAAGGATCCACCATTTGGGTATATGGGAGAGGAAACAAAACAATCCTCGATCTAGTTCATAATCATGTCTTTAGATGTTTTAAAACATATTTAAAGTGTAAAAATAATTTTTATACTTAGGATTTTTCTCTTTAAAAGTTAGGTTTATCAACCGGGAGATTCCAAGACCCTCGGGAGCTAATTCTAAGGCTATTTTCATTGAAGAATCAAGACCTAAACATTATCTTAATAGATCATGTTGTCGACAAAATTTTGATTTTCGTCTAGATCAAATTTATTATGATTTCCTTATTTTTACTTATTAATTTTATTGTTTTAACTATAATTTGTGGCCAAAATATTTTCTATGTTTAGACATGGAAAATTATAGGTTTTATTTTGTGTTGACTGATTTGATTTAATTTATAAAATGAGGTGTATTTTTGTAAATTAGTTTTTTAATGTATTATTTAATTATATTGGTGACTAAATTTGATGTAACTCTACTTGTGGAAGCCTCAAGAGAGTTTGCTTATGAGCGGCTCATGGCTTCGATAATATGGGTTGAATATGGTGCTCAAAAGAGAGTTACTGCTATTATTTAGTATTAGAATAAAAACCTTTCATGGGATTTAATAAATCTTAATGCATTTAAAAGGGTGTTAGCTTAGTGGAAATATAGGATAACCAACTAAAGAGTATATGGTTAGCTAGAGAGAGTATAGTTTTAACATTTAAAATATCATATTATTCCAGAACCAAAAGTAATATTAGATCAAAGTATATGTTTAAACATCCATATAAGATTGAATTCTCATTTGATACTTTACCTTATTATTAATTATCTTGAATGCCAAATTAATTTTGTTTCATTTTAAATTTCATTAATCAAAATCCATCGACATAACTTTTTTTTTACTAGGATTCAGATAAAGGATCCCTTGTAAAGAGATTTTTGTAGTTTCTCTTATACTTAGCCTAAACTTGTAAATAGGTAGTATTTACCTCTTAAGGATTTAGCTTAAACTTTTTTTTTTCGACTTAGCTTGATTTAGTAGTTATTATCATCATCATCATCATCATCATCATCATCATCATCATCATCATAATTACTACAACTACTAATAATATTTGTGTTATTAATTTTTCTTCTTCTTCTTCTTTTTCTTCTTATTATTATTGTTGTCGTCGTCGTCGTCGTCATCTTTCTCTCTCTCTCTTTTCATGTGAATCATTTGGAAATAGCTTTTATACTAGTTAAGGGTAAGACTGCGCACTACTAGATTTTCCCAGATCTTGTGTATCAGTGCGATTCCTACTAGGTGTTATTGTTGTTGTTTGGTTTACACTAGTTCATAATTTTAGATTTTTTTATTCACACTACTTTGTGATGAGATCAACTCATACCATTATATTTCTTGCCAATAATAGGTCTATTATCCTTCGTTATAGGTACAAGATTAGTAATAGAGAACACACCCATCAAGGTATCTACCTTCGCATTAAAAGGCTTGGATGGCAATAAGCCTCTTATCCTCTATAAAAATTTCAAAAATACATATGTAATTTTATAAGATATGGTTTATTCAGTACTTTTAAGTAGAAAAGTATGAATAAATGGTGTTTATTTTAATGC
>JANVCQ010000003.1:28187734-28210397 GCA_025531925.1 Erythroxylum plowmanianum
TATTATTATTATTATTATTATTATTATTATTATTATTATTATTATTATTATTATTATTATTATTATTATCATCATCACCATCATCTCTCTCTCTCTCTCTCTCTCTCTTCATGTGAATCATTTGGAAATAGCTTTCATACTAGTTAAGGGTAAAACTGCGTACTACTAGATTTTCCCAGACCTTGCGTATCAGTGGGATTCCTACTAGGTGTTATTGTTGTTGTTTAGTTTACACTAGTTCATAGTTTTAGATTTTTTAATTCACACTGCTTTCTTATGAGATCAACTCATACCATTATATTGCTTGCCAATAATAGGTCTATTAGCCTTCATTATAGATACAAGATTAGTAATAGAGAACACACCCATCAAGATATCTACCTTCGCGTTATAAGGCTGGGATGGCAATAAGCCTCTTATCCTCTATAAAAATTTCAAAAATACATATGTAATTTTATATGACATGGTTTATTAAGTACTTTTAAGTAGAAAATTATGAATTAATGGTGTTTATTTTAATGCATTTAAAAGGGTGTTAGCTTAGTGGAGATATAGGATAACCAACTAAAGAGTATATGGATAGCTCGAGAGAGTATAGTTTAACATTTAAAAGATTATACTAGTCTAGAACCAAAAGTAATATTAGATCAAGTATATGTTTAAACATCCATATAAAATTGAATTCTCATTCGATACTTTACCTTATTATTGATTATCTTAACTTCCAAATTAATTTTTGTTTCATTTTACATTTCATTAATTAAAATCCATCAGCACAACTTTTTTTTAAATAGGATTAAGATAAAGGATCCCTTATAAAGATATTCTTGTAGTTTCTCTTGTAGTTAGCCTAAACTTGTAAATAGTAGTACTTTCCTCTTAGGGATTTAACCTAAGCTTTTTTTTCGACCTAGCTTGATTTAGTAGTTATCATCATCATCATTACTACTAATACTACTACTACTACTAATATTTGCATTATTAATTTACTTCTTCTTCTTCTTCTTCTTCTTGTTATTGTTATTGTTATCATCATCATCATCGTCATCATCATCATCATTATTATAATCATCATCATTATCATCATCATCACCATCATCATCATTATCATCATCATCATCATCATCATCGTTATCATCATCATCATCATCTTTTTTCTCTCTCACTCTATTACTCTCTCTCTCTCTCTCTCTCTCTCTCTCTCTTTTCATGTGTTTCATTTGGAAACAGCTTCTGTACTAGTTAGAGGTAAGGATATGTACTACTGAACTTCCACAGACCTTGCATTAATGGGATTCCTACTAGGTGTTATTGTTGTTTAGTTTACACTAGTTCATAGTTTTATATTTTTTAATTCGCACTACTTTCTTATGAGATTAACTCATACTATTATATTGCTTGCCAATAATAGGTCTACTATCCTTCATTATAGGTACAAAATTAGTAATAGAGAACACACCCATTAAGGTATCTACCATCATGTTAAAGGGCTAGGATGGTAATAATCCTCTTATCCTTTAAAAAATTTTCAAAAATACAAATGTAATTTTATACGATGTGGTTTATTAAGTACTTTTAAGTAGAAAATTATGAATTAATGGTGTTTATTAAGAAGGTTAAAGCATTTAAATTGAGTTGACTTTTGAAGGTTTGTTAAATTAGGTTGAACTAAAATGCAAGTTAATATAAGTTTTAAGAGATCTATATAGCTTTTGAATAATGAGCTTAGGTGGATGATGAATACTGTTAATTACTTCTATACATTCGTTAAATTTTCTTGGAATTGGATTTGATTAGGTTGATGTTGACTGAGATTTATTTGTTTGGATATTACTCTAGTTTTAACAAGTTGCTACAATTAACTTTGAAAACTAACATATTTAGCTGATCAATGTCACAGCTCATATCCAATTCTAGAAAAAGTACATATAGTTATACATTATAGTACATGGGTGTGTTTAAACCTATGTCCATATTTAGCTGATCAATGTCACATCTCATATCCAATTCTAGAAAAAGTACATATAGTCATACAACATAGTACATGGGTGTGTTTAAACCTATGTCTCTCTCTAAAATTTAGATAAAAAGTTATGTAATCATATCTCAAACCAAGTTTAGTAGAAATAATTTATAAAAAGTGGCATAAATTAGGATTTTGGATTTTTCCCCCTTTTCTTTCAAGTTAGACTTGATTTTAAGTTAGGATTAGCAAGTATCTAGTAAATGAGAGCCCAAGAAGACATCTAAATGTTGTTTTCAATTAAGAGAGAGATTTAAAGTTATTTTAGAGAAGTGATCATCAATAGAGGCAATTTTATTTGGGGATACCTCATAATGAGTTTTTCCTTCCTTATAATTGTTATTTTTGTATTTCTAAAGATGATTTAATACTTAATAATTTAATATATAGATTAGATGAAATTTTAATAGATTTTTATATGTTATAATGAAATTTCAATAAAGATTTCTATGATTAAGAATTATGTGCGTTATTTTTAATATGAAGTATATACAACCAAAAGCTTAGGTTTAAATTTAATTTAAATGTAGACATAGTCAATAGAACCTACATTTTAATTATCTTTGATACTCATATTAAAGATTTAATAAGGATTTAGAGATAAACTTACATGACTCTTTCTGTATTAAGGTAACTTTTTGGTGGGTTTCAAAGAATAATACATTTTGAGAGAAGTTAATAAGATAGAGATATCGATTAGCCTATTTACAAGTAGATGATCATACATCGAGAGGTGGTTGATCATTACAGTAAGAGACCTCGCTAGTCTAAACAATAGAATTCCATAATTATATATGCATATAATATGAACTTAGTGGGATATTAGTCTAGATATTTCTTTATAACGATATTATCTTTTATTATTGTTTAGTGTTTTTATGGTGACCTACAGTATTGACTGTTAGTTTAACTTTAATTTAATTAATATATAATCCATCTTTATTGTTGGTTAAATGATAATGAGAGCATTTGATTGATACTTGTCATATCCTTATAGGATCAACCTTTAATACCATTTAACTAATTCACAACAATAGGTATACTTGCCTAAGTTGAGTATTAAAATAGTATGTTTTAGTTTTTATGTCATCAAAGTGAGATGTCTGGATGTAGGAAAATTATCTAACTCAGAAATACACATCGAATAAAATTTCTAAAGTTGTCAAGTAAAATAGAGATAACATGCTTAAGGACAGAAAAGTAATTAAACAAAAGGGTCTTTGTGGTCACATTTGTTTAGGAAAATTTAAACTCATAGTTATTCATTTTGAGTAAATTTTATAAATTTTATAACTCTCAGCAACCCTATACTAAAATTTGTTTTTTGAAAAAACCTATCCTAAAATTTATGCATACAGCGATATACATTTACTTGTACCATATTAGAGAAAACATTGTTTTCATGTCATACACTATTTTGGAATCCCTAAAATAATTTTTAGATACTACACTCTATCCATTCTCTTATACCTTCATCTCTCCACTTACCTTCACTAGTTTAACGACTATCAAACTAACTAATTTTTTCACCAAGTTAAATCGATAAACTTTTTCACATTTTCTATTTGTTACGAACGATCAATCACAATATTCAAAGAACAAGTACGAAAATCACAAACACACACAAATTTACGTAGTTCACCAAGATTTGACTACATCCATGTGGGGCTAGAGTTTTTATTTCACTGTGAATTGTTTTCGACATCGGTACACTAGGAGAATAGAACATATTTATATGCGATCGTGGGCCTGATATAAAGTCCAAAATATATTATTAGGCTCCATATCTCAACAATTCTCCCACTTGGAGACTGATCCAGTTAACCCAACCATCTTCATTCTCCATGCCAATGTACCCAACAAACTCACTTAACCACAAATCTCCTATGCTACGGTAGAAAACCAACTGAGGCCTTGCATAGCCCTAGTTTCCCAGCATCAACACCTTTAGTCAACATGTTGCTGGATTCTTAGTATCATCAATCTTCTTCAAGCACATCTCACCTTCTTCCACCAAACTGCGAGTGAAGTGGTACCTACACTGAATATACTTAGTTCTAAAATGATACAGTGAGTTCTTCACTAGTTGTATAGTAGTCTGACTATCAGTGAAGAGAACCTAGTCATGCTCCTTCTTTCCCAACTCTTCCAAGTAATCAGTCAACCATATCATCTCTTTACCAACTTCAGCTATTGCAACATATTCAACCTCTGTAGATGACATAAAGACACACTTCTAAAGTTTAGACTTCCAGCTAACTGCTATCCTATCTATAGTGTAGACATACCCGGATGTTCTCTTGGTTGAATCCACATCTCCACTAAGATCAGCATCAACAAAACCCTCTAGTACTACTTTGTCATTCCCATAACAAAGTGAGGTCCTAACTGTTCCTTTCAAATATCTTAGAAGTCACTTCATAGCTTCCCAATGCTCTTTCCCTAGATCTGACATGTATCTGCTCACAACTCCCACTGCATGTGCTATATCAGGCCTAGTGCAGACCATAACATACATCAAACTCCCAACTGTAGAAGCATAAGGTACTTTTGCCATGTGCTTACGTTCCTTAATTGTCTTGGGTGATTGCTCTTTTGACAATTTGAGATGGTTAGCTAAAGGCGTGCTCTTGGGCTTAGCATCATCAACTCTGAACCTAGATAACACCTTCTCAATGTATTGCTCCTGGGACAAATTTAGAATTCCAACAGACCGGGCTTGGGAAATCCTCATCCCTAGAATCTGCTTTGCTGCACCCAAATCTTTCATCTCAAACTCTGATGACAGTCTCCTTTTAAGTTTATTTTTCTCCTCCATACTTGAACCTACAATCAACATACTATTCACATACAAGAGTAAAATAACAAAGGAATCAGTAAACTTCTTGATGTAATAACATTGATCCTTTTTACTCCTGTGAAAACCGTTTCTAAACATGAAAGAGTCAAACTTCTTGTACCACTGTCTTGAAGCCTGCTTCAATCCATACAAACTCCTCTTGAGCTTACACACCATGTGTTCCTACCAGGAACCTCGTATCCCTCAGGTTACTACATGTATATTTCTTCCTCCAGATTTTCTTGTAAAAATGTTGTTTTTACATCCATCTGCTCAAGGTGCAAGTCCTCCGTTGCAACAATACTTAGCAAAATTCTGATTGTAGTTAGCTTCACAACAGGAGAGAATATTTTAGTATAGTCAATACCTTTCCTTTATGAATATCCCTTAACCACCAATCAAGCCTTGAACTTAACTATACCATCAATTTCATTGTTGATCTTGTAGACCCACTTGTTCAACAGAGCTTTCTTCCCTGCGGGCAACTCAATTAACTCCCAAGTATTATTCTTTTCAAGTGACCATATCTCATCATCCATGGCTTGCTCCCACTTGATTGAATCCTTCACTTGCAGAGCCTTATCAAAGGATTCTGGTTCCCCTCTATTAGTCAGCAACAAATAATGCAAGGATGATAAATACCTGTCTGGTGACCTAGTAACTCTAGTAGATCTCCTCAACACTGGCTCAGGTGTGACTGGTTGCTGTTCTAGTTCTGGAGCAATATTTTCTAAATTTTCCTGCAATCCAACCTTAGCTCCCACTTCTTTTGCATCTTCAGATCGCACCCCAAACTTGTCCTTATACAAGTCATTCTCATCAAATATCACATCACAGTATCTCAAGATCTTCCTATTCTTCTCATCCCAAAATCTGTATCCAAACTAATCCAAATCATACCCAATAAAATAGCACTTCAAAACCTTTACATCAAGCTTGTCTCTCTTCTCTGGATCAACATGAATATAAGCAACACATCCAAAAGTCTGCAAGTGAGTAAACTAGACCTCCTTACCCGACCAAACCTCTTTTGACATCTTGAAACCCAAAGGAACTGAAGGTCCTTTATTTATCAAGTATGCTGCTGTGCTCACTGCATCTGCCCAAAACATTTTTGACAACCCAACATGTAGTATGATGCTTCTTCCTCGCTCATTCAACGTTCTGCTCATCCTTTCAGCAATCCCATTCTGTGTTGCCTTGCCAGGAATTATCCTGGTGTACTTGATTCCCTCATCAGTACAAAACTTTTTGAATTATGTAGATTCATACCCTCCACTATTATCAGATCTTAAGCAATTAATCTTCAACCCAGTCTGATTTTCAACTTCAGCCTTCCACCTTTTAAAAGTAACAAACACATCTAACTTATATTTTGGAAAGTAAACCCATTCCTTCCTGTTGAAGTCATTAATGAAGGTAATGTAGTACTTCGAACAACCAAGGGAGGAGACTGGAGATGGCCCCTACACATTTGTGTGTACTAGTTCTAGTCATTCTACCTTTGGTTCTTTGCTAGTCTTTGTGAAATTGAACCATTTTTGCTTCCTCAGAACATAACTCTCACAAAAACTGATATTAATAGATTTCAAACCTTGCAGATACCCCTTTGAAGCTAGCATCTTCATCCCCTTCTGACTCATGTGTCCTAGTCTGTTATGCTACAGACTCGAGCTTGATGTACTATCGACTATAGCAACCATGTTCAAACACCCTGCGGTACTGTATAAAGTTCTAGATTTTGTGCCCCATGCCATCACCATAGCTCCCTTCACAATTTTCCAGAAACTCTCCTCGAACACTGCACTATAACCCGTGTTGTCCAATTGATCAATAGAAATCAGATTATTCTTCAAATCAGGAACATATCTGACATCCTGCAGCTTCCATTTACTCCCACGTGAGGTCTGGATACACACATCCCCCTTTCCAGCAATCTGTAAGGCTTTATTATCAGTAAGATACACCTTCTCAAAATTTTCAGACTTGAAATTATGGAATAAATCTCTGCTCGGAGAAGAGTGGAATGACGCACCGGAATCAAATATCCATGAGTCAATCAGACTGTCCACACTAAGAATTAAGGCGTCACCAATGTCTTCCACAGAACATACAGAATCATCATCTTTATGGAGCTTATTATTTTTCTGGCCTTTTTTCTTCTTAGGTTTAGGGTAGTCCTTCTTGAAGTATTCTTTTTCACCATAGTCCTAACAAGAGACCTCGTTCCTGCCTTTAGATTTTTCCCTCCCTTTTGTTTTTGATCGACCATGTTTATTATAGCAGCCCTTCGACTTTCTCCTGCCCCTTCCCTCGACACTGAGTGTATTATTAGACGAATCTCCGATTTTCCTTTTGCTAATGCTCTCGCACAAGATAACATCTCAGACTTCGTCAATCTTTAACTTCTCATACCCACGTGAATTGCTAATTGCGAAAACAACAGTATCTCACGACTCAGGTAGAGAGGACATCAAAATTAGGGCTATAATCTCATCATCAAAATTAATATCAATAGAACTTAATTGACTGATAATCATATTAAATTAGTTAATATGATATGCAACAGATCCACTTTCAGATATCTCCAAATTGAACAAACGACGTATTAGATATACCTTATTAATAGCTGAAAGTTTTTTGCACATGTTTGCCAGAGCCTTCAGTACTCCTGTAGTTGTTGCCTCCTTAACGATGTTGAAGGCAATGTTTCTCACCAATGACAAACGAATCAATCCTAGTGCCCGCCAATCTTTCAGATCTCAAACCTCATGTCTCATAGTTTCTGGTTTCATCCCTGACAAAGGTTCGTAGAGGTTTCCCTAATACAGATAATCTTCCATCTGCATTTTCCAGAAACCAAAATCGTTTCCATCGAATTTCTCAATTTGAATCTTCGCACTTTCCATCTTTTCAGATTGTTGTGATACGAACCAAGCTTTGATACCATTTGTTACGAATGATCAATCACAATAATCAAAGAATAAATACGAAAATCACAAACACACACAGATTTACGTGGTTCACCAAGATTTAGCTATATCCACAGGCGACTAAAGTTTTTATTTCACTATGAATTGTTTTCGACATCGGTACACTAGGAGAATATAACATATTTATATGCGATCGTGAGCCTGGTGTAAAGTCCAAAATATATTATCAGGCTCCATATCTCAACACTACTATCATTCTTTAACATCATCAATCACTCCAATCCAATATATAATAGTTGTTGTATTTGAAGTTGTCAAAAAAGAGAGGAGCTAAAAGGTGGGATTTCAAGTTGTAAAGAAGATAATTATCTGAGGATGACAGTGTCTATTTGAATATGCTAAATTAGGAGAGTGGGTTCTCGGAGCCTAAAATAGAGATTCAAGTTCTTATACGGGGACAAAGTATGAGCTTCGAGCAGAGAAAAGGGTTAAATTTAAGCAGGGTATTTAGGTTTTGGGTTGAGTTGTTTTAGTTCATAGGTTATTGATTCTTTTAAAAATGTTAATCTCCCGTCTACTTATATGGCACTGTCATTTGTCGCATAATTGCAAACATAGCCAAAATTAAAAGAGAAACATAACAGAAGAACTAATTTCATACTCTTTATAAGACTATGGACTTCATGTAAGATTTTTAATTAAATTTAATTAAATCGTAAGGATGTTTATATCATTTATCCTGATAATAATAAACTATTTTTTATTCTGGTTATTATTTATTACCATTATTAATACCCTCTCTTTTGAGGACAATTTCATCATTAAGAAAAGGTTATTTTACCTCCCTTTCATTGTTACATAGATAAAAACAAAATTTATTAGAAATTATTCAATTGTAACTAAATAATTACTTAATAGAGTTTTGTACAAGTTGCATTTGTAAGCTTTCAAATATTAATTTTTTACATTTTTAAAATTAATTAAAGATAAAAAAAGTAATAAAATATTAATATTTTGTCATATGGATGTGTACACTTACTATTTAGTTATCCATATAAGACACACAAGCTTTTTTTTTTAATTATAGCCTAACGTTAGCTCCGCCGTTATTTTTTATTGCTACTATATATATATATATTAGTTTTAATTATTTTAATTAACTCAAATTTAAACTAATTACCCAACTTAATCTACTAAACTTAAATTATTAAATAATTCAAGCTTAGAAATCCTCAATTATTTTGGGGAAGAGTAGGGCACAAAGAAGGTGGGAAAAGGTGTTATTTCATTGTAGAAACTGATTTTGCTAAAGGATTTTTCTTACCGTTGTAAGAACACATGCGTAGAAGATATGATAGTTGTTCGACAGACAATCTTCTTCTCCCCAGAAGGCCATCTTTGCCAATTTGAATATACAATGGAGGCTATTGGGAATGTTGGTGCTATAATTGAGATATTAGCAAAAGATGGTGTTGTCCTGGTTGGAGAAAAGAAAGTCACTTCTGAACTTTTGCAAACCTCTAACTTCCACTAAGAAGATGCAAAATATTATGATTGCTTGGACCATGGTTGGAATAATGTCATACACTAATGTTTTGATCAATACTGCCTGCTAGGGTCCAAACCCAATGTTAGGAGTTATTTTTGCCATCTTTGTCAAAAGTTCAGATTTAACGTGATATTGTTAAGGTCTCGGAAGATCCTTGATCCGATCCATTATCCAAAGCCTTATACTACATAATATGTTGCGACTGCTTATCCAAAACGGATGTACCTGATCCAACGAAAATATAGCGACTAGATTCTCTGTGTCCATATCTATCCTTGGCAAGAATTGTTAAGACGAGACTACAAATAGTTCTTCACGACCTTGCCAATCTTCAGGTACTTCTAAATTTTTCTTCGCATTATTACTTCTGTAGAAATGTTGATCCATGAAAGCTAAGCAGTGAACTCTGCCCAAGCCCCATCAACATGGCGCTGTTGTCAACTGAGATAATTCCTCGCAGCCTTGTTTCCGCTACCCAGAAACCAAAATCCGTTCCACATTCACTTCAAAGCACCGTAATTTACTGTAAAAAACCTATCGATAGTGATACGAAGAACTATCAAATCCAGAGAAAGGCTTCAGCTGAAGCCAGATCACCAGCTCATGTCTTGTCTTTTGATTTTAAGGAGACCCATTTGATGAAACTGCTTAATAGGTCTTGCAAGGCCGGCAAGTACAATGAAGCTTTGTACTTTCTCGAGTGTATGGTAGCTAAAGGTTATACACCTGACGTCATTATGTGTACGAAGCTGATTAAGGGATTCTTTAATTCGAGGAACATCGAAAATGCTGCTAGGGTCATGGAGATCTTGGAAACTTATGGAAAACCTGATGTTTTTGCTTATAATGCGCTGATAAGTGGGTTTTGCAAGGCTAATCGGATTGAAAAGGCTAATAGCGTGCTTGATAGAATGAAAAGTAGGGGATTTTCACCGGATGTCGTTACATACAACATAATGATAGGTAGTTTTTGCAGTAGGGGGAAGCTTGATTTGGCATTTAAGGTTTTTGAAGAATTGCTGAAGGATAAATGCGAGCCTACTGTTATTACTTATACAATTTTGATAGAAGCGACCATTCTTGAAGGTGGGATTGATGAAGCTATGAAGCTTTTAGATGAGATGTTATCAAGAGGGCTTCAACCAGATTCTTATACTTATAATGCAATAGTAAGAGGAATGTGCAAAGAAGGGATGGTCGGTCAATCTTTTGAGGTGGTTAGGAGCTTAAACTCTAGGGGTTGTGAGCCTGATGTAATGACATACAATATATTGTTAAGAGCACTTCTTAGTCAAGGGAATTGGAGTGAAGGGGAGCACTTAATGAATGAGATGTTCTCAAGTGGTTGTGCACCAAATGTTGTTACCTACAGTATTTTGATAAGTTCACTTTGTAGGGATGGGAAAACTGACGAAGCAGTAAACTTGCTTAAAGTTATGAAGGAAAAGGGTTTGACCCCAGATGCTTATTGTTATGACCCGTTGATTTCTGCGTTCTGTAGGGAGGGGAATCTAAACATGGCAATTAAATTCTTGGATCGTATGATCTCTGATGGTTGCTTGCCTGATATTGTTAATTACAATACAATTATGGCCACTTTATGTAGGAATGGAAATGCTTATCATGCATTGGAAATCTTTGAGAAGCTAGATGATGTGGGTTGTCCTCCAAATGTTAGTTCTTACAACACAATGTTTAGTACATTGTGGAGTTGCGGATATAGGTATAAGGCCCTGGAAATGATCGTGGAGATGCTTAGTAAAGGGATAGACCCAGATGAGATAACTTATAATTCACTCATTTCATGCTTGTGCAGAGATGGAATGGTAGATGAAGCCATTGGGTTGTTAGTAGACATGCAGAATAGCAGATTTCGGCCAACTGTTGTCAGTTATAATATTGTTCTTCTTGGGTTGTGCAAAGTACATAGAATTGATGACGCCATTGAAGTGCTTGCAGCAATGACCGAAGAGGGATGCCGGCCTAATGAAACAACTTACACACTGCTCATTGAAGGGATTGGTTTTTCAGGATTTCGAGCGGAAGCACTGGAGTTGGCCAATGCTCTTCAGAGTTTGGATGCTATAACTGAAGGATCGCTAACTCGTTTGAATAAGGTCTTCCCTCTGCTAGAGGCTTACGGAGATCTTGCACATTCAGATGCTAAGAATTAACTTTACCTGTCTGGTTACATGGTTTTGGAACCAGAAGAGGTTCTGCTCGTGTACCTGTTCCTTTCGACTTTAAGCATACAAGGGCAAATGCTAGTTTGTACCAGTGCTAACAGACTGTGACCATGGGATTATTTTGGAACAGTTTACGGGTGTATTTAGAGGTGAAGTACGCTATGATGTGTATGAGAGGATTAAGTCTCATCTCCAGCACTCAAGGTGTAGTATCCATTGTTGTTTGAGAAAGAAGGCTCATATCAGGACAGAGTAACATAAAAACAGAAAACATCCGCACTTTGATCGGATTCTCAACATTTTCTTTTGCACGAACCGAAGAATTTACAGAATGCATGGGTTATGAAGCTCCCACAGTTTTATCATTAACTTGTACTGAATGATCATACCATGTCGTGAAGAAGTAACGAACCTGATGGAATCATTCATCCTCATGTAGATCATGTTGAGTGGCTAGTTTCATCAACGAGATGGATATTCTGAATATGTATTAGGCTGTTGATTTGTTGAACATTTACTGTTCGAAATACTTGAACTGCCATTTCTTTTTTTGCTTCCATGGATAGAGTAAAGAAGATCAAGTAGACAGATAAAATAGAAATTCACATCCGAATGACTTTAACAAAATAATCTTAACATACCATCTTTAATTAACATGCTGCCAGAAATTCCTCGAAGGTTGTATATTCATCTGTGTGAATTATACATAACAATCTTCATTTTGACAAATATATTTTACATGGGTTGGTGATGACTATGTCTAACATCTATAGATATTAATTAAATTCAATCAATGCTTTAACTTTTTTTTTAATGATAATTGAATTTATCAATATGTTAGCTTCTTTTTCTAAGGTGCGAAGCATTCTAATAAGATTTGACCAAGTAAAATTAGTTCACTAAGTTTGTAAAACCTCGCATTCTTTTATCATAACAAACAATTACCTATCCTTCAAGACTATACATGGTCACTTGAAAGGCAGTCGGATCCTTGGTTCTACCATACTAATGCTCTTTTCTTTATATTGATCTATTTTCTGAATCAAATTTTCTAGCCCTTTTAGCATCTATTCCTTTCTATTCTATTTCAACTTATACCACCTTTAAACTAATAAGGCTCTCTATTGACCTTGACACATTCTCTCTATATATTTTCCTTAATATATGTTGCTCTTTAAACACTTTTGCGTTTAAGGCTATTCTAGACTTTTTATTAAATGCATGAAACTTGCAGAAGTCTAACTTCTAGTGCTTAAAACCCTTCAATAAACTCCCTTTATAAAGTTTTGACACCCATTACTCACTAGGATGACTCAGCTACATGTGTCATAATGTAGTATTATCATCGTTTAATTTACTAAAACAACCTCTCCACTTACAACTACGATCCATATTATTTTTTAGATATTTCTTGTTAATTTTGGCTTTTTCATCATAATCATTACACCCTTTACCATCTTAATGTTGCTCTATCAATTTTATATCCAAACATATTTGCATGATGCAGCTCAAAATATCTGGACCTAACAATTAAGCTTATAATTTAGTTACAGTCTTGAATTTTACTGTTAAAGTATGTTACCATAACCATGAGGTAGCTAGGTTGAGAAGCAAAATCTTAGTAGATCCTACTGCAAAGGCGTGTATTAGCCAATGGGTTGTTTATGGAATAACAAACTCTCGTTTTCCCCTTCTGTCTTCTTTCTCTCTCTCTTCCATTCTTTTCTCTGCAATTTATGAACCTACACTCACTATAATACTGATCTTTAGTTAGAGTTTGAGTGAGCTCCTTGTGTAATCCAAAATTTGTGCATCAATATTGGTATCAGAGTTACCGATTCTCAGACCTAATGGCTAAGGGGACACGATTCAAACAGTTGGAGAAGCAATAGAAACAACTCAGTAAAGAATTCTCAGAGAAGATTAACACACTCTCTACTTGGCAGGAAACGTTTGATTTAAAAGATGATCAGTTAGAGCAGTTGACATTAGAAACCCAATCCTCCATGGCCCATAAAGAGGATATGGAAACCCTGAAGTGGATGTTGATGAATATTCAAGTGGATCTAAGCCAAGTTGCTCAATCACAGCTCAAAGCTTCAGTTAGCAATGGGGATGGTCTTTTTAGTTCCAGTACTCTCTCATCCCCAATGGTCACCATGACCATGGCTGGTTTTCCTTCTAGCAGCTCAGTTCAACTGGGAAAACAAACCATGGAAGGAGTAACGTTAGTGGATTCAGTTCCTGTTACTATAAGAACAAGCCCATTGTATTTCTGTCCACTATACAGGCAATCGACGTTGGCTCCCATACATGTTGGACATCTAGGGTTTTCTCAACTACCTAAACCACCCAAGTTAGATTTTCTTAGATTCCACGGTGAAGGGTGTTTGATTGGTTTTATCAAGCCAACAATTATTTCGACGTTGCTAACATTGGAGAGATGTTGAAAGTGAAGCTGGCTTTAATGTATTTGGAAGGAATTGCACTCAAATGGCATCGCTCTTACATGTCGAGAAAGCAACATTTACCTTTCGTGCCTTGGGAAATTTATACGGAAGCAATTGGGACTAGGTTTGGAGGAGGAGAAAACGAGTACCTAATAGCTGTGTTTAGGCAGATTGTATAGCAATGGGACTTCTATGAATATTTGGCTACTTTTAATGATATGAGAACTCGTATTCCTCAGGATGATAATGTTATTTTACAAATGTTTATTAGAGGTCTAGAATAGGATCTACAGTTTGCTATGGAGCAAGGTGCTCCTAAGACATTGAATGAGGCAATTAGGCATGCTGAGGTAGAAAATGCCAAGATTCACCATCAATCGCCATTAGCAAGAAACAAACTCATTTCCACCCCTAATAATCAAAAATCTCCTTTGCATAAACTATTCACAACTACTGTCACCTCAAAAAATGCCACATACAACCCTATAAAATTTACCAAATCACACTTTTCCACCACTCAAAATTTTCCAGCCCAGTATAAGCTTACACCAGAAGAAATAAGGAGGAGGAAGGATAGCAGAATGATGGGACTGTGTTATTGGTGTGATTAAAAATTTAATATCAACCATAAATGTAAGCAAAAACAAATTTATTAGCTTGAGGTTGAAGGTGAGGAAGAGGATATTGGATTAGAATGGAGTGAGGAGCTAGACACTGGAAATGAAGCAGGGGATGATGTGCAAATCTCTGTGCGGGAATCCTTGGATTTAAAACTATGAAGGTCTCAGGTATACTAGATCAGCAGTCGTTGTCTATACTAATAGACATAGGAAGTACCCATAATTTTATGGATGAGGATACCGCAAGGAGATTGAAATGTTTGTTAACTTCAATTAAGCCAATTTTTGTTAAGACTGCAGATGGTAACGCCACTACTTGTTCTTTTGTTATTAGAAAGTTAAAATGGGTCATGCAGGGCAAAAGCTTTTGTGCTGACATCTTTGTTTTGTAATTGAGAGGATATGGAATAGTCCTGGGCATTCGATGGTTGTCCACTTTAGGCGATATTTTATGGAACTTTAAAGAGCTTAAAATGACTTTTACTGTTGACGACACTACTATTACCTTGCATGGGAATGAACCGCTAGAGCTGCAGTTAATTGATGGGAGTAAGATGTCTAAATTGCTTACAAAAATAGGGGAAAGCACTGAGATACAACTCTGCACTTTGCGAATTGAATGAAAGGCTTCTATTTCCCAAATATCCACAAGAAATGAGATGCATTGCTGTAATACGGAGGCTCTTTCTTCATGGGATAAACAACTACAAGCATTACTCCTAGAATATGGTGATGTTTTTGAAGAACCAAAGAGATTACCTCCTCGATGCAAGTATGATCACAGGATTGTGCTCAAAGAAGGTACCTCTCCTATTAGCTTGCGGCCTTATAGATACTCTAGCTTACAAAAGGATGTAATCCAAGAGATGGTTAAGGAACTGTTACAATCTGGTGTTATTCAACATAGTACAAGCCTTTTTTCAGCTCCAGTTGTCTTGGTTAGAAAGAAAGACAATATTTGGAGAATGTGTGTGGATTATCGGGAGTTGAACAAACACACCATCAAGGATAAATTTCCTATTCCAGTTATAGAAGAGTTGTTGGATGAGCTAGAAGGATCTACAATATATTCTAAGATGGATCTACGAGTGGGTTATCATCAAATCCGAATATGGCTGGAAGATATCCCTAAAACAACTTTCAAAACACGCGAAAGGCACTATGAATATGTTGTTATGCCTTTCAACTTAACTAATGCCCCTTCTAGTTTCCAACATTTGATGAATGAGGTATTTAGAACCTACCTTAGAAAGTTTATACTTGTATTTTTTGACGATATCTTGGTTTACAGTAACAGTTGTGAAGAGCATTTGGAGCATCTAAAACTAGCTTTACAAGTCTTACATGACAACACTCTTTATGGTAAGAAAAGTAAATGCCAATTTGGCATATTACAAGTGGAGTACCTAGGCCATTTTATCTCAGCATCAGGAGTCTCTACTAACCCTAAGAAGCTTGATGCTATACTAAATTGGCCTATTCCATCTTCACTTAAACAATTGAGGGGTTTCTTGGGATTAACGAGGTACTATAGAAGGTTCATAAAGAATTATGGAAAGATCTACCAATCGCCAACCAATCTGCTCAAGAAGGGAGGATTCCAATGGAATAAGGAAGCTCATGTGGCTTTTGATGAGCTAAAGGGGGCCATGACGTCTACTCCTGTTTTAGCTCTCCCTGATTATTCCAAAACCTTTGTTGTTGAGATAGATGTAAGCGGAACAGGAATTGCGGTTGTCATAATGCAACAAGGTCACCCACTAGCCTTTATCAGCAAAGGGCTGTCTCCAAATTCCCAATTACTCTCTATATATGAAAAGGAGTTGCTTGCTATACTATATGCCATTAAAAATTGTTGTCACTACTTGGTGGGAACACCATTTGTCATTAGAACAAATCACCAAACTTAAAGTACTTGCTGGAGCAGAAGTTGACTACCCTCAGTCAATGCACATGGCTGGCCAAGTTAATGGAGCTGGATTATACAATCACATATAAAATGGTACTAAAAATAGAGCTGCAGATGCTTTATCTCGGGTTTCTAGTTAGGAAATGCAAGCTATGGCACTTTCGAAGGTTTCGTCCGACTTGTTGGAGCAAGTGCAGAAAAGATGGGAGTTGGATATCAAACTACACCCTTTGATACAAAAATTGAAAGATGGGGACCTCCCTAAACCTTACTATACATGGCAAAACAATTTGTTGCGGAGAAAGGGCAGATTAATGGTGGGAGATGACAGCTCTCTTAAAAAGCTAATCATGACACTCTAGCATGATTCAGCCCAAGGAGGCCACTCTGGAGCTGCTACCACTCTTAAAAGAATCAATGTTGTGTTTTATTGGAAGGGAATGTAGAAGGATGTCAAGAACCACGTGCGAGAATGCGAGGTTTGTCAAAGGTGCAAACCAGAAAATGTAGCTTACCTAGGCTATATTCAACCTCTACCAATTCCCTAAACACTTTTCTTGGATGTGAGCATGGATTTTACTGTTAGGCTACCTAAGTCTAATGGTAAGCAGGTAATAATGGTTTTGGTGGATCAACTTAGTAAATATGCACATTTTGTGGCCCTATCGCATCCCTACACAGCTCCATCAGTTGCACAAGTCTTTATTGATTATATCTACAAGCTGCATGATCTACCTAAGTTGATAATAAGTGATAGAGATCCATTATTCATGAGCAATTTTTAGCAAGAAATTTTCAATTTTTTGGGGGTTCAATTGCGCATGTCTTCTGCTTACCACCCTCAAACGGATGGTCAAACAGAAGTGGTGAACAGGTGCTTGGAGACATACTTGAGATGCATGTATGGAGATGCTCCTCATAAGTGGACTAGATGGTTGCCTTTAGCTGAGTGGTGGTATAATACTAATTACCATTCTTCAACTAATATTACTCCATTTGAGGCTGTATATGGCCCTACACCACCAGTCCACACACCTTATTCTCTGGAGATGCCAAAGCACTAACAGTTGATAGAATGCTAACTGACTGTAAAGTAGCTATCAAATTAATGAAGCATCATTTGTAGAGAGCTCAAAATAGGATGGTGCAACAAGCTAACAAAAGCGGACTGACAGAGAATTCTCTATAGATGACTGGGTCTTCTTGAAACTGCAGCCTTATAGGCAGTAAATAGTAACTTTCAGGGGTTCTCAGAAGTTGGCGGCAAAGTACTATGAACCTTTCCAGATTGTAGCAAAGGTGGGAAGGGTAGCATACACTCTTAAAACTCCCAGAAGGCTCACAAATCCATCCTACCTTCCATGTTTCACTGTTAAAAAGGCTCATGGAGACTCTCTACCTAGCTCATCTATTCCGTTGGACTTGCAGAGTCCCAACTTGAAACCAATTCCAGTGGCGATTTTGGACAAAGCAATGGTGCAGCATGGTAGAAGAGCTGCCACAAAGTGGCTCGTCCAATGGTCAAATGGAGGACCTGAAGATGCTACTTGAGAATATGCTCATGATCTGATGGAGAAGTTCCTGGGGTGCAACCTTGAGGACAAGGTTTTTGAAGGAGGGAGGAAATTGATACAACTCGAAATATCTAGACCCAACAATTAAGGTTATAATTTAGTTACTTGAATTTTACTGCTAAAGTATGTTACCGTAACTATAAGGTAGCTAGTGATTGAGAAGCAAAATCTTAGTAGACCTTACTACAAAGGCATGTACTGGCCAATGGGTTGCTTATGGAATAACAAACTCTCATTTTTCCCTTCTCTCTTCTTTCTCTCTCTCTTTTCCTTTCCTTTCTCTGCAATTTATGAACCCACACTTGTTATAATACTGATCCTTAGTTGAAGTTAGAGCGAGCTCCCTGTGTAATCTAAAAATTTTGCATCATCGCATGTATAGGCCCAAAGAGATAAGGTTCTTCCTCAAATCTAATACATGATGGACATTACTTAATGTCCTAACAATGGCATTATACTTCTTGATCATAACATATCCTCTTTTAACTATTTTACAAGCTTTATCATCCCCTAACCAAACATTGTCGAAGTTGTTTGATGTGTATGATGTCCTGTAATGTGAGCATATCATATTCAATATCTTTGAGTCCTAACATTGGTTGGTTGATTGTTTGTAGTATATTAGCATATCGTAAAGAATCATCGTTTTTTCTCTCATCACTATGCTCCTTCTTGTTTGGGCAGTTCCTCTTGATATGTCTAGTTTGCTCACATTTATAGCATTAAACCATCATTTTACCCTTAGGTTTAGATATAGAACTCCTTTAAAATGATTCATCCTTAATTTACTTCCTCACATGATCCTACTTTTTTTCCTTACATATAACTCTTCACGTTGATAGCTTTTAATAGTGCTTTGTTTTTATTCATGTTGAGCCAATATCACAACAATGATATCTTTCATACTAAATGTCCCCTTATCCAACATGAACGTGATCATCAAATGATCATAAGAAAAATTTTAAGGACAAAATAGAATAATTGCTTTATTCTTATTGGTAATAGTCACCTCAAGCCTTTGCCAGTCACTTACTATTTAGTTGAACATATTGATTATTCTAGTTGTGTTCCCTCCTACATCTTCAACCTATATAATCTTTATTTTAGAAACAATTTGTTTATGAGCAACCTCGACATTTATCAACTCTCCAACTTCTTTATAAATCTCTTCAAGGGATGTAATCTCTATGATGTGGTTACTTATGCCTATAACCATTCCAATCGAGTCCATCTATATGTTTAGGCTTATTCTCCTATAACCCATTTAGCATGCCTTACTACACCAACAAATCCTTCAATGTTTGTTATCACAATTTAAAATTCCTAGTTCTACTGAACTTTTCCACTTTAAACCTTGCAACTAGATTTTTTCTTGCCTCATCTATGATCTGAAGCCAACTATTGAGAAATAATATGTAGTAAGAATAAATTAGTATGAAAAGAACATAAAAATATTTTAATTAGGTTTGGGCAATTTTAATGTGCATAATCCTCATGAGAAAAATGACTAATTTCAATATTTAATATAATATTTAAATAAAGATAACGTATTTTCACTTATATAAAGAACTAATTTTACAATAAGTATATTAATATGTAAACGCTAATTGGTATAATTCTACATAACTTGCTCCTTACCATACTCAATTTAACTTAGATATGATTCTAATAAGTCATTGAATTCTCCTAGAGTTTGAAAGATACTAAAAGTGCACTTCTAGAGTTTCTATTCATATATAGACATGAGTTCTAACATGCTTGTGTATTAAGCCATGTAACTTACTACTTCTCCGCAAACAAAGACGTGGCCCTAAAATGTTCATATCCTAGGCTATATACTTATTTAGAAAAACCACTATTAGGCTAATATGCTCGTATTTTAGCATGTGCCTTCACTTCTATATTCCAAAGAAAAACAATTTTGGCACAAGTCCATATGTTAGGCCGTCTTCACTTAATGACCTCCAAAAACACGTGTTTCTTTATAAACACTCCAAGATTATACACTTGTGTAAATAAGTCATAAAAAATTTTATTATTTTATTTAAATTTAGTTTAATATTATATTTTTATGAACTTAAAGAAACTCATTTAAGTTTTAATTTGAATAACTCAAAAACCAAATAGTGAATTTAAAATAATTTGGACTTGGGCTTTGATGCTAATACACCTAATGTCTAGGTCTAAAATGTAAAATTAACTAAAGCTTTTACTTTGATGTATATTTTCATTTTATTAAATGATTGCTTGGCCTAATAAAAAGGATGTGTGGAAAGAAAGAGAATTCAAGCTAATACCAATATTTTCAAGAAAAAACTAAAAAAAAGGAACAAGTTAAGCCCCCAAAGGCCTAAAATCCCTCTAGGTCAACAAAATATTTAGACCTACAAGTTTGTTAATGAAAGGACCCATCCTAGAGTTCCCCTGCAGAAACATAACAAAATTGTCTTCATGAAAGTTGTAGATATTTCTTTTAGCTTTCCATTGATATACAGTTTGCAAAATTTGGAGTTCTGGATCAAAAGTTATGGAGTTTAAAAATTGGGATGTCGGTAAAGAAGAAGTAGAAAAGCACCGTCACCATCATGCTTAGCCAAAAGCACGATGGTGACTTTGGAGATTGGATAGCGAAAATCACTATCGTGCAATTGCACAATAGACTTTGAAGTTTTGAGAGGCTGATGAACATCTAATAGGTTTTTGGCTATAACTTCTTCATCTGACCTCCAAATGACCTTATTTTTGAAGCATTAGATTCATAACACATTCCTCTATCTCTCTATAAAAATTTATAGCTTTTTGCTTTGATTCAAAAAAGATTGATCGAATCGAAATAAGGGTATCGGTTGGAAGAGCATGAATTGGATATTTTATTAAACATGTTCCAGTATTGTGATGATATCTTGATCTGTAGGATTCCAAATAAGATGATTTTTAATTTGGAGTAAACTAGAGAAATGGGCTACAAATCATATCAAGAAGTCAAATTATGATTCAGTCTCTGAGATATTTAATTTCTGGATGGAATTTGTGCATAGTGCACTATTTTTGAATATGAACAGCCCGAAATTGTTTGAGGCATATCTTCCAAATTACTGAACCAAATTGAGTGATTTTAGTGTCAATGGAAAAATAAGACATGGAGGAACACTTTTCTAGAATAGAGTTTGACCAAATTATATCAGTTTCACCTTCTGATTGAACATGAACAGTAGATCCGAAAGGGGTGTCTTGGAAAAATCAGAAGTGATTCAATGAGAATGAAATGTGATTTTAATGGTTTTATTGAGGTATAAACCTAAGTATAAGTTATACTTAGGTGAGTTTTGATATGGGATTGATTTTGTAACAAAACTAATGGATAAATACCTGGGATTGTCATTGAGCATGCATTATACATAGTCCATTTATACAATTGTGTATAAATAAATGCTTGTAAGTGTGCAATTATTAATGTATGTGCAACGTGTGTTTTGCATAAATGAGTTGTGCAGGTTAAATGTTCGCATTCAAGCGCTTCCAGAATTTGGAAACAAATACTAATATGGAGCGTATTGTGAGTAAACCTAAATGGTCTCATTTCATTACTTGTTTTGTTTGATTTTTGTATTAATTAACTATTGAATGTTGATATGAATGCGTGTTGACTGTTGATTCTAGACAAAAGGTCTGATGATTGTGATGATAGATGAGATATTGAAGTGCTGTTTGTATGTGAATGAGATAAACTAAGTGTACTTAATGTGATTGTTAAATGTGTTCTGAATGTGCATTTGCATGTAAGTGAAAGTGTGATTCTCAACTTAATGTTGAATGCCGGACTAAGGTTTGATGATATGGGAATGAGATTAAATGGGATCATGCAAATGTGACTGATGCATTTCATTTCATGAATGCATGAAACGTAATGGTTGTTGTGACCAGAGTAGCCACCGATCAGAGTTTAAAGTTCAATGAGTGAAAATAAGATTCGAGCTCAAAAGTGAATCAGAGTCTCAGGGTCAACGTTTAATGAGCCCTATATCCTCCAAACGGATAAGGGACAGTTATCAATGAGCCCTATGTGGGACAGTTTAAGCACTCGGTCATAACAAAGTAATAAATAAAAAGTGGATCTTATGTGCATTGCATATGCATAATATGAGTGATTATATCTATTGAATGTGAAGTGTGAAACGTTGTGAATGTGATAATGTGTTATGTGATTGGGTGAGCCATCAATGATGGTCACTTATTGAGTTCGCAAAACTCACCTAAAATTTACAATTTTTTTCCAGGACTCAGAAGAATACCCCGTTAGGTAAACGGGAGTATAATTACCGCATGCAAGGGAAAGATAGAGATCGGGATTAGTACGCGTCTGCATTAGTGTTATCCTATTCTTGTATAAATTTGTATTTCACAATTTCTGTAGAATAGTGTTTTATATTTGTAATGAGCCCCAATTTGTTGGACCCCGAACTTTGATTGGATGTCAGAACTATTAAATGAGGAATTAGTGAAGTTAAATGTTTATTTGGGTAATGTGAATTGGAGAAATTTTAAATGATATTTGGGGGTTAAAGCATGAAATGGGTTTT
>JANVCQ010000003.1:28210497-28224645 GCA_025531925.1 Erythroxylum plowmanianum
AAAAAAAATGAAGCGACTTTAGTTAAGCTGTGATTCGTTCGTTATGAGTTGGGTTCCGGAAACGGGTCCCAACACAATTGGTTATTGAAATTATATTGATTGTAATGTGTTGATTGAAGATGTTATGAATGAAAGTGGGCCTGAATTGAATATTGACTTCCGCATATGCTTGATTGTATTAAAAAAATTTATACCAATTTTTGAATGATTGAGTGCTTTAGCATGCCACCCTCGTCGAGCACAGACTCGAATATCACCCATCGATGTTAGGTTCGGGTCTTGCGGGAGTGGGGTATTATAGTAGCCCTCCGATCAAAATCTAACTCAGCTGAATGGTTCCCGCAAAGCCAAGTCATTCAACTATTAAAAATATTTTATATTTTAACTGTTACAAGCGCGAAAAATAGTGAGAACTTTTTTTTCAAAATGTTTTATTAAAAATTTCGACTGTATAATGACTGCTTTTCTAAGATTCCCAAATCTCAAAAACCTGCATAACACATTTTAAAACACTTCTATATTCAAACCAATTTCTCAACTATAAATTATGGACTTCAAGTCCACTCACAATCAACCCCAAACAAATAATTCTCAACATTTTAAAAACATCATTGAGGATCAGAAACCTCATAGTTCACTAAGAAAAGATATTTACAATTTCACTAATAGTCACACGATCACACTTTTGAACTCTTTCCAAAATAACTTAAAACATATCACATACACAGAAAAAAGAACACAAACACAACAGCACTCGACAATACAACTAATCTTGAGGCGGAGTCTCAATTACTGCAACACCTGTACACATACTTGAGGTGGTTTGTTTAAAAATATAAAAATAAGGGTGAGCTAAACGAGCTCAGTGAGTTTAATCAGTTTATAAGAAAATTTTACTTTTCATAATAATATAACTGCAATATTCAATACAATCATAAAGATCATGGTAAAACATTTTTAATTACAATTTATTCGTGCATCATCAAATCTAATAATAACATAACATTTCGTAAAACACAATTTCAAAATTTTGAAAATATTATTCCAAAATGCTTTTCGACATTAAACTCATAATATACAATTTTCCTTTTTCCTTTTTCCTTTTTCCAAACAATAAATAGTGTTGACAATACGTTTTTTGAAAACTTTTATACTGAAAATAAGCAACTACTAGAATTGGTACCATACGGTGCCTCCCAAATCACTTTTAAAATAAATAGTGGCGACATTATTACTATCATGAATTTTCTTACTCAACATAATGCACTACTAGTTCCTTTACCATATGGTACACTAGGCATAAAGTCACGGAGCTGGTTTTGAATCGTTTACCCATGACTAGTTAACCACTATTTACGGAGTTGGTTCTGCATTGCTTACCCGTAATAGGTTAATCGCTATGAACCGGTAGTTACAGAGCTAGTTCTGCATCACTTACCCGTGACTGGTTAACTACTATTTACGGAGCTAGTTCTACATCGCTTACCTGTAATAGATTAACCGTTATAAATATATCGATATAATACATGTATAAAGCCTAGTGGTCTACTATAGGCAAAAGCAACTCTTACATTTATGACTCATCTTATTTTCTAAATTAAGTATGGGAGGATTCATAATTGAATTATTTCAACTTAACTCCCAATCATATAAATAACTTTCAAGTTAAAGTCCATATTGCTAAAGCATACACTTATGCTAGCAATATTCATTTGTAAAATATCATTTGCATAAAACTCAGCATAAATATTTATTTCACGATCAAATGAAAATTCTTTTGCATAAAATCAATTTAAAGAATACTCACATGCCACTAATTCTTTTGCTAAGAATTTAGTCATATAAAACAATTAAAATACACTCATTGTTTTGCGAATTTATCATCAAGCACATTTACGCATTCGGTGCCTTTCCTTTACCTACACAAAATGTATTTCACTTAGGCATTTATGTAATATCCCATTATCCCGTGTTGGGGGTTAGGACCCCAGAAAAGAGTATATGAGAGTATATTAAGAAATTAGAAGTGCATTTCATGCTCATGCATAATTGAGTATACACATACACGTGAATAATTATTTTTGACACATTAAATAATTATACATGCATTCATTGATATTTTCAGGTATAATTGATTTATAAATGTGATTATATTGAGAATTGTGGTTTAAATGTGTTAAAAACTGATTCAATGTTAATACTTATTATTTCAAAATTTTGGTGAATTTTAGGAAATTTTCAAACATTTTGGGTACATTTAGACTAGGACAAATGATAAGTAGTAGGATAAATTGATGCATGAAAATTTTGAATGATTTAGCCTATAATTGAGTGACATTTGATATAGTTAAATTGGTGACAAATGGACTAGTAATTAATTGACAAATGGATCAATCATTATGTGACAAATGGGCTGGTAAGTTGATGACAAATGGCAGAGTTGATTAATATACAAGTTACCTAGTTAGTTGGAGACATTTGGTAGCACCTATGCTTGATAAATGCTAAACATGCCATAAGAGATATGGCCATTCCATTAGATGACACCTAACACATTAGGTGTAAGTTTTAGCAGGAGCAACTCCAGCTATGGTCATTTCTCTTCTTCCTTCCTCTCACACTCTACCGAAACACTCTTGCTTGCACCTCCCTATGTTTGTTTATGTTCCTATCTAATTGTTGGACCAATAATTCGTGCTTCACCCTCACAAAGTTAAGTAGAGATTTAGAATATAGTTGCCTTATTGTCCTAGTTGAAATCCTTCCAAGTTCCACATTGAATGTGTGATGCTTCTATATGTTTAGAGTACTGATTTAGAGTGACTTTTGAGTTGGGATTAGAACTAAACAAGTAAGTAAAAGATTATTGTTTATGGCATGTTATAATAGCGAATTGATGATAATGAATTAGGATGAATTCCATATGATGTTAATGATTGATTGTGTTGTATTATGTTAGCTATATTGTTTTCACTGAATGAGATGATTTTTAATTTAAATTGAAGTAGAGACATTTGGCTACAATTTTTAAGAAGAAATTGAATTTGAATTTTGTCCTTAAGGGTCTTGAAATTTAGCTTGAAATTGAGTCTTGGATTAGGTTGTAGCACTACCCGTGACAAAAATTATGTAATGTTGTTATCGAATAAACTATATTGATATAAGCTAAATTAGACAAAGTTATCTTCAAAAAAGTTGTAGCTTATTCTCTTAGCTTTCAATTGGTATAAAGTTTGTAATTTTTGGATATTAGAATTGAGATATATGAGTTGTACAACTTTGAGTGCATGATTATGCACTAGCCAAAATTTCAAATGTACTCAGTCTGTAGCATATTGAGTATAACTTCTGGAATACTGAATTAAATTTTATGATCTTAATATTATTAGAAACTTAAGACATGGGAGAACAATTTTCTAGAGGGAAGTGTTATCAAATTACTTCACTTTTCTGATGAAAATAATCATGCAAAGTGGACTCGAAAGTATATTTTAGATAAATCTGGATTGATCAATTGAGTATTGATATATGAATGAATATTGTGACAAGAATAATGATAAGGAACTCGGAATTGTCATGAACATGCATTGTACGTAGTATGTATACATATATATGCATAAATGAGTACGTGTATCATTGTGAAAAATAGTGATATATGTATGTATTGTATGATATAGAGGAGCACATTGAGCGCCACCATCCAGACATTACCAGGACTTCAAGGCAATAGCTATCTGAAGCATACGGTGAGTAACATAAGATGGTCTCACTTTGATTTATTTTGTTTGATTTTAAATTGAATTGATTTGTGATGTATGTGTATTAGATTCCGGACATGAAAAGTCTGAGGTGTTTGATGTATGAATCAAACATTGGAAGTGCTACTTGTTATATAGTATGTTTTGAATGTGGATTGTTTATACTGATTCCAGACATGAATGTTTGAAGATTTGGATTTATGAATGTGATATTGAAGTGTTCTTTGAATGTAAATTTGGTGAAATAAATTTTTCTCAACATGCTTGCTGAATGCCAGACTAAGGTCCGATGATAAATAGAAATAGAACTGTAAATGTGTTTGAACAGGATTGCGAATGGGAATGTTTGAAATAATGAATGATTGAATATGAATGTGATGTATTTCATACACGAATGTATGATTAGATAATGATAGATGTGAAATGAGTAGCCACTAAATATGAGCTTAAAGCTCCGGAATGTGATATAGAGCTAAAGGTTTGATATATACAATGAGCCCTGTATCTGCAACGGGTAAGGGACAGTATCAATGAGCCCAGTATCCACAATGGATAAGCACTCAGTCACAACAATGTAATAATTGAAAGTAAGTCACACGAACATTGCATATACTCTTATTTAGTGGGTTTGACTAATTAAATTATAATGTGAATTTGTATTTGTATGAAAATGGGTATGTAAAGTAAATGATATGTGGTGCAATTTGCTAAATGAAAAGATGTGAAATTACCTGCTTATATCATTTGTTATATGGTATGAATTGGGTGAACCATCGAGAATGGTTACATCATTAAGTTCACAAAACTCATCAAAATTGTAAAGTTGATTTTTCAGGTCCGAGAGAGGACATTAGTGAAAGGGAGACACTACATGAAGATTAATTCTTGTACTTTTGTGAGGAAATGACTCAAAGGTAGGTTAGCTAAGACTGAAGGATTATATAGAAGTTTTTTGTAAAATTCCTCTTGTAATGTATTTAGTTTTAATATTGTATATATTCGAATGGTTTGTAAAGCTACAATGTAAGTTTGGTTTTTATGAAATGAAATGAGGAATGTAGTTTGGTTTTAAAATTTGGTGACTTTTATGTATAATAGATGATGCCATGATTAAGATGGATACGTGTTTGCTCTAACATGTCATTATTATAGGTTACATACTGGAATGTCCATAGAGTGTTCCAGTATGTAATCTATGGTAGTGGGATGTTACAATTTATTTCCAACTAGGAAATAAGGCATTAAAACTATATATTTGGTTTAACCGAATTCAAGATTTGTATCTAATCGTGTAACATGCATGCTAATCATATTTTTTCTTACTTCTATAAACTAAACTATTAGTCACGGTTTCCAAATCTAACTTCAAAAGTCACTTAAATACCATATTTTATCCATTTTAGCTTACCAATTCCTTCAAAACACAATCTCGCCTAATTTAATTCACCATATCATAATGATGCATGATGAGTCACGGTTATAACCCATGTCTAGAATCCATACCTCTAGTTTTTCCTTAATTTTTATATAGTAAGCATTTAAATTAGGTTTTGAGGTCTTCCAGAAATTTGTTCTCCTATGTCTATAGTTTCTATATCATTAAAAATCATACCATTTCAACTTGTAAATCGTGAAAAATGTACCAAATATCATAAGCTATTTCAACACTGGGGTAGTATCAGGTTACATTTTAAATCTCAAATTTCAATATCATTCATCTTGAATTAGGTCTAAGTTTCTTCTATATATTTTTATTAATATTTCTTGGGATTCAGTTCCAATTAGAATCAACCAATTTTGAGATTTTTAGAGCGATTTATGGCCAAAACATGGGACTGGTTCATGTTAACCTAAGACATAATCCCAGTACACATTCCTCTCT
This sequence comes from Erythroxylum plowmanianum, assembly GCA_025531925.1. NCBI lineage: Eukaryota > Viridiplantae > Streptophyta > Magnoliopsida > Malpighiales > Erythroxylaceae > Erythroxylum > Erythroxylum plowmanianum. The sequence goes on from JANVCQ010000003.1 coordinate 28,216,138, forward strand.
TGTCATATTCAACTAATTCTATGCAAAGAAACATCAAAGTCATACCAAGACAACATTGATCTTAAACACATCCATCTCACTCAAGAAAGCCCATAATAATTAAAATTTTAAGCTAAGAAACTTACCACTTTTTCCTCCAGTCTTTTAAGTATTTGATGAATACTTCAATATTTCTCCAAATCACCATCAAATTTTATTTAAAAAATGGCTACACTCTTCTTCCTCTCTCCTTTGCTGATGTTCACCCTTGGCTTCTCTCTTTTCCCTTTCTTTTTTGTCTCTCACGTTACTCTCTCATCACTCTCATGTTTATGTTGAAAGAAAGAAGAAAAATGTCTTGAGTTTTGCTTTTTTATACTCGTTTAATGGATTACAAATGTCACCTTCTTATTTGTCATCCCTACTGACTCATCAAACATATGTCAGTATCTCATTGGTCATCTGTAGTAACTCATCAATCCATTAATATCATGTAAAAAGATCAAATTGCCCTTAATTAGTACAAAAATACCAAATTATCCTTTAACGCATTTAATTGATCAACTAATCAAATTAAATCCCAAAAACATTCCATAACCATCTTATTCTCAAATTGACCATGAAATACTTTAATTAGGGTCAATACTTATTAATTGGATGCTTTTAAAAATTTTGAACGGGTTTAAAATCATCAATACTCATTATTTTCCAAAAAGGGCATTTTAGTCCAATAATTTCATATTACCCGAATTCTATTCAAACAACTTATGTTTTGACATGTTTTAGTTCCTATGGACTCCAATCCTAATCCTAGAGCTTTTCATCATATTTGGAAAATATTCGGTAACTTTTTGGTTGCCTGACAAAATTTTTGGATTGAATCTTGAAATCACTAAATGTCACCAAAATTGTTCTGATTTCATTCAAAAGTATCACCTAAATCTCTAAAGCACATTTTGTGGCTTTTAAAGCTCGTTCAAACTCATTCCGTAGCTTTTCAGAGTTTTCAAAAAAATTTTGTGAAATTTTTGATCGAGTCTAGAACTATCTCTAGTCTATCTGTGATCTCCATTATAATCTCAATAATACTTTAAATGCTTAATTTACTCTAATACACCGTAAATAAAGCATACTCTATAAAATGCATGTACAACACATTATACAATACAATAATCAAATTAGGATATTATAGTTAAGATTGATTACCCTTTTGCTTTTGTTGGATTGTTTTAATTTTATTCTAGTAGACCCATTAAATTTTATTATTATTATTTATCTTCAATATTTTTAGCCTTTTGCCTTTAGGCTTGTTAGGATTTCTAAAATTCCTTTTCTAGAAACTGTTTTTCCAAGTAAAAATAACTTCGCTAATTTTAAGAAAATAACTTCGCTAATTTTAAGAACTTACTCATTTAATTAGCCTAGTCTACTAAAAGCCCAATCTAAAAAAATTCAGTTTGTTCACTTTTAGATAAAAGCTTTTGCCAATTCTTCTTTATTTCCTTAGAAAAATTCCTTTATCCTTTTTATCATCATCTTTTTCAAATCACATTTTCACAAAAAAAATGAAACTTGTCTTATAAACCAAAAATTCAAGACTATTTGCATTCAAAGTCCAATGCAATAACTCTAAATATCTCCATTTTATTTTTAAAGCCTTGGGTAAAATGACAAACTTCTAGGCGTTTAACCAAATGTTTATTTCTAAAATTTAGCATGTTTTTATTTTAAAACCAAATTTTATTCTTTTTCAAAATTCCCCAAATATGTAAAGATCTTTTTGAACATAGATAGCCACTTAGATGGTAGGATGAGGTTCCTAACACTTTTCTTATCTTACAATTTGACTATTGAAATCAATTTTTTAGTTAGGACTCCTAGTTCCTTTTCCTTAGTGTTTCCTATATTTCCTTAAATTAGATAAGTAGAAAATACATTGAATAAATTCAATTTATAGTTATTGATTTTGTTAAGGGTGTGTATTGCATGTCAATGACATTCACTTTTCAAATTGATCTTATAAAACATATATATGTATAGAATTTATCATGTATATCTTTTGACCTAGAACTATGATTAAACATTATACTAGTGATAGCTGTAATCAACATACATCTATCAAGCATCATCTTTCTTAGATACAAGTAGCTAATGATTTCCCACACGTACCCCTTTCCTAGTACTCATCCATTTACTTTTAAACCTCCTTTATCTCCTCAAGATTACTTCTAAATTTGACTTTGTTAAGTATGACAATCCTTAGTACTAATATTATTTAATGTCTAATCCCTCTAATTGATGACAATTTGTTAGAAACCTCTATACAAGACATATCATTGAACTCATATAATAAACAATCAAGTACACTTAGAGAAGAGTTAATTTTGTTAGTATAATAATAAGCCTCTTTTGTTATATAATTACTAGCATGAACTTGCTAACATAATAAGCATTCCTACACTCACTCTCCTTTACAAAAAAACTCTCTTGTCTCTTTATTTTTTCACTTTCAGTTTTTTTCCCTTACTCTTGAGCCTAATCTTAAAACTCACTTGTTTATTCTTTTCTTTGCTACATTTCTCACTTTCACTTTTTTCTTTTGATTGCATTCTTGTTTTAACCTTCTCTTTTTGTATTTAATTAGTATCCATACATTTAACAAGCCTTAGAAGTACAAGAGTAATGATCTTGTTTTCCTTTATAAAAGTGTCAATATGCTTAAAAACATTATAGATACCTTTCCTATAATATTGCCACAATCTCACCATCAAATATGACTAGCTCGTATAGGCACTACATCACTAAGAACTTTGTGCTTATATTTCCCAATGTAGAATAAAATAAATACTTATTTTCTTACCTTGATCTCTCTAAACTCATTAAGCCATTACAACTTGTACGAATTTTGATGTTTCAATATGGATAAGTCAACATTTTTCACAAATGTTGTACTACCTAAATTAATATAACTCCTCCCATTAATAATGATGCTACACACTTTTTTTCATCATATATTATGTGGAAATTATTTTCTTTACAACTCTATATCATCCTCTTTTATTAGAGCACTCAATGTTCTTCTTGTCACTAGTGTTTCTCCCATTATTGGATACTTATATCATCATCATTAATGATGTCAAATGGCAACATAAACTTATTATCATTAAAATCACTTTCCGTTTCCTTTACACTGTCATCTCTCATTATTGTAGATCTCTTATTAAGGCAATATAAAGTTATAAGTAATATTAACAAATAACAAAATAATCATTGTTATGATTTCTTAAAAATCAAAATTACTTTTTTCCTTATTTGAAGGCTCCTCCTTACACTATATAGCCTCAAGATTGCTTTTAAATAAACTTGTATCATACTTCTCCTAATCTTACCTCTATAAGAAGCTTGTACTCGAGGTTTATCTAACTACTCCCTTTCTCTTAAGTTATATATCTACCTTCACGTCCTTATGCACTATGTCTTCCATCTCTATCTGATGCTCAATTCAACTAAGTTAGATATATCCCTATTTAAGCCATTAGAAATTGAGCCATTTTTGCTTCTCTATACCACGTCATAGTATCCTTATCATAATACTTTTTATTTTTTATGATACTCCTCAACACTCTTGACCTTTGACTTAACCCTTATAGGTTTTGATATAAATCCATATAATACTGATTTTATACAAATATCCTCCTCATAAGAGCTTTCAAGTTATCAGATATCTTTATATGTCTCTTATCATCCTTGTTCTTATTTGTCACCAATTAATGCTACTAATCAATGATATAATCAGCGAATTCCACTATAATAAGTTTCACTTTCTTTTTCTTGGAATAATTTTTCGATCATATATGAGTTTTTTTTTCTCCCTCTTAGGCTTGGTACATTTGGTAAAGAAAATAAATTTCTATTCACTTAAACTTGAATGGAAGTGTATTCCTTTAGTAAGACCACTTTAATAGCCTCTTATTATGATCCTTTAAATTTTTATTCTTTACTTATTGGTTTCAATTTTAACATTATTACCATAACACTTTTTAAAATAGATCAAAAATTATGATTTTTTTCATATGTTTCTCTCTTCTTATTCCTTTATAAAGCATACTTAATCTCCAATTATGCTTTAGGATCAGTCCGTCCTTAGAAATAAGGAATTTTAATCTTAATAATCTCTAAATTTTTGTCTAAGGCTACTTGTCCTTCATATTTCCTTCCATCCCTTTCTTGGCCTCCAAACATTCTCATCGGCTCTCTTGCCTTCTATAATTAGTGTAAACATATCCCCCATTAAATTCAAACATCAAAGTAACATCTTCTTCACCCATCTTATCATCATCGTAATCATCAACATTTTGTTTAGCCTTCCGATTATACATAACATCCTCTATAGATTAGAAATTTGCCTCATGTGTCCCTTTTGTAGTTAAAATTTTTTTTGGGATCTTCTTTTCAAAACATCCTTCATACTAGTCAGTTAGTAAATAAATGAAATCCTTATAAACACTTCCTTATATGTTTAATGCGTCCTAGAACCCGACGGTTGGGTTGGTGAGTAGCTCTCTCCGTCAGCTCTCGGGACACCTTCAGAGGTGGAACTGGCAAGAGTTTGGGAACATATTCCACCAGAAGAAGCAGCTCGTGGCCAAACTGGAAGGGCTTCAGCGAGCTATGCAGGTCGGGGTGCGGGACTCGTTACTGGAGTTGGAGGACAGGCTTAGCAACGAGCTCTTATAGGTCCTTTGCGAGGAGGAAATGTATTGGCATCAAAAGGCGAGATGTGATTGGTTTTCCCAAGGCGACAGGAATACCAAGTATTACCACACACTCACCCTATCCCGACGACGTAAGCTGCATATCGAAAAGCTCATTGATTCTGAGGGTAATAATGTTTCGGATCCGGATTGTCTGTGTGCCCTTGTGACCGAGTATTTCATCCACCTCTACAGTCTGGACGATGGGCCTCCAGCTCAGTTCCCCATCACTGGAGCCTTCCCGCCTTTTTCGGCAGCACACGTTTAAGAGCTTTCCCTCTCGGTTCAGGCCTCCGAGGTCTCTCGTGCTATTTTCGCAATGAATCCCAACAAAGTCCCAGGCGATGATGGGTTCAATGCTCTTTTCTACCAGCGCCAGTAGGGGACGGTGGGACCAATTGTTGTGGAATTCGTTCAGAAAATTTTCGGGCAGGATCATTGGGACCCGGATTTCAATAGCACGCTTCTGATTCTTATCCCGAAGATCCCTTCTCTGACTCGGGTTTCCCAGTTTCGACCGATTAGCCTGTGCAATGTGCTGTATAAGATTGTTTCTAAAGTGCTAGTGCATCGCCTACAAGTTCACATGGCCCACCTTACCGCGGAGACTCAATGCAGTTTTATTCCGGGTCGGCATATTACAGATAATATTATTATAGGCCAGGAGGTGATCCACTCTATGCGAAAAAAAACAGGTAAAACAGGACAAATGGCCATTAAAGTGGACTTGAAGAAGGCGTATGATCGGCTGCGGTGGTCGTTTGTTCAAGAGACACTAGAGGATATTGGCCTACCGGCTCATTTAGTTTGGGTCATTATGCATTGTGATACAATCCCTTCATTTCGAGTTGTGTGGCAAGGGGCTATTTCAGAGTCTTTCAGGCCTTCGCGTGGGCTCAGGCAAGGGGACCCGCTTTCTCCTTATCTCTTCATTCTCTGCATGGAGCAGCTAGGTCATCTCATTTCGACCGAAGTGGCCCGGGGGGCGTGGAAGCCCATTAGACTGGGCCGCACGAGACCTCCCATATCCCATCTTTTCTTTGTCGATGACCTGGTGCTCTTCGCAGCAGCTGAGGATAATCAGATGCAGCTCATCGCTCGCACATTAGACACGTTCTGTCGCGCGTCTAGGCAGCAAGTTAGCAAGGCCAAGTCCCGGGTCTTTTTCTCCAAGAACATCCTTGGGGAGACTGCGCATCGCCTTAGTCAAGGGCTTCAGGTGACTTGCACGACTAACCTTGGCCGATATTTAGGGGTTCCATTGATCCACGAAAGGGCGAACCGGCACACTTATCAGCATATCCTTGATAATGCTCAGAGGAAACTTACAGGGTGGCGGGCCAGGATGCTGTCCCTGGCCTGTAGGGTTACTTTAACCCAGTCTGTCCTTTCGACGCTGCCCACGTTCACGATGCAAACGGTTCGACTTCCCCGTCACCTATGTGACGAGCTGGAAAAACTTATGCATAACTTTATTTGGGGTTCCTCGCCTGAGCACCGTAAGATGCATCTAGTGAACTGGGAGACAGTGTGTCAGCCCAAAACGACGGGCGGCCTAGGCCTCAAACGTCTTCGGTCTATGAACGATGCGCTCCTGGCAAAGTTGGGGTGGGACCTGCTCACTCAACCTTCGGCCCTTTGGGTGCAGATCCTTCGGGCTAAATATCACCTTGATACTACCCACCTACCCCTCACGCTCTCCCGTTTAGGGGCGTCATCGATTTGGCAGGGGATCTCGGCGGCCTGGCCATGGATCCGACAGGGGACCAGATGGACCGTGGGGAACGGGAGGAGGGTGTTATTTTGGTTGGATAACTGGCTAGACGATTGGGGGCCACTTCTTCCAGTGGCCTCCTCTCCGGTCCCGGATACCCTTCGTATGAATACAATTGCGGATCTCACTACTGACGGCGGTGAGTGGCGATGGCATGAGTTCCAACAGTACCTCCCGTCCGAGGTTTGCTTGGCTCATGCGCAGTTAGGCCTTATCGTCGACAGTTTGGAGGCGGATAGTCTGCGGTGGGAACCTACCCGCCACGGCGGTTTCACTATAGCATCGGCGTATGAACTTATCGAGGACCACCCCCTGAATACCCGCCACTGATTGTGGGACATTATCTGGAAATGGGCGGGCCCTTAGCCCATTCGGTCTTTTTTGTGGTTGGTGGCTCAGTGTAAACTCATCACGAATCACCAGCGTGTGATTAGGCAAGTTGCCACTGACAATAGTTGTCGTTTCTGTGGGCAATTAGAGACCACTGCTCACGTGGTTCGGGACTGCTCGAGGGTGCGAGCTCTCTGGGGTCAATTTCCCCCGGAAGTGGTGACTCAAGATTTTTTCCAGCAAGAGGTGGACTCTTGGTTGTCCTGTAACCTTACCACGTTTGTTTTGATACAGCAGAACGCATGGGCCATGATCTTTGGTGTTGCTTGTTGGTTCCTCTGGAAATGGCGTAATGGTAGCTTATTCGAGTCGGGTTTTGTTTGGCCGACAGAGGGTTACAGAGTTATCATAGATTACGTGGGTTGGATTGCCCGAGCCAGGATGCTCGAGAGCTGCATTTTTCTGACTCAGAGCATACCAGTGGGTACGCTTGTGGGGTGGCAGAAGCCCTGCGGCAGGTTGGGTGAAAGTCAATTATGATGGCGCTGTGCATCTTGCGTCCATAGTGATTTCTGCTGGGGGTCTGATTCGGGATTGGCAAGGGCAGTGGTGTGGCGGATTCCAGCAGCTTATCAGTCGGGGATCGCCCTTAGTGGCCGAACTATGGGGGGTGAGCTCGAGTCTTAATCTAGCCTGGGACCTGAGTTATCGCCACGTGATAGTCGAAGTGGACTCCCGTGAGGCCATTACCTTGCTCTCTACCCCGCTTGTGGTACTGACTGACGTTTTTGCTTTGGTGACAGGTATCCGTCAGCTGTTGCAAAGGAAGTGGACGGTCCAGATCCAGCACGTGTTTCGAGAGGGCAACCAGTGCGAGGACGGCCTCACTCGCCTTGCTAGTGTCCGACGCTCGAGACTTTACTTCTTACCCGAACCCCCTTTCGGCATCTAGGAGCTACTCCGAAGAGATGCGCAAGGCGCCATGTACCCCCGAGAGTTAACTTAGTGTTGTTTTTTTTTCCTTTGTAAAAAAAAAAGGTGTGATTCACTCGTGATTTTAATCTTAACTTTTATCAAGATTTAATTTCACTTTTTTAACCACTTTGCTTGCTTTGCAAGTCCCTAAAGAACTAACTTCAAACTTAATATAAATTGTAAGTAGCCAAAATCCATAATAGAAATTTTTCCATAGAAAGAAACAAGGAAGTTTAGATGAAAAGAGAAAGATATTTTAAATGTAAGAAATACAAGAATGAATAGAAACAAACACAAATTCATATAATAATTGGAATGAGTTTTCTTGAACCAAATTAGTTATTCACAATTAGTAACTATTTTTGTCTCAAGATATCATAATTTATGGGTTTATCTAGAAAGATTTAGCAAATATTAGTTCACTAACAATAAAAATTCATTAAGATACATCTTTTACTACGTATTCTTTTCTTTTCATGTTTTTATTTTTTGTAACTATATATCACTAAGGCAGGGACGGAGCCAGACTCAACTCTAAGGGGGGCCGGGGGTCAACATCTAAATACAAAAAAATAATACAATTATATAATATTATTAATAAATAATCAAAATGCAACATGCCGTTCTTTTAGATCACGAAAATCATCTATCAATAAATCTGTACTAACTGTTTCAACAATTTCTCTTTCAATAAAC
>JANVCQ010000003.1:28224745-28235010 GCA_025531925.1 Erythroxylum plowmanianum
GGGGCCACTTATATTTGTAATTTTAAAAATTTTAATTATATAAGTAATTTTTTAAAAAAAAATATTTGAAAGGGGGGGCGGCCATGGCCCCCCTCCCCTATAACATGGCTCCGTCCTTGCACTAAGGTGAAGGCCAAAATTGCAATTTGCACCTCAACATTTTACAAAAGGTCTACATGATCCCTTGCCATTTTCTATGATAATATTGCACACCGTAACTTTATTAAAATATTACATTGCAACCTAAATAAGGTGTAAAGTGGGAACAAAGTTAATGATAGGGGCTTATTTAGACTTTTTGCGAAACATTAATGTGAAAATCACAACTTTAACAAATATTTAAAGAAATTATTTTAAAGATTACATCTAAATTGACAACCCACATACTAGAAATTTCCAAAAATGCATATTTTTAGGATTTAGAATGCTATCAGTACTATTTTGAAAATGTTAAAGTATATGTCACTTAACTAAGTTGACTAGGTGCATTCTCAATAAGGACTACCACCCTTTCTAATAAACTTGATTACCTAAATAACTAGTATTTGAATTTAAAATTCTACACAAAAGGCTCAAATATCAAGTTGTAGATGCACTTTTAAGGTTGCTTTATTATAATCTTTACATTATAATGGTGTACATTGTGAATTCCATTATAATTCCAGAGGTGAGAAAAGGTTGTGGGATTTACACAAAAATTGATTACTAAGTTGGAATCATAGAAGTTGAATTCCTTAGCTTATTCTTGGGTCTATAGCATAGTTAAGCGGAGAGGTAGATTAATTGTGTGATACGACTTGCAAATGAGGAGAAATTATTATCATGTTTCCATGATAGTGCAATTGATAGGCACTCTAGTATATTATGCACATTTTTAAAAAGTGGAAACTATTACTCTTTTGGAAGGTAATGCAAAGGGACATTAGTCATTATAGAGAAAGTATAATTTATGTCAACGGATTAAGCATAAAGTTACTGCAACGTGGAGATTTTTACAGTTATTATTAATCTCCAATTAAATGTTAGATATATATCAACTTTGATTTTATTTAAGGGTTGCCTATTTTATGAAGAAAATTTATAGTAGTAGTGGCAGTTGACAGATTGAGCAATTATTCAAAATTTAATCCAATGGTTAAAATCTACAAATAATATGTTTTCGAGAAATACATTTATTTTTATTTATGGATTTTATAATAATTTAATACTAATTTAATCATTTAACTTTAGACATATCTTATTATGAGTTTAATTTAGGGTCCAGGCTTTCAAACATTGGTAATTACCAATACAATTCCATTATGGTTTCATGGACGCAATTTAGGTGTTACCTATGGGAGCATTTGGACAATCTTGGATAAGCAATTACAGAACCTGTAAGCCTAGTCGATATTACACACTCACGTGGATAAATGGAAAAGATAATGAAACAAACATCAGACTTTTTTCCTGAACGAAAACACTTGTTATCTACAAGTCTGCAAATAAAAGGGACCTGGAGTTGATCCAAAGGTAAAGTTATATCACTAAAGCTCAGTCAGCTAGGAAACCATACACAACTTGACGTTTAAAGATGATACTTGTCAATCAATCCCAGCTTCACCTAGCATAAGGGAGCAGGAATCAACAGTTAATCAGTTTTGACACCTCCTGTGTACTATTAGGAAGTATAATTATTAAGTACATTCGCGACGAAGTTAAATACAATAATTGACCAACAGTCATAAGAACGACTGCACCAATCAGCTGGAGTCCATTTAGAGAGATGCTACATGCAAGCTAAGATCTCTCGTTTTGTTTCAGGCGGACAAGGAAAGCAAATGGACTGGTTAAAGAAATGAAAGGCTTCATAATTAACCTTCTATCCAAGCTCATTTTGTTCTAAATTTATTACAGAACCCCTACACTCGACCAACAAGAGAACTCTCGTGCTGCTTGTGGCCAATAAAAAGAAAATTCAAATAGCTAGAATTATGGCACAGAGGTATGTTTCAGAATCTGAATACGAGTCAGTGCACAGTCCTCATTGGCACCCCATGAACAACACAATTTCAAATTCAACCATTTCTTCGCAGCATATACACAAAATTATGGGAGATAGATAACCGACTTACAAGAAATATACATTGTCTGCACAACTTCCCGCAAACAGTTTGCAAAGGAGCTAGCAAAGTCATAAGCCTTCTACATCCTTTGCTAACCCAGCACGGTTTTCTCTTTAAGAATCTTACTTTCTATTAACTTATTACGCAACTCATAAGCCTCTTGTGTCATACCAGCATCTGCTATGCCTTTAACTAAAATAGAATAAATTTCCTCATCTGGCTTACACTGGCTCGAAATCATTATTTCTAAAACTTGTACTGCAGCATTCACTTTCTTATCCTTACATAAGCCATGTATCACTATTCTGTACGCACTATTATTGATTCTTTGGCCTCTCTTCCCCATCTCACTAAGTATCTCCACAGCATCTTCAAATTGATTTCCCCAGCAACAACCCCAAACCAAAGATCGATGGGTGATACCATCAGGGGTGATTCCACTTCCTATCATTTCATGGTATAATGCCATTGCCTTAGCCGTATATCCTCTTCTAGATAATCCATCAATCACAATATTGTAGGTTATCAATCCAGGAGAGTAATGACTATCCCTTAAAAGGCCAAGTAATTGAAGAGCCTCATCCACCATTCCTTCTTTGCATAAAGCACAGAGGAAAGTATTGTAAGTTACAATGTCAGGTGAACATTTCTCAGAAACCATTTGATAAAAAAAATCAATGGCACGATCCACACGTCCACATCTGCAAAACCCATTAATCAGAATGTTGTATGTGATAACTGATGAAGGATGAGAACTTTCTTTCATGATTACAAGTATCTCATCAACCTTATCCCACAACCTGTGGTTACAAAGAGAATGGAGAAGAGTGTTATATGTGACAGTATTGGGCTCCAGTCCATGAGACAGAATGCTGTATATGATCAATGCTGCATCCGCATACTTTCCTTGTTTAGAAAGGAAATTAATCAAAGAATTGTACGTAATATGATCAGGATAACAGCCCTCAGTTGCCATATCGTCCAATACTTCCATTGTTTGCACAGTTCCACAATGCTTGCATACTAGCTCAATGAGAATTGTATAGGTTATAAGATATGGAGGGCATCCATTCCTGACTTGTTCCTTCCAAAATCTAATAGCTTCGTCAAAGTGTCCAGCTTCAAACATGGAACGAATTATAGTATTATAAGTGATCACATCTGGAGGGCAACCACTCAAGCTCATGTCCTGTAAGAGATCAACAGCAGTTGCCAACTCTGCTCTCCTACAAAAACCACTAACCATCATATTGTATGTAATAACATCTGGAACCCCACCAGACATGACCATAACTTTAAGAACCTTGAGAGCCTTATCCAATTGATCAATTTTGATGAGGCCCCTAATTAAGTTTGTGCAACAAGCAAAGTCAGGAATTTGATTTCTCCGTGCCATCACGTCTATCAACTTTGAGGCATGCATTAACTTTCCACGAGTGCATAAGTTTTGAAGAATCCGGTTGTTTGTTTCCTGATCATTTTCAACTAGGGGCCCGTCAGGGAACAATGCAAAAGGAGTAGTATTATTTGTGTTCGTTTTGTATTTTTTTCCAGTGCTCAGTTTATGTCTACCCGAGCTCCACTCATCTTGGCGCCTTTCATCAGTTGAACCAATGCAAAAGGTGCTATACAGTGCTCTGCATTGTAAAGAGGAAAAAGTAGCCCCAGGTTTAAGATCTCCTTTCCACTTTAAACATATCTGATTCCTGCAGTTTCCCTTCATTGAGCAACTGATTGAATAAGTGGATGCCTTTAACAACAAGCATCGGTAAACACTGGAACTGCATCCTGCTTGTTTTGAACACCAACATAAGCTATGGAACTGAGGAACCTCGATTGCAGAATTTTGTGGTGACATTGAAAATCCCATCTGGTTTAAACCACTACAAAAGTTTGAAGTCTACGGTCCCACAAGAAATTACAAAACAATGACCAACAACTAGTGACTTCCTGTCATTTCCCAATGAAATAGATGCAGAGATGTGTTATAGCAAAACCAACATGGTTCAGTTTTGTTCATCCTATAGTAGATACTTTTCTCCAGCGACTACAAATTCTCTCTTATTAAATAATGGTTCCAACTGTAAAAAAAAAAGAATCTAAAATGAGAAAATATGTAAAGAGGGAAGCATGTTAGAAACGTAAACCAAAGCTAACATCAAGCAATAATCAAACAGTAACAATATACGACAACAACAACATCCAGTAAAAATCCCGCTAACACGCAGGGTCTAAAGAGGTCCAGTAGTACGTCTAACTAGTAGAAAGATTTCTAAATACAGTGACAATATACAGGAAGTAGGAAATATCAGGGAAATCAGAATTAGGGTAGAATTAAAGGCTATTTCAATCCGGCAACGAAAAAAATTTCACAAAATTAACATTTCTAACTCATCTTAGAACAGCATAAACTTTTTCAAAACACAAGTAAGATGAAATATTTCCAAACTATGAATTATCAGATCCGGAGCAAATTCACTATATTATCCTCACACAAACAAGAATAAACCTTCAAATGTCAGTCAATTTAGAGTCAAAATTTTCATTCATCGATTGAAGAGAAAAAAAGAAAAAAAACAACATAACCAAACGGAAGACAAACTGCCTAAATATAAGAACCACATAACATAAAGAGAGTAGACACCGAAAAAAGCAGAACCTATGAAAAGAAAAAGAGGAGGAGATATAAGCGTCCGAGATGCAGAAAAACCAAAAATTAGAAGAACCCTTTTGATAATATAGCAGAAAACAAGGCAGAGCTCAAAAATTCGATTCTGAAGTACGTGTTCATAAAGTGTAACATAGCCTATATCCATCCACGAGAGCAAAACCGAAAATGCATGTCCTTAAAGGAAAATTGAAGATGCATTACCTAAAAATACTGTAAAGGGATCCTTGGGAGTTGTTTGTTTAGAAGCCTCCCGTAAGCTACAACAGTACACGAGAAGGGAGAGGGGGTTTTGCTTTGGTGATATAGGGTTTAAGGTTTTACAAATTTGTTATTATCGTCTTTGTTTTGAAAAGGTAAAAGTTTTCGATAAATCTATCAAAATTTTATAAGAAACTCTTGCACTTTGTCTAAAAGTAAAAAAAAATAACTTTTGTATATGCATTTTTTTTTTTGGGGTTACTAGTAGTAACATATGAGTATTTTATCAATATTTCAAAAAAAAGGACTAGACATTTAATTGATCAAAATGATAGTTTAAAGTTTAAAGGTTCAATTGGTATTAAACTGATATAAAATCAATATATAATAAATAAAAAGTAAAAATTATAAAATAAGTAAAAATAAAATATTTGATTAAAATTAAAGATACACCAATATCTATTATTATATAATGAACTAACAATAAATCAAATCTAATGATTTAAACTAAATTTGAATCTAACATAAAACTTAAAATAATAATAATAACTAAAATTGTATTTTTAAAAGAGATTGTGTCTCAATATCATCAAAATTTTCAAATTCTCCAATGTTATATAAAGATTCATAAATTACGCTTTCATTCAAAATATTTGCTTCAATTTCTTGTACTACATTCAAACAAATTACAAATTAGTAATGTATGAAATTATTATCAATTGTAATTTATAATACAATATATTTTAAAGTTAAATATGATTATAATAAGATATGAAATTATTATCAATTGTAAATTTGTAATACAATATATTTTTAAGATAAATATGATTATAATAAGGTATGAACTGACTTTTAGTAAATGTTCTTAACGTGGTAAATGCAAGTTTTTGGCATAAATTGTCTTTTCAAATTCATTATAATCAAGATCAAACTATGGTTCGTTTTTTTGATCCAAAAATCATAATGGTCAATAGAGAAATTATAAAGTTAATAATAAAAAATAAAATTAATGAAAAATAAAAACAAAGTATAAAATAAATGTTCATCGTGCTCATATTTAAGCAATATAAACAAGGTTGTTAAGTTTTCGATGTTTCAAACAATTTCGCTTCTTTGTATGAATACATTAAAAAAAATGCTTCAACTACATTTACAACCTGATACAAAAAAGTTATTGAAATAAGTAATCTAATAGTGAGTTTTTTCAATATTGGAACACTTTCATTAAATAATCTTCATCACTCATCTATATTTTAAATTAATAGTTACGAGAAATAAAAGCATATATATTATTAATAAGTAAAGAATGAATTAAAAGCATAAAAACTTACCTAGATGCATTTTTTTAATCATAAGTTATCGCTTTGTTAATGTTCTAGCAAAACTCTCTAAACTTTCACTATACAATTTAATTTCATTTGTGCTTGTGATTGCTTTTCAATTAAGAAAAATACCTTTGCATTCAATCACATTTAACAAACAACCCAAAATATTATTTGTACATACGTCTCCACTATATATGCAATAAGGATTAAGAAAATAAGTTAATAAGTGGATCTTTTTAGTAAGATGTTTAACCTATCGTCGGTCAAGAATTTCTATATAAGGCTTGTATAATTTCTCCTTCCCTTTAAAAAGATTTACAATTGTTTTATGAGCTCTATATACCATCATATATATACACACAAAATGGCTTTTCATCTGAGTCAACAACCTTATAAGCAAAGTCATAATTTTCACAGTAATCAAACAAGGATCCCAAAATTTATTATCTAGAATAATAACGCAAACTTCTTTTCCTTCCGCACTCTCTGATAACTTATGACTCAAAAAATGTTTATTTGTCACTAAATTTTGAAGTAGCTATTTATGTTTTTTTCAAAGAAATAAATGTAGTTGCAAACATAATAGCAGCAAGATGCACAATCTCAACCAAATCTTCTTACTTTTTTAACCAAGACAAAAATATAATATGATTATACAGAAAATTGTAATCTTAAATGCACATAAAGTAAGACTAAAAATTTGATGCGTACCACCAATATCTTTTAGAATAAGATTTATACAATGAACAACATATGAAGACCAATAAATATGCTTATACTTTGATTGTAACAAGTACTCAGCTGATAAATAATTAGCTGCATTATTTGTAACAAAATGCACAATATTCTTTAGTCCAACTCACTTGTCAATTTTAGAAAATAATTTAGAAACATTAGCATTTTTTACCATATCAGAAGCATCAACAAACTTGATAAAAGATGCTCCAATATTATAATAAACCAAGAAATTAATCAAAATTCTTTGTCTTTGATTAAGCCACCCATCTGCCATAATAGTACATTCAATTGATTCCCAACTAAACATATATGTATCCACAATTAATTGACATTTCTTTTTCAAATCTTGAAGCAAAGGCACACGAATCTCATAATAAGAAGGTACCTTAAATCCTGGAGTTATCATTGTTGTAGCATATATTCCTTCTTGAAAATATGTGAATTTAAATTATTTAAAGGAATATATGAATGATAGAACCATATATCACATGCTTGTTTACATCGCAAAACTAGATACTTATCAACCAAAACACTTTTTAAACTAAGTTCAGAACCATGGCTAGTTCTTGGAGGAAAATAAGAATCTATATCAATAGTAGCTTTTCTTTTTTCTTTATCTAATATTTGTGGTGTTTCATCATCTTCAAAGACATATCACGAGCCTCTCTATTTTTCTTTTTCTTTTTTTCTTATTGTTGCAAATAATTTCATATTCTCTTACGTACATCAAAATTGTACTTTTTGTAAGAAGCAATATTACCCTTAAAACTAGTAAGATGTTTTTTCATTTTATAAATTCCTTTCCCTTTAGACATTCTATCAAAAAACATATAATTATATTAGATATTCCCATCAGATACTTAAGAAAAAGAAAATTAATTCCATGTTGGATCAGAATTACCACGAGTAGGGGATGCTATGTTCATTGAATCTTTTTATAAGGATTATACATTCTTCATTATAATTTTAACTCGGAAATATGAGAATTTATTTTTTTTAGTTTTGTAAAAAATAAGTCAACTACAACAAAAATAATTAACAAAGGAAGAAAGATGAAATGAAAAGATAAAAGTTTGAAAACAAAATTTCCCCTTAACTTTGCCTTCTTGATTCTTGTGTCTTTTATGTCTATTTGATAATATGAGATTTAACTTCAATCACCACAACTAATAAAAGAAATAACAATAAAAAAAGAGAGTTAAATTGTGTTCTTGACACAAAAGAATCAAAGTATATGTAGAAGAGGTTGAAAAAGAATTGAAACATTAAAGAAAATCAATTTAAATAGAAAACATAAATTGAAATCTTTTTTAAAATTGAATATATCTAAAAAGTCAAATGTCTAAATATGTTTAAAGAATGACACTCATAAATTAACAAAAATATTTATCGATGATAAATTATTAATTAATACTTTTTCAAGTGTCCTTCTTTAAACATCCTTTTAAGTTCTTTTTTAAGTGTCCTTTAAACATCCTTTTAAATTCTTTTTTAAGTGTCCTTCTTTAAACATCCTTTTTTAAAGTTTAAACATCACTCTTTATATTACTATTAAATTATCCTAAACAAAATTGTTTGTCTGTCCTAAATTACTAATTAATAACCTTTTTAGTTTCCGTAATTAAACATTTTTTAAAAGTTTAAATACTACTCCTTAAAACACTCTTAAATTATCATAAACAAACTTCTTTATCTATACTAAATTACTAATTAATAACTTTTTAGTGTCCTTCTTTCAATGTACTTCTTTAAAGTTTAAATAACACTCCTTAAAAATTATCTTAAACAAATTTTCTTATCTATACTAAATCATTAATTAATAATTTATTTAGTATTCTTTTTTCATACACTTTGTTAAAATTTAAATAAAATTTTATTTTATTGATCAATAAATACTAATATTCTTAATGTCCCAAAATAATTGAAAATTATATCTTCTTCCTATTTTTAAGTTTTACTATTTATTTCAAATATGATGTAAAATATAGCAAAATAAATTATATACAAAAAATTACTATTAACCAAAGCTCGTTATCTATTCGTCAAAACCAATGTACAACACTAAACTAGACCTCACTTTTATATTGACATAAACGTTACAATCAAAAAGACAAAACCAACACTTAAAAGCTAAAGGAATGTCCCATCCTATAAATATGCCTTTCACATCTCTCGAGTCTCAAGCTTTGAATCCCAACGCACCAAGCTCCATTCAAAGTATTCAAGAAAAAATAGTCAATCTTTTATTAGTAGCAAGAAACAGACAGATGACACTTCTCTCCTTTGGACTTTTGGTGTTTTGTTTGTTCTCTGTACTCTATACTCTTTGGGTTTTGCAATTTCTCTTTATATGTTGTGAAGGCACCTTGTTATATATCATTGATCTCCATCAACGATTCTACATTTTAGGAAGACTGTACGCAACTTTTTGTTATTGTTTCTTGTATACTACCCAATTGTTCCAATGCTTTGAAGCCCAACGCATTAAGCTTCATTCAAAGTACTTAAGAAAAAATATTCAATCTTTTATTAGTAGCAAGAAACAGACAGATGACCTTTCTCTACCTTTGGTGTTTTGTCTGTTCTCTATACTCTCTACTCTCTACTCTCTGGGTTTTGCAATTTCTCTTTGTATGTTGTGAAGGCATCTTGTTATATCATTGATCTCCATCTACGATTCTACATTTCAGGAAGATTTCAACTTGCTCTAATGATTAAACTGCAGTAGGTATGTAACCTTTTTGTGATTATTTTTTGTATACTACCCACTTGTTCCAAGGCTTTGTTTCCTTGTTTGGTTTCATGTCTCTAATTCTCCAATATTTGCATACTAGACTAGTAAAGGGATCATAGGGTAGATAGGTTAACAAAGTTTATATTTGAATGCATCATAAAAAAATATCAACTAGGCCTTGGATAACAAATGCCCTTGTTTTCCTCCAGATATTACAACCATATCTCCTCAGGAATGTGGAATCTCTCCTTTATGTCTTGAACTTTGCCTTTTTAAGCTTATTTGACTTTTGTTTACAAGGGAAATAACACAAATTACAAGATCTTCCGAGGGAGGTTAACCCCTGCCATATCCTCTATAAGGATAGTGACACACTCAGAGAGTGCCCTAAAAAAAGTGGCGAGACCGAGTCCTGATCGCGCGTCGTTACGCTAGTCAAAATAAAATAACTAGACTACTACTGTAGCAGTGGCGAGTCTAGGTCGATCCCACAG
>JANVCQ010000003.1:28244864-28256615 GCA_025531925.1 Erythroxylum plowmanianum
TGTATGACAATCAGTCATTTCAGAATGTATGAGAGTTATGAATTTTGTGTATAATTGAGTTGATGTATATGAATGAGAAAATTAGGTACGGATTGAGATCTATAATTGTAAATGATTTTGAAGTTTGTATATGAAATTGTATATGATTTTGGAATATATATTTATGATTGATTTGGGAATTAGATTGAATTATGAGGTTGGTATAATGAATTGATAATTTTGGAAGTGTTAGGTATAGATTTGCGTTTGCTGGTGTTTTGAATTCCGGACGGGAGAGTCCGATGATTTTGAGTTTTGTTTGGGATTATAGAAATGTTTTTAAACCCTTGCAGGTTTTGGGTTTTATGAAAAGCAACCGTTATGCTGCCGAAATTTTGAAAAAGTCAAATAAGACTTAGGTTAAAAAGATGCGATTTTGGGATATATGTGATTGTATTAGTAGATAAACGGATTTGAGTTTTTGATTTTGAGATTATGGATTTGATGAATGCCAAATTGAAAAGAGTATTGTTTTGTATGTGAAGGAATTAATTGAATAAGAAAGAAAAAGAAAAAAAATTTATACCAGAATTGGAATGTCTTATGGTTTCCAACGCGACGTTTTCTTCGATAATTGTGTCTCGGATGTCGGATATGTTTCAGTTCGATTACATCATTTGTTTGCTTCAATTCGATCTGATTCGTTTTTGCTTTCGTTCCGATTCGATATGTATGCGATTCGCTTTGTTTCGCATTTCGCTTTTGTTCGCTTTGTTTCGCTTTATGTTTCCGAGTTCGTTTCGCCATTTTGTTTTGTTATCCGCTTTGTATTTTGTTTCAGCATTTTGTTATTTGTTTCGCCTTCGAATTCAAATTATCCGATTTGAATTCGCTTTGGTTTCGGCTACTGTCCTTCCATTTTTCGGTTAGGATTCGATTTTCAGATCGGGTCCCAACACAAGGTGTATCTTTCGAGTTCCGGGGGAGGAGCCCCATAAAAAGGTACGCATAAGCTTCTCTAATTCATTGCACAAACCCCGAGGAAGGCAAACGGTTTGCATCATATAAGTAGGGAGCGCAGAAAGGACCGACTGGATCAAAGTGATGCGTCCCGCAAAAGACAAAAGATTGGCTTGCCAACCTGAGAGTCGATGTTGGACTTTATTGAGAAGATACTGGTAAGTCTTTTTAGTGATTTTTTCGTGAAGCAGTGGTATTCCAAGGTAGTGATCGAGGTTCAGTGTTTGTTTGAAGCCTAGCGCTCGGCTAAGAGTACGCGTCGTAGAGGGGGGAATGTTCCAGGAGTAGAAAACTCGAGATTTGTCCTGATTAATGCGTTGGCCCGACGCGGTACAAAAAGTAGTCAAGGTGTCATGAATAATGAAGACCTGATCAAGAGATACTTCTGGTTACAAGATGAGGTCGTCAGTAAAAAAAGGTGGGATATGGGGGGACCTGGGCGACTTAAAGTGATAGGCGACCAACGTCTGTGTGCCATGGAGTGAGTGATGAGATGGTCGAGGCGCTCCATGCACAGCACAAACAAGTAAGGCGAAAGCGAGTCTCCTTGTCGGATACCTCGAGTAGGGGTAAAAGCTTCACCTAGTGCTCCATTCCAGTTAACCTGCATAGTCATCGTGAAAACACAATTTATGATAAGATTGATGAGTGAGTCCAGGATTCCGATAGTAATGAGAGTATCGTGGATAAAGTCCCAAGAAAGCCGATCGTAGACTTTTTCCAGGTCCACCTTAACGGCCAAGAAACTGGTTTTGTCGGTTTTTCTATGCATGGAATGAATAACCTCTTGGGCGATGATGATGTTGTCAACAATTTGCCGGTCTGGGACAAAGCTACATTGTATTGGGGCTACAAGTTTGTCGAGGTGGGGTTTCAGCCTATTGACGACAACTTTGATGATAGCTTTGTAGAGGACCGTGCACAGAGCGATAGGTCGGAACTGTGTAATCAACTGCAGGGAAGGGGTCTTAGGAATGAGGACCAAGACAGTATGATTCAGGGCTTGCTCCCATATTTCATGCCGAAAGGTTTTTTGTATGAATAAGACGAGGTCGGGCCTAATGTGATCCCATTGGGATTGGAAGAAAAGCGCAGCGAATCCGCCAATGCCCAGTTCCTTGTGAGGATTCATTTCGAAGAAAGCATTCTTGAATTCTTCAAGAGAGATAGGTCTGAGCAGATCCATACAAGCCTGTCGAGGGAGAAGGGGGAAAGTACCGGTAGGAAGAGAGGGTGATGGGGTGGACTGGCCAGTAGTGTAAAGGTTGGCAAAGAAGGTGCGGGCGATGCATTGAATGCAAAGAGGATCTGAACTTTCACACCCATTTTCATCTCGGAGGGAGCGACAGTGTAGAGTCCGTCGGTGGCCTGTAGTGACCGCGTGGTAGTATTTAGTGTTTTTGTCCCCCTGTGCGAGTCATTGGCAACGCGATGTTTGATGCCAGAACAGTTCCTCCTAGACGAGGACCTGTTCAAGCTCCTATTGTAGATAAACCTTCAGGTCTCATAAAGAAGCAGAGTCATTGACTTCCAGGTGGGTTTGAATGCCCCGAAGTCACACCATGAATCTCCTTTTGCGTTGAAAAATGTTCCCAAAAGTGGTGGAGTTCCACTGCTGAAGCTTGGTAGCTAAATGCCCGAGCTTAGTAGTAATAGTCGAAAAATTGGGATGCCAATTGTCCTTGACAGTTTGGCCAAAATGGTCATGGGTCAACCAGGTAGATTGAAAGTAGAAAGCCCGAGGGGTATGGGAAGGAGGCGTAGAGGCCGCGAAAGTGTCTAGGAGAGGGCGATGATCGGATTTTAGGAAGGGAAGGGGATTAACAGTCGTGTGAGAAAATTCCGTCAACCAGGGAATAGAACAGAAAGCATCAAGGCGGGCGTGAAACTGACCCCGTCTCTAGGTGAATTTAGGTCCTATAAACCCAAGATCTTGCAGGTGATAGATTTGATGCAGTCTCGAAAGGAAGGGCTCACTCCTGAACGGAGTCTGGAGCCACCACGTTGATCGTCGCATTCCAATTTTGCGTTAAAATCGCCTCCCATTAACCAAGGTATAGAGGTAGTCTAGGCAATGTGTTGTAAGTGGTCCTACAGGAAATGTTGAAGCGAGTAAGTCGGGCTGGCGTAAATAGCAGTGAAAACGAAAGGAGTATGAGTCCATTGGATCTTGACATGAATGAATTGCCAATGGGTTATCAGAATCTGAATAGGAGTGTCCTTATTCCATAAAAGCCATATGCCACCGGAGAAGCCTATGGCCTCCACTCGGAAGGACTAGTTGAAGCCCAAGTTCATAATAACGTTCTAAGCCCGAGAGCCACTGATTCGAGGTTCCATCAAAACTACGAGGATCGGTTTGTGAGTTCATATGTAATTTTTAAGGATAGGCTAGAAGGATTTGCCCCCAACCCCTTGGCAATTCCGTAGGAGAATGGACATAAAAAAAAAAGCATAGAAAAGGAATGGGCTAGGAGGCCATTGATCCTACATTATTATATTCACTAGAATTAGAAGTACTCTCCTTATTACCTAAACTAGGGCTATCATCCCTAGTACTCTCCTTAATTTGAAAAGGTAAATGGGAGGGGATATAGTCATACCTTCATAAAGAAGATAGATACCTCGGGTACCTTAGTAGGAGGGGATGTATTCTTATCTTTATAAAGAAGATAGATGTATCAAGTACCTTAATATTGAATCTTAAAAATAATAACTGGACAAATAAAGTCAAGGGTGCTTTCTTAAGAATATATGTAAATAAACAAAAAGCAAAGGTGGGTTCTCTTTCAACAACTCTTAAAGGATGATAAAAGTAAGTCATCTTTCACATCATACACATTATATATAGAGATGGATGGTTGAGATAGACCTAAATGAACAATTAAGATTAAAGTGATGATTCATCTTCCTTTGAATAACATACATGTCTTAGCATTATGAAAGATAAATGTATTCTCTAGTAAAATATTCTTTAAGAATATTTTCATAGGAAATATTGCCAAGGAATCTTTTGAAGGACAATTCATGTTAAGTCATCAACTTGTCTCAGATAATAAGTGAAGAATATAAGATGGATGTTTGAAGGTCATTGTTTTTTAGGCCTATCTTAGGTAGGCCTATATAAATTTATTAATTGGTGTTAAATAAATAAATTTGAAGTATCTTAGCCTAATTCTTATAGACATGTAATATAGTTTAATGATTAAGGTATGATCCTTGAGTAACTTGAAGGTCATCTTGATTAGGCCAAAATCTATAGAAATATTAGTATTAACAGTTTCATCCTCAATCTAACTTTTAAAAAGAAACTAAGGGTAATAATATACCCCTAATGAGTGTATAAAACAAGCTAATTTATTCAACACGATCCATCACCTTAATTAAGTTTGTGGGCTTTAAATACACATGAGAGGTTCAATTTTCTAAAAAAAGTTAGTTCAATCAAGATATGATTCATCTATATAAAGAGATATAGTCCTAATCAAAGAACAACTAAGTTTCCTAATAAAAGTTTGATCCAAGCTCTACTAGGATGCTTAAAGTCTAATTATACTTCTTAAAGAAATTCCTATAAAACAATACTGTAAGTTCTAGTAACCACAATCATTAAGCTTAATTAGAAGTTTCTCTATATACTTAGCACATATAAGCTCTTACTAACTTAAGCATCAAAGTGACTATATCAAGAACACCCTTATCTTTCTATGTAGTTAGCTTTGTAGGCTTGCAAACTTAAGACTAAGAGTTGAAATCAATTAAACATGCCTATTGGAAATTCAATCTATATTAACCCACTAGGCTCAACGCTAGTGTTAATTAATTTATTTGTTTATGCCAGTCAAATATAGCTAATGTTAGTGTTCATTATTTTTTATATCATACCAATTCATTGGACTTAGTACTAATGCTGATTAATGTTTTTTCTGATTAGCATATTAGACTTATTGCCATTATATAGGAATTAATATGTTAATAAATTTTTTTAATTCATCTTTGTATATATTTTATATTAACAATAAAATCATTTATCCAATTTAATTATTTATTATTTACAAAATTTAAATTATAAATAAAATATGAAAATTAATCATCTCATTTTTAATATTATTATATAATAAATAGAATTTTAACGAAATACTTAATTTATTATCATATAAAACTAATAAATATTATTAATTATTAATAAAATAATATTTATTAATTATAAATAAATATAAATAATGATATAAGTATGATAAATCAATAGAATGAAAAAAATATAAAATTTTATTTATTAATAAAATTATTTATTTACTATTTATAAAATATGTTTTATAAATAAGATGTGAGTATATCATCTTATGTATTACTTTATATAATAAATAAAAATTTAATATATTATTATACTAATTATTAACAAAACTGATAAAAACAATATTTATTAATTAATAAAAGTAATCAGTATTATATATTTAAAATTATTATACTTATATTATAAATAATTATATATTGTTAATAACTTTTATTTCCAGTGTATTCAGTTCCAATATAAGACCTCTTGGACATTACTGAACATACTTAGATTAAGGAAAGAGGTGAGAAATCAAATTGATGGAAGAGCAGCTTTCTTCTGATATGATTAATGGATTAAATGGGGGCCACTTAGTAACGCTTATGATATAAATTCATTGAGAAATATAATAGTGATAATGCCATGGTGAGGCAAGTTCTAATAGACTATAGGGCTCAACTGCAACAAAATTCCAAGAGCAGCATCATTCAACACATTCTTTAATCTCAGGCTTAACATTAATCTGAAGGACAAACTGAGTTAGAGTGGACATTCTCCTGATTTATTGACTAATTCATCTTGCAGGGATATGTTAAAACATCACTTGGAAAAGGTAAAGTGGTTCTCTTTGGTCTGAGACGATCATGTAAACCAAAGAGCATCATATACCTTACAGTTAGCCTTCAAGAATAGGCTGAATACAAGGGACAAACTAAGGAAATTCCTACTACTTGTGTTCTTTGCCACGAGGAAAGTAAGTCCAAGAAATTAAATTTTCCTTTCAATTGAAAATTCTCAAAACAAGTCTAGAGAAAGATACAATGGTTATGTAACATGGGGAAAGCATGTACTAGCCTTCAAAAACTGGAAAGCTGGTAATACCAACATCACACAAGGCCAAAGGTAGATAGGATTGTATATAAAATAGCAACAGGGAGCACTGTGCATGCAATCTGGTACAAGAGAAGCAGAAGAATTTTTCAAAATTCTTAAAGTATGTTGACCTGTTACTACAGGAAATGATAAGCATTATAAGGCAATAAATTATCACGCATCAAGTACATATAATGTGCAGTCAAGTCCTAGTATTACGGTGGAGTCTCTAATTAGATATCCTAGTAGCTACTATTTATGGAAAGGGGTCGGGGTCATTTAAGCAGTCAATACTCAGGAATTAAACGGTGGCAACCAAGCTAGAAGTTAATTGATCATACCCAACTCTAGTCAAATTGAATACTACAAGAATTATAAACATGCATATCAAGAAAGCTACACAGAGAAGGAGGAGGAAGATAGAACTCACAAGCGAGGAACCAATAAGTCTAATATAAAACTCAACAGAAGAAAACAGGTACCACCAAAGTAGATAGACACTGGAAACATGTGATGAAGCTACCTCTACCTACATTCAACTTGCAAAACGCAAGAGTAATCATGCATACAGATGAGTACTGCAAATGCTTTAAATCTAACACTAAGCTTGCTTGTGTAAACTCAAAGCTGCATGTTTTCAAAAGGACATTTGTCGCCAAAGTTACAAATATCATACAGGTCTTAGTACTAGATTAGATTTTGATACGATATTGTACCAGTACCAGTCAATACTGGATACTATTTCGAGTAATTTTTAAATTTATGAAATAGCCCTGAATTTAAAAAAAAGTATAGAATAGGCCATTGTCATATTGTACTGTATATTTTATAAGTTTACATTAACTGTCTCCAAAAATTATAATAATAAATAATAACTACAATTAATATGAAAAAAGACAATCATCTTCATACAAATATAAAATTAAAAACAATACAAAGTATTTAAAATATTACAATTTCATCATATAATAAATAATAATTACATCAGAATATCAAATAAAAATAATAATAAATATTCTTAACTCTCAAACTATTACAATTTATGATAAACGTTCGTTACGAGGAAATAACTAAGTAGAAGTGAAATTTGAAATAAAAATATTTACAATTAAATTGCATATATAGAATTTAACATATATATCAAATATAAGTAAAATTATAAGAAGAGGATAAACAAAAACTAGTAACCTCATTCAATCGTCTACAGGAAAATACTCGCTATAGCTGCAGTGACCACAATTATCATTTGGTACAAAATTATCATCGTTGAAAGGAGCCTCCTCCTCCTCATCATTCAGATTCAATGCACCAAATGAGATATCAATGCTTTCCCATCCCAGATTATCTGCCAAGTCATTCACATCCACAAAACCTGATTCCTCAAAAACTCAATCTGCTAAAAGATCGATATTATCAATGCAAATTAGATTTGTTGAACTACTTGTGTTATTAAGAGTCCTAGTAAACAATAAAATTTAACTATTAGAAAATGATAAGAAACTATATCGAAATTAATAATGATAATAACATACATTTCCTGAAGTTTTAAATTGTAACGAATGAAGACCAAGTCATTCAATCTCTTGTGCTCCGATCCATTCTTTTTCTTTGAATGAATGAATTCAAATGAGTTCTAGTTCTGTTCATAGCCTGTTGTACTATCAAATTGACTTAAAATCTGAATTGCAAACATTTGCAATTCTAGAACATCACTTTCGAATTGATCCTACCAAGAAACTGCAAGTTGTAAGATAACAAAAGTAACGTTATAAACAAAATAAAGTGAGCATTAATTTTCAACAAGTAAGAAAAAGGAAAAAACTAATACCTGGAGAAAGTACTAAGCTATATCGAATAGCAATTGACATTCCAAAATCTCAGAAAACTTCTTATAAAGCTTCATTTGTGAGCTTAAGAGATCTTACATCATGTCATGGGCAACAATTATTGTAATAGTAAATAACATTCTCTTATTAACTTCAGCTTTATTTGTAAAATCATGTCTGAAATAGATACTAGGATTTAAAAATGCTCCAGCTGCAAACAATAAAGAAGAAAGTTGTCTTTCTTATCTTTCATTGATAGCTGCAAGATACGATGTGTACAAAGAAGGCCTATATTTCAGATTGGCTTTGATTATTTCTTTCACTCTCTTCGTGACATAAAAAAAACCCATTGTTGCTTTTTATTTACTATCAGCTAAGCAAAGTACCCTTACTAAAGGCTCACAAAGTCAGATAACAAATTAGAATTGAGGCTAAAATTCACTATCTTCTAGAACAATTCTGGAAACCTCCAATCTAGCATTAGACCTAGCACGATGAGATGCAACCCACTTATCACTTGTAAATATTTGTCTTATAAACTCTTTCTTTATCATAACAAAACACTGAAGTGATAAGAAATTCGTTGCAAATCTTGTCACAGCAGGATGTCACAAATTCCTACCATTGATAAATTCCTTTCTCATTAAATTCAACACCCATATAGGTTATTAATGAACTTGGTTACCTTTTTAACTTTCTATATAATCTCATTAATAATAGGAAAATACATGGGGTCCCCTATATTCAACATTAGATCAATGCAATGTGCAATGCAAGAAGTCAAAAATAACAATTATACTTATTTTGTAACCTTTTTCTTGCCGCTTTATAAGCAAAATCATTGTCAATAATGAACTGAACAATATTTTCTAACCCTACTTTATTCACAACTTCATCAGATATCTCAAATAAAGTATCAACATTCCTATTAAGGTCAGATGCATCAATAGACTTTAAAAACATTGAGCCATTTGCAGAATAAACCAAAAAATTTATAATAGGCTCATGTCTTATATTTTCTAACCGTCACACATGATTGAACACTAATAAATAGTTCAATCCACTCTTCTTTCTCCCCAATGACTTTTAATTTTAGAAACTAAGCAACTTAAAAGTTTACCTCTGTAGTCATCAATTGAAGAAGCTTTATATCCTTAACCGTAAAAGGCTATAGCATCTACTATAGGCTGATAATAATAAGATTGGGAAGCATTAAATGCTACACCTATATTACATGTAACATTTCATGTTTGGGACTAGAGCTCAGAATAGTGAATCGAGTGTATTGTGAGGAAATAGAAGTACATTGCACACTCATGCATCATTATATATGCACACACATGAGAATATTTATTTCTAACGCATTAAAATAATCATACATGCATTCATTTACATTTTTGGGTATGATTGATTAAAATGTGAATTGTGTCTTATTTACGTTAAATTTTTATTTGGAGACTATTAGTATTATTTCAAAATTTTTGGTGAATTTTGGACTAGAAAAATATTGAAATAATGGACTGATTACATTGTGACAAATGGCTAACATGCATGGTGACATGTGGAGAGGTGTGATACATGCACGTGATTATGTTTAGGCTAAAACAAAAATTACTATAGCTTGTTTTTCACTGTAAGCATTCAACACCAAACTTTTTCCTTGTTCTTTGTTCATCCACCGAAATCTTAATTGCTGGAAATCTAGTTAAACTAAGTAAGTGATTTTGATGATGTTTTAATGGTTGGGATTAAATGCATACATAAGTTGTGTTGGAAGAAGCAATTTGGTGATAAATTATATGAATAGTAGGTGAAATTGCTATTGTGCATAAAAGTATGAATTAGTTCTATTTTGGGATGATCTTTGATTATGAAAATGATGCTGAAATTCATGAAAAATTGATGAATATATATATACTATGTTCTGGTTTAGAGAAAAATGTATATGGGTTATTGTTACTGTGGCCATGCGTGAATGTGTTTGAGTATTTAGAAATGAACCAAATGAGTCTGATGATGTTTGAATGATTGAAAATGAAATTTATGCATAAGGTGTGTAAGAAGGGTAGCTTCAGTGGTGTTCAAAATGATTAACTAAGAAATTAGTGAAGTGAATAATGCAAGAAATGGAACAAATGCAGAAACTGGAAATTGTGTGAATGAATATACTAATTTTTAATGTTTATATTGAATCTTGGATTTTTTATTTTTTTTGAGTTGTGATGAGTTGAAATGGAAGTAGAAGAGTTGCTTTAAGTGTCATATGTGTTAATTGAATAAGATAGAAGTGAGAAAATCTGGAAAAATGAAGAAGGAGAAAATCTGCCTTTTAGAGAGAGAAGGGTAGAGGAATTGCACCAGAGTTATTGTAGAGAGAGACTGTTTTGAACATATTTCATTCATTTTGTTATAACTTTATTATTTTGTTATAACTTTATATCCCAACCTCCAAATATGTTGAAAATTGAACCAATACACTCCTAAGACATTGCTTTTCCTCTCCATAAAAATTTAGAGCCATCTCAATTGATTTGAAAAAGATTAATTGGATGAAAGTGAGGAAATGTGCTGGAATGTTATGAACTGGAGAATTTCATTGAACATGCTTCAGTATTTTGATTATATAGATTTCCAAATGAGTTTATTAGTAATTTAGACTAAACTTGAGACATACGTCTACAACTTTCTTAAAGAAATCAAATTTTAATTATGTCAATAATACTTTCAAAATTGGCATAAAATTGAGTCTTAGCTTAGGCTATAGCACTACCAGAGATAGAAATCATGTCCTGTGGTTGTTAAATAAAGTATATTGATAGGCCAAATTAGACTAAGATATCTTCACCAAAGTTGTAGCTTATTTCGTAGCTTTAAATTGGTATAAAGTGTGTAATTTTTGGATATCGGAATTGAGAAATATGAGTTGTACAACTTGAATGCATGATCATGCTCTAGCTAAAATTTCAAATATACTTAGTCTGTGGTATTATGAGCATAACTCATAGAATAACGAACCAAACTGATTGATTTTGTTGTCATTAGAAACTTAAGACATAGAGGAACAATTTTTTAGAATAAAGTGTTACAAAAATACATCATTTTCTTGATCTTATTGATTATGCAAAGTTGACCTGAATGGGATGCTTTCAGCAAAAGCTAGGATAGTGAATGAGTATGTGAATAGTGAATGAGTGTGTGAATTTTGGCACTATTGGAGTACATCAATTGGTTATAGAAATATACTCGAGAATTTGTCATTGTAAATGCATGATACATGATACATTTATACATGTGTTTACTCAATTACATAAGTAGTACAGTAATGTGATATTGTGTTAATGTATATACGAGAGCAAGTAGCGTGACCATATCTTGATATTGCCATAACGTCAAGGCAATAGGCTTAAGGGAGCAATTGTGAGTAACCTAAGATGGTCTCACGTTAATTTGATCTAATATTACTAATTTGAATTTGTTATATGATGAATGTGTACTGATTGTGTACTGAATTCTGGACAATACTTGTCCGCGACATTTGATGCATGTGAATATCATTGGAAGTGCTACTTATATGTGAATGAGATTGCCTAAATGATTCTCAACTAAAAGTGAATGAATGTTATGACTAACTTTATTGACTGAGATAATGTAAATGAAAGTGATTGATTGTATTGAATGAATTGTGGCATGTATTTCATTTCAGTACATGTAATATAAAGGTAGTTGTGACTAGTGTTGCTACTAACTGAGACTGCTACTGAAAAGAGCTTAAAGCTCAAA